>PVKU01000567.1:0-449704 GCA_004027475.1 Anoura caudifer | reverse complement strand
CTAATCCCTTCCCCTTTTCCCTGGATATTCCTATCCCTCTCCTCTCTTGTTCTCAATTTCAGTGTCTTTGGTTATATTATGCTTGCTTGTTTGTTTTTTTGATTAGGTTCCTGTTAAAGGTGAGATCATATGGTATTTGTCTCTCACCTCCTGGCTTATTTCGCTTAGCATAATGCTCTCCAGTTCCATCCATGCTGTCACGAAGGGTAAGATATTTCCATTTCTTTAGGGTCAAATTCTAGAAATGTATTTTGTTCTTTTGAATAGGACTTTCATCTTGATTCTTCATGTGCCTTTTAATTTTTTCTAATATTTGTACATTAGAAAAAATTACTATTTCTTCTAGTCTTCATAGGCTGGCTTTGTAGAGGTGAGAACATTTATCAGCCAGCATAGCTAGAAATTCTGGGGAAGCATATCAAACCTTTTCTGGGGATGCATCTTCTCTGGATTTGTGCATGTAATTTCTCAGTTAATGGGGTCTGCCATTTTTTATTCAGGATCTTATAATCTTTTGCTTTTTCTGGTGTTTGTCTATAGTAGTGCATGTTCTTTAGCACTTCAGAGCTCTGTTTTGTTCTGTTGAGGCTCCCACCCATCCAAAGTGTTCTGGTTCCTCATAATGCTTGAGTCAGGTGAGACAAAAATCAGTTTCATGGGCTACCTCCAAAATATGAGACATTAGATGTTCATTCCACTCTTTTCTTTCCCTCCCCAAAGAAAAGCCGAGTTGTGATTTTTCTCCCATTTGCATCAAGCTGTGCTGTGTTGTGAGAAGGGCTATTGCAGTCAAGATGAAAGGCTTTTCTTACTCATTTCAATGTGGCTCTTCTTGGCTTTGAGCTTGCTTGGGGTACTGCAATTTGAATAGTTTCTGGAATTCTCATATGGGCTTTGGGGCTATTTATTTTTGTTAAGTTTTGTTTCTGTGGGGTTATAAGGTCTAAAGCTTCTTATTCCACCATTTTGCTGATATCACTCTATGGTTTACTCAAATATTTATTATTTTTAAAGCAAACAAAATATAACCAGAGACATTGAAATTAAGAACAATCTAACAATAGCCAGAGGGGAGGGGGGAGGGGACAGTGTGGGGAAGGGTTTTAAGGAACTACTGTAAAGGACGCATGGACAAAACCAAGGGGGAGGGTGGAAGCAAGGGAGGGAGGTGGGTTTGGCTGGGGTGGGGGGAGTGGTGGAGGGAAAATGCAGACAATCATAATTAAACAACAATAAAGTGATTAAAATGTTAAAAGAGGAAAAAAAATATTTTTTTAGTATTTAATATTTTTATTCCATCTCACATGGTCTATATAACTACTTTCTCCAATGCTTATGATTTTTCCCTATTAGTTGATAGTATTTCCTTTAACACATATTAATACATATTAGATTCTTATATAAGAAATATTTAAAGGAACTCTATATTTTTCCACTGATATTTGTTGATTATTTTCAAGTACCAAACTGTTTTTGTTATTGTAGTTCTACAGTACACATTTATGTAATAGGACACAACCATCCTCATATTCTTTATTTTAAAAGTATTCTTTTTATTCTCATCTCTTTTTCTTTTAGTTGAAGACCTCTCTGATACCCTCAAAAAGGGAAAATGAGTTTTTTTTAAAGATTTTATTTACTTTTAGAGAGAGGGGAAAGGAGGGAGAAAGAGAGGGAGAGAAACATTGATGTGAGAGAGAAACATCAGCTGGCTTTCTCTCACACACGCCTCCACTGGGGACAAAACCTGCAACCCAGGCATGTGTCCTGACTGGGAGTCACTTCGTATGATGATGCCCAACCAGCTGAGCCACACTGGTCAGGGGAGGGCCTTTGTTTTTGTTTTTGGACATTAAGCCTAGAAAATAATTACAAGGAACATCAGGCATGCTCATATGAATTTTAGGAAATTTATATAGTCCTCTTAATACGAGTTCCATCCCTATCTTTTTAAGCTTATTCCTAAACTTGTTTTTTATAAACTAGACATTTTTCTCTTGCAGTTTTAACAACCAGTCTTTGATATTTATAAAGGAAAATTTTTCAAATTTTAATTTATAATTGGACAAACTTACCCAACTATTCTTTTTCCAAGTATTTTTCAGTTGATATGTTTTTATTTCTTACATTAAGTCAGATTTTAATCAAATAACTAACAATTTATTTTTCTTTTTCATAATTTTATGCCTCATTTCTATCTTCCACATTACTAAATTGGCCAAAAGTTCTTGAAAAGTGGGGGTGATGTTGTATTAGGCTTAAAATTATAAGCTTTGGTATCAGGCAAATCTAGTCTGAAAACCTGGCATTACTACTGTCACTGTGAAAGTGGGAGTCCAGTGGAAAAATAACTTCCCTAAGCTTCATTTTTCTAATCTGTAAAATGGGAATAACAACAGTTCTTCATGCAGTTTTATATAAGGAATAAGTAGCTACCTGTATAGGACATGTAATACAATAAATATTAATAATGCTAAATAAAAAGTAATGAGATGCATCCTTGTATTATTGCTTATTCTAATGAGAATAAATATTATGTTTCACCATCAACTATAACATTGAATTTAGACTTAATTATAACATTCTTTGACCTATAGTTTAATAATTAAATGCTTTATGGTTATCTGAATGTCAAAGCCAAGAGCAAATGCACAATTTCTGGCTTCCTCCATGTGAAAAGGAAATTTAGCATTTCTTAGTCTCAACTTTCCTCTCCGTTAGTTTGTTCTAGAATTAGAGACATAGTTTATTATTATAAATATAACTTCTCTTAAATGATGGTCTTAGTTTTTGCTTTTATATTTATAAATATATTTTGATTGATATTGGTATTTAAATAAAACCTGAAAATGAAGAAAATAGATCTTGTGCTCCCCATAATATTGTGACTTGGCACATAATTACTCAAATGGGAGATTTTTCAAAGCACCAAGAGAATAAGCCAGCTAAATTTTAACCAAGTCTTTTAGGAAGACATAACTTTTAGGGGCCAAAAAACCCCAAAGTTAACTCCTTTTACTTTTATAGTCGGGATTCTATTACTGTATATCATTGTGAAATAAATAATTGATAGAAGTCATGTTTTTTCTTAAATTATCTTCCCTTCCTCTGCTAACAAAATAGAATCCACTTCATTTTTCAAGGTCACCCAGGAAAGGTACAGTGATATTTATAGAAGGTAGATTGAATCCTAGTGTTTAAGATAGACTTTCTTCTTGATGAGAATATACAGTAGAATATTACTAAAGAGATTTTTTCTATTTCTTTTATGAATATTTTAGAAGTTTTGATGAGTAAATTATAGGAAATGGCTTTAGGAAGACTTCAGTGATTTCTGTCTCTTCTAATCAGTTTGAAATCAGAGCCTGTATTTGAATTATGTTCCAGGGATATTGGAGAGCTATCTACTACCTTTATGTGAACCTGGGGTGGAAATTTTCATTTTCATTTGCAGTTCATTTTTTGCAAGAGTGCTTTTTTATATCACATACAAATAATCCATTTGAAAATGGATCGTGTTGATTCAGTACAATGCCCTTTCGATATGAAAAGAACTTAGGTATTTATCTTTATTGACTCGTGGATTTCCTCTAAGATTATTTGGGCAGGCTTAGCATTGGATTTTAATACAAAACACATATAATGACTAATGAGATAAGGGATAAAACATTTGGCATGAGGCTTAGAGAATCTTAAAGCAGATTTTCAATTACTGCTTTAGTATATTGTGAACAATTTTATGAAGATGTACATGAATAATGTAAAAGATGTAAAAGAATAATATATAGACAGTATCTACTGGTGGTATATAGTACTTCTAGATTGTGAGTATGATTTCAATTCATTTCAATAGCAACCTATTGGGTTGTATCTTATTTCTTTTTTAAATTTTTAAAATTGAGTTTAGAGAGGAAGGGAGAGAGAGAGAGAATTGTTGTTACACTTATTTATGTATTCACTGATTGATTCTTGCATGTGTCCTGACTGGGAATCAAACCCACAATCTTTGTGTATCAGATGGTGCTCTAACCAACTGAGCTATCTGACCAGGGAGTACTGTATCTTATTTCTTAAAGAGTTTCAGTTTTCAGAAATTGTCTTTTTTATACTATAGATGCAGGCATGGAGACACTCTACTTTTTCAAAGCATAATTTTACAGAAAACTAATATATACCAATATATATTAGTATTTGGTATATAATATATACCAAACTAATACTAATACCAATATTTAGTATTATTTTCCCACTTTCCAATTTCTTCAGTTAAAGAAATCGAGTCGAGTTTGTCTATGTCCTTCATTCATTTCTTCGGTGAGGTTTATTTAGCATGTGTGTCCGAGGCACTGGTTGAGTTCTGGAGGTACAGAAGTTGTGGCACACTCCCACGCTTCCAAATGGGTTCTAGCTAACAAAGAGAGTAGGCATATAAGCAAATTATTTCAGTGCAAAGTACTTCACTATGAAATCACTTTATTGCCTTGCAATTGTAAATAAAAAGGCAGAAGTTATTAGAACTTAGCAGATAACAAATATTTTGAACATGAGTGTATGTTGGAGGAGGTCCTCAAGAAAACATGACCACCATTTGACCTCAAGCTGGGCTTGGGATATTGGAGGCTCCACACCTCCTCTCCTGTCCTTGGAATATAAATTCTGCCCACTGCTCCCATAGTGGAAGCTATTTGCAATGACAAAGCCTTGAGAAAACAATCTGTTGTTCAGATAGTAATATGTTACTGACACAGTTAAAGCCTCTATGTAAACTTTTAAGATTCCTATGAGCAGGTGCAGAGATCTATTCACCTTGTGGCTGCCCAAGACAATCCTCCTATGCGAGTTTTCTTATTTGTTAAACCTGCCATTTACCAAAGTGGAGTAGCTTGCCTTTTTCTTTGGTCTTCCCTTGACCTCTGTGTATCAAGGCCGGTTTCAGATTTCACCCTGGAAGCTCCAGAGGTTTCCAACCAGCAGTGTGTAGGAAGAGAAGAGAAATGGAGGACTGCATCTTAAAAACTTAATAGGGAATTAAGCAATGAGACTAAACAGAACGCAGGCAGGAAACAAAAAAAAAATGCCTAATTTATGAGATAATTATACATCTTAGTTCGCCTGAGGTCATCCAGGTTTTCTTGTGTTATTGATGTCACTTCTGGCTCGCATCCCCTTTCACACACGAAAGTGTTCACACTGCCTGTGGACTCCTACAGGGCCTCGAGTCCTCTGTTACAGCTCTTATCACACACTGCTGATTACTTTTCTCACCAAAGGGACTGTAAATACTTGAGAGAAAGGCAGTGCCTAATTCATTTGAAATCAAAGAATAGATATGTGATTTTACGTATTACGTAGCACTAGCTGTAACAAGGAAACCCCCAAATTTAGTGGCTTGTGATGACAGAAAATTACTTGTGGCTCATGCAGCCCAAATTGCTTTGGATTGTGGTTCTCTTCTGAACAATAATTTAGGGAGCATGACTTCTTTCACCTTTTTTCTCACCATCTTTCATATATGGCAAGGGGCTATGGAGGGGGAAAGAAATGAAAGATACTCACAGGTTTCGTTGGCCAGGGGTAAAAGGAGCACACTTTTCTGTGGCTTATAATCCATTGCATATAATGTAACATCATTGATATGCCTACAGCTACCTGAAAATGAGCCTTGAAATGTGATCTAGATACGCAGCTAAAAAAAAATTTTCTCTCCTACGATGCCAATGAATATACATTTTAAAATAATTCCTCTATAGAACACTTCATTTGTATATACATATATGAAACAAATATCAACAAATATGAGATTATCATCAACTACAACAATTTAACAGCAGTTCTATGTATATCCCTGCACTAAAGATCTTGTTAAGTGGTTTGCTAACTACTTTGGGAGAATAAAAAGAGAATAAAGAGGTTAAATACCTTACATAAAAACTGAAGTAAACACAAAGAAAAGAATAATAATGATAATAATAACATATGTAATGCTCACTCATCATAACTGTCAATTATTGTGAAATTTCTTTAGGTATATCTTTTATTATTTTTCAAATTATTTTGTTTATTTATTTATTGAATTTTTTCTATTAGCAGTTATCCCCTTTATACCCTATCCCACCTCCACCCCCACCCTGCAGTCACTACGCTGTTGTCCATGTTCACGAGTCCGTTTTCTTTTGCTCGATCCCGCCACACCTAAACCCCCCAGTCTAGAGCTGGTAGCCTCCTCTCTGTGAGCTTGTCTCTATTTTGCTTGTTAGTTCACTAGATCCTACATAGGAGTGAGATCATATGGTGTTTGTCTTTCTCTGACTGGCTTATTTCACTTAGCATAATGCTCTCCAGGTCCATCCATGCTGTCACAAAGGGTAAAATTTTCTCCCTTTTTATAGCCAAGTAGTATCTCATTGTGTAAATGTACCATAGTTGTTTTCTCCACTTATCTATTGATGGATAATTGCATCAGTTATTTTTCTGTTAACTTTTCCATCAAGTTGGTTAACTATCAAAGAGAATTTTATTTTATTGCAAGTTAACAGGTTTGCATTCAACTCATTCAAATTTTTTTATCTTTTAATATTGCATATCTTGAAACTGAATTAGAGATATTTCTGAGTACCATCAAGCAAGTTGAATGTTGTTCCATTTTATTAATATTGTTTTTATTTTACTTTTTAATTTAAAAACAATGAACTTTAACAGAATATAGAAAATGGTAATTAACAAAAATATGAAAATTACCACCAAATTTTTCTTTTTTCTCTTTTTTTTCAATTACAGTTGTCCCCATTTCCTCCATTACTCTCCCTTGCCTACTCCCAAAATTTTACTATCATTTAGAGAAAGTCATGTTAGAGAATTGGAAAATATCTTTCCAGAATTTGTCTATGAATATAATATTAATGTTTTGTTTTGTTTCAGGTTAGAAAAATGAGATCATTTGCAATTTGCTTTTCCCACTCAGCATCATATCATGAACATAATCACATATTCTTCTGCATTATTTTAACAACCTCATAGTATTTCATAATATGCATTAAAATTCATTAAGCCAATCCCTCAATGCAACAATTATATTATACCCGGTTATTCATTATTTCAAATAAGCTGCAGTGAACATCTTTGTGGTTGAATCTTTCCCAGACAATCTTATTGGACTATGCCTAAAATGTTGAAACCATTAGTTCCCAAATTTTAGTATGCATAAGGGTCATCCTGGGGACATATTCAGACTCCCAAGCCCTAATAATGGAGATTCTGATTCAGCAGATCCAGAAGGGAGCCTGGGAATCAGAATTTTAGCAAGCACCCTCTGTGATTCTCACACAGGGGTTTGAGCATCACATTTTGAGAAATAATGGCTTAGAGATATTAGAAATGCTATCTTTTTCCTCAATTCCTTGCGAAAATGCCATTTCCAGCAATAACAGGAGATGCATATTACCTTAGTAGTCAGTTTTACATTTCTTTCCAATGTAAGGCCATTTAACATCCTGCTTTGTACCTGATAGAGTTATTCTATTTTTGAAATATATTTGATACATATTGATCTGGAATTTTTAAAAAGCTACTTGTTATATTGTTTTTGAGTAGAAATGTTAGGATACAGACATCTACTGCTTCATCATTTTTGCAATCAAGATGAAAATACTACACTTTATTTTTAATAGAGGTTGTTCTCTCAGAAAAGGTTACTTCTTGAAGTGGTTTTATCTAAAAGAGAAAGTCACAAACATTAAGTCTTTTATTAGATAACCTGGGTTACATAAAGCATTTTTCCAGTTGCAATGCTATCACTAGAGTGAGTAGCTAAGTACTTATAGAAAAATGTTGACTTTGCTCACCTACATTCAGTCTTTGGCTCTGCTAGACTCATCCTCTGTTCTTTTTTTTTCATGTTCATCCTTAAGAAGGTATCTACATCCTTAAGTCATTAACTTTTCTGGAGAAATATGTGAAGTAAACTATGACCTGATAGCAATCCAAGAGTGTGGGTGCAGTTTGCCATTCTGTCCTTAAACGAATGCCCAGAAGTTCACACACTGAGGCTCACTTTCTCACTCTAAAAGCTAAGCTAAGAGTGTTACATGTATTGTTTTCTCTTTATTTTCTATGTTTGCCAGGTCACTAAACATTAATTTTGCCATTGGCTATTGTGAAAATCAGAGTATTTCAGAACTGTAACCAGTCTTCATCTTCACTTTGTAAAATCTCGGTTTTATGTCTAAGGAAATTAAAGCCCAGAAAGGTTAAGTGACTTGAGTAATTAGTGACAGAGTTGGCCTTCAAATCTCTAACTCCTGATTCAGTTGACAAGGATTATAATTAATTTAATTAATTTTCAATGTTTATGTATGGCTGTCTTGATCTCAGTTCTGCTATTTTTGAAAATAAAAATCTGAGGTTTATTAAGTCATGATCAATTAGTGTGTGTTCTATTCTTTTCTAGTAATCCGTACCCTGCCAGGGACCATGCTTATTTGAGGTAGTATAACATAGTGCTTATTAGCTCCAGCTTTAACTAAAAGAGATTTTAGTTCGGATCTCAACTTATTAGACATCAGCCATCCTACTTTGCTTGGGACTGGATGTTTTCCCAGACACAGGACTTGCAGTACTAACACCAGAAAGTCCCAGGGAAGCTGGAATGGTCAGTCACCTTACTAACCATGTGGCTGTGTGGCCAAGGCATGTTATATTGTAGGTCTCCGTTTCTTTATATGTAAAATGGAAAAAGTGATAGGACCGAACAGAGGATTTCAGTAAAATTTAAGTGAGATGGCATATGTAAAACACAGCACCATTTCATAAGGATTTAATAAATTTATCCATTATTATTACTTAATTTTTTTCAGTTTTATTGAAATATAATTGACATATAAGTGTGTAATTTAAGGTGTATCAGCATAATGATTTGACTTATAAATGTCAAGAAATGATTACCACCATAAGTTTAGTTAACATTTATCATCTCATATAGATACCAAATAAAAAAAGAGAAAAAGAAAAAATATGTTTACCTTATGATGAGAACTCTTAAGATTTACTTTCTTAACAACTTTTATATATACCATACCACAACGTTAATTATAGTTATCATGTTGCATGTTATATCCCTAATACTCTTTATCCTATAATTGGAAGTTTGACCACCTTCGTCTGATTTCCCTTTCTGCTATCCTTACTTCTGGTAACCACAAATCTGATCTCTTTTTTATGTTTTTTAAAATTATTTTTTAGATTTAGTATATAAGTGAGATCATGAAGTACTTGTCTTTCTCTGACTTATTTCACTCAGCGTAATGCCCTAATGTCCATCCCTAGTGTCACAAGGGCAGGATTTCCTCTCCTTTTAAGCCATTATTCTTGTTTTTAATGTTGTTTTACAAAGCCAGGAGATTCCTCAAAACGCAGTTTCTCAGAATCTACATTCTATAATACATAAATAAAGAAATACCTGAACTTTGTTTTTAGCTTTGAGGTCTTTTTTTTTTTTTTTTTTTAACCTTCTGGGTGTGTTCCTTTATCCTATTTATCCAAGGCTAATTAGAGTCCACCACTGCATGTCCTTTCACATTTTTAAATATATAAATCAGTAAAAAAACTAATTTTCTAACTATAAAGTAGTATGGATAAATGAATTATCAAAGACAGCACAGTGCTACAAAAACGTAAAGGGTATTAGCCTGGACTCCAATAATAATACCTACTTTTTTCATTAAGTGAAGACTCTGCCAAATATTGGTACTTCAAACACTTCATTTTTCTGCTCCAGCCAATGAACCCGGGAAGTAAATATTATTATCCTCAGTGTTCAGATGTAGAGCCATCCTCTGTGAGCCTAAGTTACTTGCCCAAATATAATAGTATAAAAAAGAGTGCAACAAGGTTCAAAACTAGGTCTAGATTCTTCAAAGTCCGCACCTTGGGAAAACTTCTTTGCCTTCCTGAGCTAGTTTCTTCACCTGTAAAACTCAAATGAAAGGGAAATTGCCATTTATGATTGCTCATCACACTGTGTGTAGGTAATGAGCTATGCACATTACATGCAAGATCTCATTTCATTCTTGTGGGTAAACATTATCCCCAAACAGAAAACTTAGGGAAATTAAGAAACACTGTAAGCATACAACTAGTGAAGTGGTAATGCAAGGATTCTACAACCCAGCCTGTTGTCTGATAACATTTGGTGACTCTATCACTCTGAGTATATGGATATAATCAACATTGCTAGAGCGACTTTCTAATCACTTAGAAATAATTATTGTTCATGTAGCAGTATATATTTTTTCAACTAGAATAAAAATTTCTACTTTATTCTAGGCATATGGATAACATGGATCAAATGTGCACAATTCAGCTGTGATTTAAATATTATTCTACTGGGTCCTCAGATAATCTTTTCACATCAGTTTTAAAAATTCCCCTCACAATGTCTTATTGTAAATCTTTGAAAAGAATATTCAAGTAACATGTGACATATGAAAATACATGTTACAAATATGGTCCTAAATATGAAGAAAAAATAGGACTCCATGTTTTCCTTTCTCTTCATAGGCATGCATGTGGGAATATGTCATATGTCAAAAATATATTAAAGTGAACATTTTGTATAGAGGGTAGAAATATTTTTATTTACTCTTGATTTTATAGAATTTGTGTACAAAGCTCATAAATTCTAAGAGTATTGAGAGGTCAGGTATCTGTAACAACTGAGCCACTCTAAATATACTGGTGAACAAACTTACTATTTTTAAAATAAATGCCGATGTCAGTTATTACTTCTACTGTTTTCACCAAATATTGTTCTGTTAATGTCATCACTTTCTAGTGAACATTTTTCACATATAAGTTTCCTTAATTTCTTTCTCCAAAAATATAAAGACATGTGGTAATGACAAATAACAGGACTTTTTTGATGACATGTATTTTCTGGCAATTTTCCTTAGGCCTCCGAGGAAACCCTGCATTCCAGTAAGGAAGAGGAAGACCCTTTCCGCAGCATGGAACCCTATCTTGTACGGAGACTTTCGTGCCGCAATGTTCAGCTGCCCCCTCTTGCCTTCAGGCAGTTGGAACAAGCTGACTTGAAAAGTGAATCAGAGAACATTCAGAGACCGACCAGCCTCCCCCTGAAGATTCTGCCACTGATTGCTATTACTTCTGCAGACTCCAGTGGGTGAGTGCCCTTGTGCAAAATTTGCCAATCTTGTATTTTGGATGGTGATTGCTTTCTGTGGTCTTTTGAGATTTTGTGGCTCATTGTTTGACTTGTGTAGGAGTAAAATGGAGTTTCTAGTGCTAAAGGAAAAAAGGGTGATTTTTCTCAGGTAGCATCACTATCTCTGCAGGAGTAGATGTTTTAGTTAAAATGTTTTATGAGGAGTTGAAAAGTATTAGTGAATGATAATAAACATTTGGGAAAGGAGATTTAGGTTTGTAAAATTAATATTAGTCATATATAATTTAATACAAATTCTTAACAAATGAAAACTAATGAACAAATTATCATGTGTGCATACATATCTGTAATACTAGGCAATGTTCATTGATGCAAAGCAAATTTGGAATCAAGAATAGACTGTACTGTAATTAGAATCAAAGATAATATGCAATTATCTTCAGGAACCTAGTAATTTGGCCTTTGACACTTAGAGGTATTGCTAACCACAATACTGTTTCAGTTTCCGGCATAAGGTGGTTTTATTCAGGATTAGTATATACAGAAGAATCACACACAGTTATGTCTCCATAATGCAACCATTGTATTTCCTGCTTTGCAGAGTATTTGTGTTTTTATTCTTGTTTTTCCTATTTACCAATAGAGTTTTTACTTATTAATCGCAATGTCATCGGGTAAACAACTATGAAAGAAACTGAGGAGAGGCGGCATGTACATTATTTGTCCTTTTGGCCAGCTGCATGTTTGAAAAAAACAAGGCGGAAGTCAATAACCCATGCTTGGACAGACTCTGAACATTTGCTAAAACTATATGAACAAAATAATTTATTATGTTGTAAATTCATTGTTTGCCAAGTTCAAGGCATGCCTAGGGAAGGTATGCCTTGAACTTGGCAAATAGTTCAAGGCATACCTTTTGGATTTTCCTATAAGTTGTTAGAAGAGTTGTGATCAAGAGAAATTTGATCAGTAACTGTTCTCAAAGATATTGAATTTAGCTGTTTGAATTGTTACAGACCAATTAAAAGAACCTATGTTATTCAAAGGTATGAGGGAATTACTACTAGGTAAATAAGATGACAAATTCTTACTTCGAAGCAATGGAAGAAGGAGATGTGTGTTTGGGTTTTTGTTTTGTCTGAACCATGCATTCAAAGAAGAACGTGTACCTATTGATCAGACACATTAAAGCAGGTGGGGATTTTCTATGGAAGCTTGACTTGAATATTCTTTGAAAAATATTGTCTCACAAAGCCCATTCCCCCTCTCTGGGATCAATACTGCTGCAGTTCATCTGTGCAAAGGGCAGGATTCACAGATACCGGCTGTGTCAGAGGTCATCAAGACCACCCCAAGTTTCTACAGTTTGCTAGGAGAGTTCCTAGAATTCAGCAACTAGTCATATTTATGGCTGGGATTTACTACAGCCAAAGAATACAAAGCAAAATCAGGAAAGAGAAAGGTACATGGGGCAAAATCTGGAGAAAACCAGTTTCCAAGAGTTCCGTCTTCCAGTGGAGTCAGAAAGGATGAACTTGATTTCTCTAGTAATCAATTGTGACAACATGTTAAATGTGTTCACCATGAAAATACCAGGGAAGCCTATTGAAGAATCATTGCTTACATGAGTTATCTAAAGTAGTCAAACTCATAAAAAGAGAATAGACTGGTGGCTGTCAGGGGCTGGAGGTAGGGGAAATGGGGAATTGATAGTCAATGGGTATATAGTTGCAATTATACAGAATGAGTAATCTCTACGGATCCGCAGTACAAAATTGTGCCTATAGTTAACAATACTATATTATTCACTTAAGAATTTTCCTAGAGGATAGACTCATATTAAATGTTTTAACAAAAGGAAAAACAATACAAATACAAAACAGAAAAATATATTCAGTGCCCAGAGTTGTTTTGGGGGCTCTGCTCACTTAGGTACCGTCTGCCCAGCATGTGCATGAGTTCCAGATTCCCAGTAGAAAATGAGTTGCTCAGGATCAACAACATTTCTTGCACAAACAGTTTAGGCACAGTGAGCCACTTGCATTTTAGAGAATGATGGGAATCCTCTTGAAATCCCAACTCCCAGATGCCAGCGAAGGGTCAACTGTTTAAAGACTTTTAAAAAGATAACAGCCTGAGGCCTGATGTTAACTCTTCTTCTCAGCAGGTTTATCTTAGAATCATTATCTTGCTTTCAACAGATTTGAGTAAGAAACTATAATTAAAAAAATTAGCCAATTTAAGCTTGTGATAGATTCAATTAACATTGGTATGTTAAAACATAGGTGTCTAAACATAATTTTTCATACTAAACTATTGTTATGTAACATGCCCTTAAAAGAAAATAATATAATATATTTAATACATGTGTATGTAGTTGGATAATGTATATAATTAAAAAATCTCAAGGAAAAGCTTAGCTTACTTAATTAAATTTAAATGTGTTGCTAAAAATGAATAAATAGTCTCCATGTGCCAAGAAAATTGGAGGTTCAGAATTGTCTGTTTGATAGTACTTCTTTTGTTGTTTCAAAGTGTTTTTCCTTCTTAATCAAGAATCAAAGAATCAAGTATAAGCAAAATCGTATTTCTCATTTACCAATTTATTCAATATTTTGGAGGAAAGAATTTCTGTGTTAGAGGAAGAAACAAGAGTGACTTTTCTGTACTAGGACGCAGCCAGGAGAAACCATAGACAAGAGTGGCCAATCAACAAAAAACAAAGACTCAGAAGGTATTAAAAGAATTGCTATTGTTTAGGAAGCAAAAGTGATTTATCAATTGAATATCTGAGAAGCAGAAAATTTAGGAACATATTTTTCTGGAATGCATAAGCTTTGAAATGGAAATCGAAGGTAAAATTAGGGGTTATACTCTGTAAAATTAGGGGTTAACCAAGAACCTCAGATTCCTTCACAACTACCAGAAAGAACAAGTGGGAAATTTAGACTGTTTTAGCTAGGGTTGTCTATAGCCCAGATCCCCATTATTTAAGGTTAGTATGCCGCCAGGTCCCATTGTCAACCTACACAGAGACATTGGCAACTGTAAATCTTTGATGGGAAAGTGAAGTTCTCATGGTCTTTGAATTTATTTTTCTGACTTTATTAGCATCATAACTTTTTGCTCTTTTGTACGGATGTACATGGTGCATCAGTACATCATGTACTTGCTCATGCAGTGGTTTAGAGTCTTGTGCCATCCCTTTAGGAAGCCTTGGTGTGGCCCCAATTGTAATTGATTTCTGCAGGGAACTTGGGCTTACAAAAATGAGTGTTGTAAAAAGCAACTATTAGCTTCCTTATGAAATGCTTGGGTGAAGAGACTGAATTCCAAAGGGCTTTTTTAAATTGCCACTTTCATAATTATACTTTGGGTTTCTAGCAGACAATATAAGTGTGTCCAAATGTATATCATTTAACAATTTGCTTCGAATATGCCTAAGGCGTTAGGTTCTCTGTGTTGTCATTAGCTATCTTTAGAAACTTTAAATGATCACAAAACAGAATTGTAAGACCTGGGATGCTGAGAATCTTCAATTCATGCACCAGTTAGTTTTCCATAAAGAGTAAGATCAGGTTTCATGGCCGTTTATCGACTTTCACTGAAGTGAGAGAAACATCTATCAACAACTTTAAAAGTTAGGAACTTGGCAATGATGTAATTTGGAATGCCAAAGCTTTCTGTATTTCTCTCCTAAATAGTTTTCTGTACATTTACTTTAAAAAAAAAAAAACTGTAAGTGGAACCTAATCAACAAAACAAACAAGTGAGCAAAATAGAACCAGGGACATGGAAATAAAAAACAAATTGACAGTGACCAGAGAGGAGGAGGGAAGGATAACCAGGGAAAGAAGGGGAAGGGTCAAGTCAAGGAACATGTATAAAGGACCCATGGACAAAGACAACAGTGTGGTGGGGACTGAAAGTGGGAGGGGGGTGGGTAGTGCAGGGGAGAGTAATGGGGGGAAGTGGGGACAACTGTAATTGAATGACAATAAATAAATAAATAAATAAATAAATAAATAAATAAAAACTTTCTATGGAGGTATAATTTGCATGCAGTAAAATATGCAAATCTTAAGTATATATCTCAATATTGTTTTATGTATTTAGATACCCATATAATTAATCACCACCCAAGCTAACTTCTTTTACTAAAGATTAGTTTTGCCTCTTTTTGGACATTGTATAAATGGGATCATATACGTGTGTGGCTTCTACTTCTCAGGATAGTTTTTGATATTTATTCATGTTGATGTATGTATCAATTGTTTGTTATTTGCCATTGTGGAGTAGTATTTTATTGTGTAAAAATATCATAATTTATTTGTCTATACTCTATTATTGAAGAATATTTAGGTTATTTCTAGTTTAGAACTATTATGAATAAAGTCACTGTCCACATATCTATACACATCTTTTTGTGGACATATGCACTCAGTTCTCTTAATTATATTCCTAGAAGTGGAATTTCTGATGTGCAGGTAAGCAAATATTTATTTTTATTACTGTCCAACAATTTTGTATGAGAGTTCCAGTTGTTCTGTATCCTCACCACCCTGGACATTCTCAGTCTTTTTCATTTTAGCCACTCTGGTGAATGTATAGTGATATCTTACTATGGTTCTAATTTATATTATCTTGATGAGTAGTGTATCTTGATGGTACTTAATATATAACAACCAAAACTACTATTACCACTAGGCTTATAAGGGAAATTATTGCAACAAATTGTGTTTGTTTTGTTGAATTTATTACTGTCCTGATTGGAATCATCTTCAAAGATCCTCTATGAATACCTCTTGGGGTAGAGAAGGATATTCTAGTAGATTTAGGAGTTAACTAGAAACTTACTCCTGGTTCATGAATCTAAGATTATGGACTTGTCACATTTATGTTAAGAAGTTTACACCTCACTTTGACTGTGTCCACAGACATCCCCTGCTTTCAAGTGTTGTTCAATTACGTTTAGAATGGGAATGAAGGTCATCTTTACTCCTTACGTCCTCCTTGCTTTACTTCTGTTAATAGTCCTTCTTGAATTCTATCTGTTTCCCTGGTCAGAATCCTCAGGAGGAATTAGGAGCTCCTTCTTGTACCGACTCTGGCACTAGCTTACTTTCCCTGGCTGGTCCATATGTGTTCCCATAGATACTGTGAGAAGAGTTTAGCTTACCACACGTGTGGAAACCGCTCCCTGTATGCAGGTAGGAAGTTGTGGGAGCAGAAGGAGGGGAAGAAGGGAGTAGTATGAAATCTCTCTAGCTCACTATTGTACTGCATCAGCTATAATAAAATGACAGCAAAGGAGCAAGTTGTCCCCTGGTGACATGATGACACATCTCTGGATTGATATAGATATTCAGGGATTGGTGAGTGAAGAACATTACAAACACTTTCTCATCACTAGTGTTCTTTTACCTGTTGGGAGACATACACTGTATACATTTGTATTACTATGCCCTATCAAAAAAAGTAAACAAAAAGAATTTAAAGGAGGAAATGGTCACTCTTAGGAAGAAAATAACTCCTAAACATAGGGGATAGGATTATGTTGGTCAAGTAAGACTTCATTTTACAAGGATCTTCCAGAAACCTTTCCTTGAGTTATATCCCATTCACAGAGGCAGCCCCAGATGCCAGTTAAACATTTTAGCTAGTGTCCTTGAATACACACAGTACATTAGAGTGAACATAAAAATGGTGATGTTCAACATTTTGTTACTGAATCCAAATCCAAACAGAAAGTAAAAGAAAGGAAAACAGGACCTTCATCAAAGCAGACATATCTGGTCTTTCATTTTTGATTTTTTAACTTAATAAAGTATTGACAGTAATCAAATATTTCATAATTGAAATATTTTGGATATAAAGATTTATGAAGCTAAAGGGTTATATTTCACTGTGTAACCACAAGACTTGTACCTTCATACTGGATATATGCTCAAGTTTGAAGAGATTTATCTGATAAGTTCTTATTGAAAGGTATGTGAAAGGCCTATAACCCACTAGGCAGAGCTTTCCAAAGTTGTAAATAGCACACATAATTGTGATTGTGAAAGATTCATTAGAAATACAGTATTCTTGAGAAGGATCTGGCTTTTAAAAGACTCACAGTGAAGGAATTGAGAAGCAATACTTCCAATAATCTTGAAGATACATGCTACATAAAAGAAACTGGATTCCTTTGACTTTGATTTATTTAAATGCAATTTATTGACATACTAATTGTTGAAAGTTCTCCACAAAAATTACAAAACTTTTGTTCTAAAGCTTTTACTCTGATTTTATTAACATAGTTCTATTTTTACTTTGAAATTTATGATTTTTGAGATTGAAACTAGAATCCAGGAGTAATGGAACACTTTAGTACGTATTCTCTTAATAAATGACATCTGATTTCCAGAATGAGTAGTAATTTGTGAAGCTAATCCAAAACAAACAGCTTAACAATACTGACTGTTTTTCCTTATCATCACAAAATCTCTGAATGTTTTATAATATCTGTCATGTCCTAAGTTTAAAGAACAATAATCATTAAACTCCAATTTCTTTTTCATTCTACTATAGTCTACATTCTTGTAGTAGTTTCTGGCTACCCTCAATTGGGGATACCCTGAACGGACTAATACAATACCACAATATTTTACTCTCTATCTGTATGTCAGTAAAGTAAGATGTACAAGGGGAGGGTTTACTTTTGTAATCAAAGGTTACAATCTCACCAGGCACCATGTTCTTAAAAACACAGAAGAGAGTGACAATTTGTGTATTTACTACACCAGAGCATCAGGAACCTGTTTCCAAATCTTTATTACTCCAATTTGTTTAAGAGTATAGAATAGTTGGGGAGTTTATGTTTTCTAAAAATGAGCCCTGTAAAGCATTTATTTGGCTATGAAAAGGTATCAAAAAACAAGATACCATGACAGAGTTGCAGAGCTGAAAAAAGTACTTTAATTATTTCCATTTGGGAAATCATAATTTTTCAGTTCCTCAGACGGTCCCCCCTTGCAAACACTACCTTGTTTGGTCGACCTTATGCAGGCCAGAATTATTCATCACTGAGGTATTTAGGGATAGTACTTAAAAGTAGTGTTCTTCTGTCTTGCAATAATAGTGTGTTTATGAAAAAAGGAGGTGAAAGCACTCTGACTGAATGGTTTTTATTTAATTATTATGTACTGCATATATATATATATATATATATATATATATATATATATATATATAAACTCAATATTGACCAATGTCTATTACTTTGAGAAATCTGAAACACGAAATATGTGTTCAGCTGAAATTCAGGAAAGGATGAAATTATCAAACTTTTCCCCCTACAAATGAGTGCTACAGAATGGTAAAGGGATTTCTTTAAAATTAAACTATATACATAAAAGGAAGTATAGGAAAAACATATAACAACCTGTGTCAAACACATTTTCTTTCTCTTTTGCTGAAAATCCTGAGTAATTGGTTAGAATTCTTTCTAAAAATTTAGGATTTAGGTATCATTTATCATACCTATTTATCTCATTTGTTTAGACTCTTCATCCATTTGAAAGAAATTAGATGGAGCCATGCAGCTTTAGACCTATTCTAAATCTGGAATTCAATCAAAATAGTATGCCATTTAGTTAAGTTGTTTTATGTCATTTATTTAACATGTTTGGATTGACTTTATTTGATGGATTAGCATCATTTACAGTAAACTTGGTGGCTCTGAGCCTGGGAAAGGTGAAACTGACCATTGTCCACATTTCCAAATAGGTATTTGACTTTTCTTCCAATGTGATTCCTAAAAAATTGTGACTAATGCTAAATGTCATAATAAACACACACAAACACACACACACCTCTTGTTATGTGGTAGCTATACATAGAAACACAAAACTTTAATATACATAAATAAATAATTTACAATATACAAATAAGATTTAAAATATAAACTTCAGAATACATAACTATTAACTTTCCCATTTTTTGTCATAAATTTTAGGAGTGCTCTCCTTTTCCCTCCTTCATTAACTTTTTGTATCCTAGTTAACATGTGCCTTTGGCTTTCTTATCTCCTCAATATTATTTAATTCAAATTAACTTTATTTCTTGAAACTATGTATTTACAGAATCACATTAAAGAATCAAGTTAAGTTGTGTAAATATAAAGAAAACTTATAGATTAATTCAACAAATAGTGTTTCATATCCTCTATATCCTGAGCTATGAGCTGAAGGTGCAGGTCTCAAGAAGACCAACATAGACTCTTCCTTTATAGAATTTAGAACCCAGTAAGGTAGACAAACAAAAACCAGGATAGTACAGTCCTGTCTGTTAGATGTAATGTACAAGTATAACTGGGAACATATGAAGTAATGTGGGATACCATAGGAGAGAAAATTAACTAGGCTTGCGAGGAGCTCACACCTGAGCTGAGACCTAAAAGAAGATGGTACCTGGCAGGGAGAACAGCAGAGACAAAATCTAGAGACAAAAGAAAGCAGGACATCTGCACTCAAAATAACTAATAACTAGACCAGTCGGTCATAATGAAGGATTTTTTTTTGTTTAACCAATATGTGAGGTTTTAGAATATTTTCCAGGAGTGTGAGCAACCAAGGTTCAGGCACTAAGAAGGCAAACAGTTTAATTAATCCCAAATTGGAAAGTGGGGGTACAATGTAAGAAAAATAGGGAAAGGGATTTGATGGTATTTGCAATAGAGTAAACAAAGTGATGAATTGTGGGAACTTAGCTGGGTATGGAAATGAGTGAATATAAGAAGGTACAGACACAGAGAGGGCTCAAAGTCTCTAGAAGTCTCTATTATGTCAAACAGGTAAAGTAGAATACCTGGACAAACTGAAAAAATAGGAGATTATATTTGGAGGAGAGGATGGTTGAACCTTAAGATTTAAGTGTTAGAGGTCATTCAAGGTGTGTTCAAGATGTAAGGGGTTGCCACGGAAGAAGATGAATGCAGTGGAAAAGAAGTATTTGAGAAATTGGGAGATTTGAGGATGAGATGACTCTTCTCCATCAACACTGAAGTCACTCAGTATAGAAGTAGTACTCAAAATGCCAAGGTGCTAACAGTTGGGACATAGTGACCAGAAGGACTGGCAGAAATTAGTGATAGAGTAGAGGTGATTTTGCATGGTTGTCAAAGGAGAGGTTTTATGAGAGGTGGAGGAATGATGACCAGCAAGTTAATGTGGGAACCAGGAGAGCACCAACTCCACCACCAGGAGAGACACAGGGCACTGAGAGCAAGAGTGGCCTCCTTCTAGTGCACCACAGGGAAGTGACATTCTCAACAAAGAACCATGTTTGAAGGAAGGCAGGATGTGCGATGACTGTTCAGTGTGCAGACTGGGGATGAATCCAAGTCTTTTGACCATGGAACAGGGTTCCAGAAGACCTAACTGAAAAAAAAAAGTGAGAAGAATGACAGTGGGGGTTTGGACAGGAAAGAGAAAGCATAGAGCAATATGCAGGTAAGGGACTGGAAGAACACAGAGGAGAGGAATAATCTATCTCAGGAGGTTCTCTGAGATACAATTATTATAGCTGAATTCCAAAACATTTTGAAGAATTGATCTAGTTGTTCTCTCATGCAGAGATTCAGGGAGAGAAAAGTGGAGCCTAGTTAGTAGGTCTTTCAGAAAGGTCATGAGGGTTGCCCTGGTCCAAACAAGTAGGTCCACAATGGTATTCCTTGGTTCCTAGTACTTTCATCATCTGTTGGAAACAGCAGCAGCTTCTGGTATTTGAGGAATTCTGCATCTTTCCAGCATTTCAGCTGTGTCCTATTTATTACATATTGTGGAACACAGAGAAGGATCTGATGTTTTATAATGTACATCATTTTTTCAGTCAGCACAATTTTATTTTTAAATATTTTTGTATTTAACTCTAATTATTTTGGCAATTATAATAACTACTCAGGTATTTTAAATTGGCATATGTGTTTTTGAAAAATTTTTGTTATAAACAATCATTGTCTTAATACTACTTTCTTAAATATTCTTAAATACTATTTTCAGGATTCAAACATGAATACAGTTTATCATGCTGCCAATTACAGCTGTGAAATCTAGAATGACATTGAATTCTATGTACACAAATTCTATTTGTAGAAAACTTTCTTCAGTCATTGGGCTACTAATGTGATAATGAAATAATAGAGGCACATGCATATGTTTTTTCCTTCAAATTGGATGTAGCATATTATTTGCAGACTCTATCTTACAGCAAACGGTGTTCATGCTAATTTCAACTTAAAACTATTTGCCTGGGCGAGACCTGGGGCTGAAATCTTTATATAATACCTCTGCAAATGCAGCTTTTTATTCTTGTCTTTTCTGTGACTTTCTGAGGGTCATTTTTTTGTTTTGTTTTAATTTTCACTATCTCAAATAAGTATTTGTAACTAGAATTTAGCAACCTTGGAGTTTACAAATAGGATATCATATTTGTAAAATGCCTTAACAAAGGATATTTTTATATTCTACTGAGATGCAAGCAGAGAGAGTTTCATTGGTCTTAAGAAGAAATGTAAAGCTTAATTGATTTTCAGAGGATTACTACAACAAATAAAGACCAGAACTCATATCATCTTATTTTGATTTGAAACGTCTGGCATGCTTTATTCAATATCCACTGAAATAAACTGAGGTGAGAGCTATTGATTTTAGGTTTATTAAGTGTTTCTATAAAACTTCCCTATAATTGAAAGACATATTTTCATTTGGCAAACAGTAAATGGATGATAATGAAAATTCACATTCATGGAGCATTATCTAGTCATTAAGATGATCATTATAATAAGTATATGGCAACACAGAAGTACTTGGGACCTTTTGGGAAGAAAAGCAAAATACACAAGCATATCCATTTTAAAGTTATAGCACTGCAAAATATATGCCTGCATGGAGCTAAGAACTAGAAAGCAATATGAAAAAAAATTATATTTTTTGGATAATAGGATTGTGATTATTTTTCCCTTTCATTTTGATTTCTATTAATTAAAATGTCTACTTGCCCAATCAGTAAAACTACATAAAAATTCCATTCATGATTTATTTTCAGTTTTATTTATCGAAGTATCTATTGAGACTTTAGTATATGACAAGCACTATTTTAGGTGCTGGGAGTATATTTATGAATAGATAAAAATAAAATTCATGGCATTTTGTTTCTCACATGTAATTCAGTAGAAATTTTGATATATATGAGGGAGAGGGGAATGCTTGGGCCTCTCAGAATTCTCCTGAGAGAATGGTCATTTTGGCTGACCCTGTCTCTTTTGGCAGTCAACTTCCCCAAGAGATCACCAGCAGAATCTATTGATCAAGCAAAACTAAATATCATTTCACTGAAGTAGAGAACATCACCTTTAAACTTAGAGATATTTCAGAAGTGCAGAGTAAAGATACTTATAATGTTGTAGCACCTGGTCTTGCTAGGTGGAAAAATGGTTGAGATTGAGCAGAATTTAAAGACCTAGTAACTTTGAATTGATGGGGTCTTGAAATGAAGGTCTTAAAGTGAGCCTTAATGAACACACTGTTAGTCTGGACAAATAAACTATTTTTAACTGGTTAAGAGCTTTACATTTCAATAGCAAACACCTGAGTTATTTTTCCTTGGTTCCTGAATTTGTTTAGCAATAAAGCAAGCGCTGAAACTTTGACCCAATACTGCTTAGGACTGAGACAGAAAAGTCTGCTGGTTTTAATTCTTACCTCCTTTGTGAGTGAGCCTGGGTGATGTGGAATGAATGTTCATGTCTCCTCCAACTTCTTTGTTGAAATCCTAATCTCTAAAGAGAAAATATTAGGACAGGGAACTGTGGGAAGTGATTAGGTCATGACAGCAAAGCCCTCATAAATAGGATTAGTGCCCTTATTAGTGCCCTTATAAGTGCCCTTAGTGCCCTTACATATTAGTGCCCTTATTAGTGCCCTCATAATAGGAATAGAGGCCCAGAGAGTTCCCTCTCCTCTTCCACCAGGTGAGGACACAGCCAGAAACCATCTACATAGCGGGCAGTGGGCCTTTACCAGATACTGACTCTGCTGCTGCCTTGATCTTAGACTTCCCAAGATTCCAGAACTGTTAAAGGAAATTTCTGTTGCTCATCAGCCACTTAGTTTATTGTATTGTGTTATAGAAGCCTGAATAGACTAAGACACCAGATTCGAGACTCACTGAGCCAGACATTGCAGCAAGAGAGGTGCTCTGTATGCTCTTTTTCAGCTTCTGTTACTGTTACTCCATTGCTTGGGAATGTAACCCCAGGGATAGTCAGAGGGATGAGAACTCATGGAAGGTAAGAGTTAGAAAGTTGGTTTGGTTGGGCAGTATGCAGCATTCTTCTATTTGGGAGGAATGTCAGGGTAGGTAGGAGAGATGGTTCAGCCTTCTTCCAGGAAAGCTGTAGGGGACAGATATCCCCTCTGTACTCCTTTCTGGCAATTAGACCTCAGTATGGTCAATTGGATGCTCCCATCCAGGACATTGAATCTTGAGTCCATGGCTCAGACCCACTGTCACATGCCCCACTATTGAGTGGAAAAATTAGTGGGGTGATGGTTGTGGTAGCTGACCATGGGAGAGTGTGACGAGGTGGTGGGCTGCAGAGTCCTAGGCAGACTGACCCTGGCTGCTCATACTTCCCCTGCATCCTGCTCAAGTCTGGTTCTTCAAGCCTCTGTCTGTTGACTTGTGTCTTAACATTCTTTTGACCAATTCTCTTTCCTGCATAAGTTCATCAAGTATTGATTTCTATTGTTTGTACAAGGACACAGTGCTTAATGACTTTATTATGAGGCCTTCCCATTCTAGAAACCAAAGTAAGGAAGGGCTCTGACTTTTTGAGAATTTTAATGGTAAAATCAGTAGTAAAAGTTAGTAGAGAGGAACCAAAGGGAAAAATTGAATTTTCATTTCAGTGCCTTTTCACATAAAAGGGTAACAAAAAGGAGAGTGGTGGAGAGAGGAATCTCTTGGGATGTCCCTGGCAAAGTTTGTGAAGCTCTCAGTGAAGAGACAAGGATGGGGCTTCATTGTCATTACTCCCTTTTGACTGTTCAAGCATTGAAATGCACTCTAATGAGAGTGGTTCGCTTCACTATTAATTAAATGCATTTTAATTACAAATCACATGTCTTTTTTCCTCTGGAGAATAATCTTCCTTCATAAGTACTACTTTATTTTAATTTCCCTCTCTCTCTTCCTATTTAAAAAGAAGTTTGTTTGTTTTTTTCCTGAAGGAAAATTAACTCTATCAGTAGTCTACTGAGAAAGGCCTCCCTTTGGATATGGAAACATGTGTCTAACTCTTCCTTACATCTAGGGCTAAATTTATTTGAGATGTTGCTGGTATAGAATGTTGAAGACAATTGTGAAGAAAAAGATGAGAAAGTGTTGATTAAACTTTTGTTACAGATATTCTTGTCCTATAGAAGTCATTTATTTTGTTAGAGTGCGTGCATGTGTATGCTTGTGCATGTGTGTGCATTCATGTACATGTGTGCACAGTCTGCAATCTACTTCAGAAGAAATATTTCAGAAACATAATTTCCAAAGCCTGTCATCAATCTGCAGGGTCCCCTCCTGGCAGAGAGGACACAGGCACTTTGCCTCATATTCTCAGAAACTCCTGGGTGTTCTATTTCTCCTCTTGGTAAACTCTTTCTATCTTAATACACTATCTTAATTATATTCACAGCTTTTCAACCTCAATGATAATTATATACCTCAGAATTTGTTCTTTTCCCATATTCCCTCCTATAAAAATATCTATTCTTTAGGGCATTTCTTCTAGTCAAATATAAAGGGTCTAATAAGGCCATTCTTTATGAGACAGGAATCATTAAATTAATGACTTTTTCCAGTGGTAATGCTGGAATTGTGAGGAATGGATAAATGTTTGAATTTCCCCAATTCTTCAGAATATTAATTGCATATTCAATACTGTGTCTTATAGCTGAGAAAAAATGGTTGGTTTAACAAAAATGCAGTTGAAATACTTCAGAAACATATTCTAGCATTGCCAATAACAATGTTGAGGAAATTACATATTACAGGATGGTACCTATCTTTTTTTGAATTTTTTTCTTCTTGAAGAACACAGAACTCTTTTTCCTGTGTCTTTTATTTTCACTCCAAAGTTTTTGATATTAAAGTAGAAAGATGGAGAATAGTATGTTATTACCATGTGCCAGACCCTATGCTGACATTGAATATGTTTTATGTTATTTTTACATTCAGAATAGCCCTAAGTTAGGTACCATTATTATCTTTACGTTATGGATGAAAAAAACTGAATCCTGGAGAAAGTAAATGATTTCCCCAGTGTCACAGAGAACCAAAGTATAAACCAAGATCTTTTGCATATCCTTGGTCTTAACCAAGATACACCAGAACGTCAAATCTGACACTCACTATGCTATGTAGTCTATCCAAATTTACTTAACTGCCAATGGTAGAGAAAAGCTTTCATATAACTTCACTCTTCTCTTGAGAACACCGGAACCTTCTTTGATATCTGCCTGAACTCCCTCCCCTCTTTCTGAAGAAGATCCTGCTGACACCTGCAATGATCTGAAACAATGACAAGAAGTGAAGATCATTATGCCAAAGTAATGCTCACCTGGTATATAGGAGACTAAAGGTGACTAGGGCTCCTCCTGCATTTGAGATCCCGAGAAAACTGCAGGTCGACTCTCTATGAAGACCCCCCACATTTGTAGCCCAGTTTACCAATAAGAAAACTGTATCTTTAGTGCTAGGTGGCCTAGGTATTTTGGTCTGAAAAAGTTAATGCACCTTTAACAAATGTAAGAGATCTCTCCTAGGGATATCTTAAATGTGGTAAAAATCAGCCTTAATAATAGTGACCTAAGGTCAGATTTCATTGTTGTGAATTAGCAGTTAACTAAAACCCTTGCCCATTCAAACTAATGTGTTGTCACATAACACCAAGATCCGTGATTAAACTGCCACAGATTATTGCTTTAAAAGTTGAAAGCCATTATTTTTAGAGAAATGACTTTTTACAATATCTTATTAGAGTCTGTTAATTGATTTAAAAAATCAGAAAACACTGGCCAAAAATAAAATTAGCATCAATTGAAATATTTGTATAACTTATTTTATTTAAAGGACCTTTTCATCCTGAGAAATAACTGACTTCTTTGATTACCCTCACATCCCGCAACAAAATAATGTCGTTTTTGGATGGCTTCTAATTTGCATTTAAATTATCCCATGGCAGCATTTTGTAAGCATAAGCAAACAAATATTTCTTGAGTGACATAGGCCTGTACAACTGAGAGAGAAATATATCATCTACAAAATTAAAAAATATGGGTTTTACTAAATACCTCTAAAAACAAATTATAATGATCTGTATTTTTTCCTCCTGGAGTTTATCTTTGTAATAATGCTCCACAAGAAGAAAAATGATAATATATTTCTTTTGGAGGAGGCATAGGACGTGATGCCATTTGAAGAATACTGGGTGTAAAAACCATGTGATGTCCTCAAGTAGAGGGGCTTTCTTTTACTGTTTATTATCTTTACTGCTGGCTCTAACTGTACTCTAAAATAGTTTTATGTTGTAATCTGAAGTGACCTGGAGATACAGTGGAGAGGCAGGAGTAATGGGTGAGATCCTTGTGAATGATGAAATAACCTATGAGGGAATGGATAGGATAAAATCTGCATACCTGGACAGATGAGTTAAGATTCAGAAAGACAACTTAGACCAGGGGTTGGCACATTACAGCCTGCAGGCCAGACCCTGCTTGCCACCTTTACTTATTTAGTAAGTAAAGTTTTCCTGGAGCAACACTACTAATGAAGAGTAGAATAGTTGTGATGGAGACTATTTGGTCCTGTGAGCCTAAAATATTTACTCTCTTACTCTTTAAAGAAAATGTGTGTTGACCACTGACTTAGCCTGTAAGCAGTTATTGAGTGGATAACTTATCAGGACATTAGGCTTTCCAAGTATCAAAAGACCATAATCATGTCTGCTGTGGCAGGGGTTGGGGGCGGGGGGGAAGCCCAGATGAGATGAACAGTGCTCGTGCACGCATTTCTTCATTTACAAGAATGGGTGAGTGCTGTCGCTGAGACAGGAGTGATGTCAGGCACTCAAGACCATGAAGAGGCACAGTTCCTGTTCTCACAGAAATGGACGCTGTGATACACTAGTGTGCAACACAGACAAATATCCCTGCTGTCATGGATCTTACATTTTAGCCAGGAAAGTAAGTAGAGATAGGAGTATGAGGTATGATATATCTGGAGGGGATGGAATTTAAAGTAGAATGACCAGGGGATATCTCACTGAATGTAGGACTATAAATAAAAGTTGAGAGGACTTGAGGAACTAGCCATCCTGCTAAAGTGTCTCCATAGAGGGTGGGGGAGTGATGGGGTATAACTAAAGAGCAACATGGAACCCCAATTTGTTTAAGTTAGAGAATAATGAGCATATTTGTATACTAATCAGAATTGTCTTAGTCCAGATGGACTATTATAACAAAACACCACAGACTTGGAAGGGTCACAAAGAACAGAAATTTATTTCTCACAGTTGAGGCTGGGAAGTCTAAGATCAAGGCATGAGCCCGGTTGTGCTCTGGTAAAGGCCATCTTCCTGGTGGATAGCCAGCATCTTCTCCCTGTGCTCTCATGTAGTAGAGGGACCCAGGGAGCTCTCTGTGGTCTCTTTTATAAGAGCATTTGTACCATTCATGAGGGCTTTACCGTCATGATCTAAGCACCCCCCAAAGGCCCCACCTCCTAAAATTATCTCCTTTGTGGTTAGGATTTCAACAAACAAATTTTTAGAGAACACAAATATTCAGACCATAGTGTGAATGAAATAGTGAGAGGGGAAAATTGATGGTGCAGGAAGTTGCTGAGATAATGTCCTCGAGCAGACAAGAGGGGAATGAATCTAGTGTACAAGAGGAAGACTGGCCTTGCATCAGAGCAAGGTCATGTTATCACTAGTGTATAAGAGAAAGTAGAGTACTGTATGGCACAGATGCAGATAAGTGGGTAGATGTGGTAGCTGAAATTGTACAAGTTCTCTTCTAATTGCTTTAATTCTGCTTAATACATGCAAAGACCCTGAGACAAACCAGAGTATGGTGGAATAAAGGAGTTAAAATATGGGAAGTGTAACTAAACTACAAAGTAAGCAGTAGCAGGGAGGAAGATGAGGCTGAAGAGGTAGGCAGATTGCAGAGGTAAGCCAGACAAAGGATATTAGCAATGGAAAACCAATGAGGTGAAATCAGATTTGCCTTTTTAAAAGTCATTATGGCTACTGTTAGAGATTAGATAGTAGATTGAAACTACAGTATCCATAGCAAGATCCGTCAGAAAGCTATTTCAGTAATTCAGTGGGGAGTAACGTCAACAAAGTCTAGAGTAGAGACGGTGGGTAGAAGAGAAATCGGACATTTATGTGAAATATTTAGAGGCAGACTAGATAGACTTACAACTAATGGTTGAGTGTAGAAGAGATTGCCCATGTAGAGCAAACAGTGAAACAGAAGAGAGCCTGGGAGTGGACATGGACACTTGGGGGAGAGAGTTGAGACCTTGGTTTAAGACACTGAGTGGGGCAGCTGTGCAATGCCAAGGAGGAGAGGCAAACTACACAACTAGCTAGTAGTTAAGAGATAGATCAACAAAATGATGTCATATGTAAGAAGGGTACACTGCAGATTCATCTGGCTGGGCCTAAATGTGAGAGTTACTTCTGATTTTCTTAAAATCTTGAAATTATATTGACTAATTTTACTTTTAAGAAAAAATGTTGAACTTTTCATTTTCATAATGAGATCAAAGTAAACGTCAAAATCCTAAAGCAAGATTGAGTCAGAACTTAACAGGTAGGGAGGGAGAAGGGGAGGGCTGGGGGGTAGGCTGGGATGGGGGTAAAGGGCAGAAAACTGTACTCGAACAACAATTAAAATTAAAAAAAAGAACTTAACTGGTAGATAATGTTGATTGGCTTGATGTCAATGGCCACTTCCAGTTGTCAGATCTATGCCCATCATGTAGATCTTTCCTCTTCTGATGGTTCTCTCATGGAACCATTGCATTTTAATTTCTACATCTCTCCTAAAAATGTGTATAATACAGGCTTTGTGAATTAGCTTTCTCTATACATCTTGCAGATGCAAGTAGCTTGCAATACTATGTATGTCCATCCTGCATATTGCTAGATATTTCTGCTCATAAGTATTTATAGCCTTGCAGACCCTATCAAAAGGGTTCTGTTAGATAGGGTTAAGAAATGACTATGGAAATAAAGTAGTAAGAGCTGGTCTTAGGAGTCTAGTTCTCCAGTTAGTCTAAGAGGTTGGGGATCTTAGAAGACTTCTCAAGCTAAACAACAACAACTAAAATAACAACAAAAAGCAGTGCATGGAATAAGTTACTCCAGTTTGAATAAGACCATATCTCTCACCTAAACAATAAGAAAAACACATACTATTTTCAATAAAACCCCACAACAATTTAGAGGAAAAGTCCCTGTAGTCATGGAGTGTATACTAATAAAAGATCATCATGTAAAGCCACATAGAAAAATTTAAGGAAACAGATTTTACAGTAAAGATTTCTATACTTGGGGAAGGTATCTTCCTGATTCTAAGGTGAACTTTGGACAAGGAATTGGTATTTTGGAAACCTGTTTCCATGTTCTGTTATTTTCTTGCTTTTGTTATGGCTAGATGCCACTGTGTTCTAGGAAAAATTCCTTATGATAGACTACTAGGAGAGCAAAACAGGGAGTGTGAGTGGTATGTGTGTGGGTGAGTACATTGGGGTACGAGTGGACCCATGTGAGGAGAGAGAAGTTATTCAGTTATATTTTAAGTCTTGAGAACAGTCTAGGCTAAAATCTTTGTCTGTAAGATGAAGCTTTGGGGGCACTAGAATGTTATTACAAAAAAAAACTTATTAAATCTGATTCCCACACCTCTGAGATGTTTTGGCTAAGATAGAGAATGAGAGCATAACCTTTAGGTCCAGAGTGGACTGGACAAAGTGCTTCAACTGACCACATGCTAATGAAAAAAAGAAGGTAGAGAGGAAATGTTGTACAATCTTTTGAGTCAAGCCTTTCCCCTTAAATGATTTTTTAATTTTCATTACAAGAAGTAACTTTATCTTTTTCATTGCTTTATATTTTTTATTATTCTTGTTTATTATATGACAGTTGTTCCAATTTTTTCCCCTTTGCTGTCCTCTGCCCAGCCCACCCCCTACTCCCAGAGTCGATTCACACACCACTGTCCATGCCCATGGGTCAATCATACATGTTCTTTGACTTATCCCCTCCCCTTCTTTCCATCATTTGTCCTCACCCCTCTCCTCTGGCAGCTGTCACTCTGTTCCATGTTTCTATGTCTCTGCTTCTGTTTTCCTTGTTAGTTTTTGTTCACTAGGTAAGTGAGGTCATATGGTATTTGTCTTTCACTGGCTGGCTTATTTCATTTAGGGTAATAGTCTCCAGTCCCAACCATGCTGTTACAAAAGGTAGGAGTGCTTTCTTGCTTTCTGCTGTGTAGTATTCTATTATGTAAACTTACCTCAGGCATTTGAGCTACTCATCTACTGATGGGCAATCCAGCTGTTTCCAGCACTTGGCTATTGTAAATAGCACTGCTGTGAACATAAGGGTGCACAAGTTCTTTTGAATTGATAATTCTGGATTCTTAGGGTATATTCCCAGCAATGAAATTGCTGGGTCAAAAGGCAGTTCCATTTTTAATTTTTTGAGGAAATTCTATACTGTTTTCTACAGTGGCTGCACCGGTCTGCATTCCCACCAAGAAAGAACTAGGGTTCCCTTTTTCCACATCCTCATCAGCACTTGTTGTTTGTTTATTTATTAATAATGGCCATTGTAACAGGTGTGTGGTGATATCTCACTGTGGTTTTAATTTCCATCTCTCTGATAGCTAGTGATGTTGAGCATCTTGTCATATGTCTATGGACCATCTGTATGTTCTCCTTGGAGAAGTGTCTATTCAGGTCCTTTGCCCATTTTTTAAATTGGATTGTTTGTCTTCCTGGTGTGGAGTCCTGTGAGTTCTTTATATATTTTGGAGATTACACCCTTGTCTGATGTATCATAAAGCCAATTCTCTTTTCATTTGGATGATGGGTTTTTTAGCCATGCAGAGGCTTTTTAATTTGATGTAGTCCCATTTGTTTATTTTTTCCTTTATTTCCTTTGCACTAGAAGATATATCAGCAAAAATATTGCTATGTGGGATATCTAAGATTTTATTACCTGTGTTTTCTGTTAGAACTTTTATGGTGTCACAACTTATATTCAGTCTTTTATCCATTTTGAGTTTATTCTGGTGTAGTATAAGTTGGTGGTCTAGTTTCATTTTTTTTTTTTTTTTGCATGTACCAGTCCAGTTATCCTAACACCATTTGTCAAAGAGACTGTTTTTACTCCATGCCCCCTTGTATGTTCATGCCCCCTTTGTTGAATATTAATTGAACATAGAGACATGGATTTATTTCTAGGCTCTCTATTCTGTTCCATTGATCTATGTGTCTGTTTTTATGCCAGTACCAGACTGTTTTGATTACAGTGTTCTTGTAATATAGTTTGATATCAGGTATTGTCATCTCTCCAACTCTGTTCTTCTTCCTCAAGATTACTGAGACTATTTGGAGTCTTTTTTCATTCCATATAAATTTTTGAGGTATTTGTTGTAGATCTGTGAAATATGCCATTGTTGTTTTAATAGGAATTGTGTTGAATCTAAAGATTGATTTGTGTAGTATGGATGTTTTAATGATGTTAATTCTTCCATTCCATTAATATGGTATATGCTTCCATTTATTTGTATCTTCCTCAGTTTCTTTCTTCAGTGTTCTATAGTTTTCCAAATATAGGTCTTTTACCTTCCTGGTTAAATTTATTCCTAGGTACTTTTTTTGTTGTCATTGGTATAGTAAATGGAATTTTTTTCTTAGTTTCTCTTTCTGATAGTTCATTGTTGGTATACAGAAATGTCATCACTTTCTGGATATTGACTTTGTATCCTGCTATTTTGCAAAATTTTCTTATTAGGTCGAGTTGTTTTTTTGGTGGAGACTATATGGTTTTCTATGTATTATCATGTTGTCTGCACATAGTAAGTTTTAGTTCCTCCTTTCCAATTTGGATGCCTTTTATTTCTTTTTCTTGTCTGATTGCCATGGCTAGAACTTCCACTACTCTGTTGAATAAGAATGGTGAAAGTGGACATCTTTGTCTTGTTCTTGATCATAAAGGAAAAGCTTTTAGTTTTTGCCCATTGAGAATGATGTTGGCCATAGGTTTCTTGTATATGGCCTTTATTATGTTGAGGTAGGCTCCCTCTATTCCCACTTTGCTGAGTGTTTTTCTATCATAAACAGATGGATTTTATCAAATGCTTTTTGTGCATCTGTTGACATGATCATGTGATTTTTGTCCTTCATTTTGTTTATGTGGTGTATTATGTTTATTGATTTGCAAATATTGTACCATCCTTGCATCCTTGGGATAAATCCCACTTGATCATGGTGTATGATCTTTTTAATATATTGCTGGATCTGGTTTGCCAATAGTTTGTTGAGGATTTTAGCATCTATGTTCATCAGAGATATTGGCCTGTTATTTTCTTTCTTTGTTGTCCTTACCTGGTTTTGGAATTAGGATAATACTGGCATTGTAAAAAAGTTTAGGAGTCTTCCCTTTTCTTGAATATTCTGGAATAGTTTGAGAAGGATAGGAGTTAGTTCCTCTTTGAATGTTTGGTAAAATTCACCTGTGAGCCCTGGCTGGTGTGGCTCAGTGGACTGAGCACTGGCCTGCAAACCAAAGTGTTGCCAGTCGATACCCAGTTGGAGCACATGCCTGGGTTGTGGGCCAGGTCCCCAGTAGAGGGTGTGCAAGAGGCAGCAACACATTGATGTTTCTCTCCCTCTTTATCTCCCTCCCTTCCCCTCTCTCTAAAAATAAATACGTAAAATCTTTAAAAAAAAATTCACCTGTGAAGCCATCTGGTCCAGGGCTTTTGTGTGCAAGGAGTTTTTTGATTACTGCTTCAATTTCACTAGTTGTTATCAGTCTACTCAGGCTTTCTGCTTCTTCTTGATTTAGTTTTGGATGATTATATGTTTCTAGAAAGTTGTCTGTTTCACCCAGGTTGTCTGATTTATTGGCATATAGTTGTTCATTGTAATTTCTTACATTCCTTTGTATTTCTGTGGTATGGGTTGTTACTTCTCCTCTTTCATTTTTGATTTTACTTATTTGGATTCTCTCTCTTTTTTCCTTGAAGAGTCTGGTTAAAAGTTTATCAGTTTTGTTTATCTTTTCAAAGAACCAGCTCCTAGCTTCATTGATGCTTCGAATTGTTTTTTAGTCTCTCTGTCTTTAATTCTGCTCTGATCTTGATTATTTCCTTCCTTCTACTCACTCCGCACTTTGCTTGTTGTTCCTCTTGTTCTTTTTGATGTAGAATTAGGTTGTTTATTTGAGATTTTTCTACTTTCTTTAAGTAGGCCTGTATTGCTATTAACTTTTCTCTTGGGACTGCCTATGCAGTAACTTTAATTCTGTCCCTTTCTATAAGACCTCAGCTTCTTTGGATCTCCAGGTACTGATTATGTGCATGTTTTCCTCTCTTCTTTCGAGTCTTCTCATCTCCTCTACAGAGCAGATGCCAGTTTAGGCGCAAGTGAGTAGCTGAAGCTTTGGCCCAAAGCTGATTCAGTAATGACACTGTCTCTAAGGGCAAAAATAGTTACTAATATACTATAAATCATATAGTGAATATTTAAAAAAGTGAATATTTAAAATCACTATAAATTTAAGGTAGCATATATCACAAATACCATAAAATATTAAAAACATATATATTATCAACTGCCCAACGTAATTTTATAATACTTTTTTTTCCTCTACTTTTGGCTACATGTTCCTTAATGGTCTCTTTAAATGACACTGATATTTCCTATGGGAAATTTAGAAAGATAATTGAGACTTTTCTCTAGGATGATTGATTTTTAAAAATTATTAATGGTCTGGAAAAGTTAAGTAGTGACTTATAAATTGTTTAACTTGTCAAATTTGGAGAAACCTTAATAGTTTTCTTTCATATATGAGCTGTAAGATTTCAGGGCATGGTGTGTGTGTGTTTTGACTAATTTTGTATACTCCTGGTTTAATGGCTTAACAGTTTGTCATTGAGTTCCTCACAAAAGTGACAGAACATGAATTTTTGATTATCTTTATAAATGTCAGCATTTTATATCAAATCCTGAAAAAAATTAAAATTCTTAAATGTGTTAATTTGATTTACTCTTCTTCATTAATTCAGTTGTTGAGAAATCCATAAGTCAGTTCATCATTTCTATTTGAAATTTATCTCTTCTTCTTAATAAATTACCACATCTGAAATGATCTGGAAAAATTCTTACATGTTGCAGCTTGATACTGTCTGAATAGTGTCTATAGATCCAATCATTCAGTCTTACTGCATTTTTACATATTCCAATAAATGCATTAGAAAACTTCTCTATTTATTTCTTAGATCTTTAATTAAAAAGTTAAGGATTAAAATGAAGTATCTTCCATATATGTACAAAGCAGGAGTCAGAGATTTCTCCTATGGTGTTCAAACATTCAAAACATCTTTCCAAATTCACTACTTGATACTGTAAGAATTTTTATTTTACTTTGACAAATTTTACAAAAGCATAAAATAAATGCAATGCCAGGCCTCATCTCAGAACCATGGAAGGTGTTTATGCAAGCACAGAGCCCTGCAGCTTAAGCTTCATTACTTTCACCACAATCCCACCTCTGCTCCTCCTCTTTCTCTCCAACACCTCCCACGGACTCACACTTGAACACACCCATGCTGTTTCTTGTTTTTTTTTTTTTTTTTTTTTCATTTGTGTGGGTGGGTGAGATAGTGTTGTTGAAAGATTTTATAACACAGGACTCTAAAATGAAGCCTCTGCTATGGTTGTGGACACAGCCCAGGCCACATTCAAATCTTAGGTACTGGACTGATAGTCTGGGAGGAAGAGTCAGGGAGCAGGAGTGTTTGCGAGGAGTGCCAAAGGGCCAGAGCTTGTCTCCAAGTGGTCATGGGCCATAGAACTGTCCTACTGACCAAAGGCTGTTCACTAATTTAACCAAAAGGCACAATGGTTGCTTAGACCCACCAGGAATTCATTTTCTCCCATTTTAAGTCAACATCCTATTGATATTGTGACTACCTGCTTTAATACTCAGTGTTTCATGCCAGCTACAGCCTGGACTATCCACGTAGATTTGGAACTCTTGCTTTTGCTCCATTGTCTGATTCAGAATTGAGTCAATTGTGTTTCCACCTTCGCCTGTGGGATATACAAATACAGAGGTCTTATAGGTGAGCTCTTATTCTTTCTTTCAGAAAGAGTATCAAATAACTTTGTCAGTGAGGAAGTGAAGCACAACGTGCTCTGATTGAAAGACAAGAAGAACTTAGGGAGTAGGATGCAAGGACATACAATTATTCCTTTTCATGAGCAGCACCAAAGAAAATCTATCGATTTTATTTGGTGGTAAATCTTCCCATGGAGAAGGGAGATATGAATGAAAGGACCTCCAGGCAGGTGGCAAGGATGGGAGTAAAAGAAGGAGGTGGCTCTGTATAATGGAGGACCTTCTCCTACAGGAAGATAAAAGCGACGGTTGCACTAGAAAGAGGAATGATGTGAGAAATAGCCTAGCCTGCTGCAGAGAGGCAATTCTCATTGCTCTCATGGCAATGAGGCTCTCGTTGTAGATGAAATGACTGGCACAGAATATTAAACAGGAAAGTCCCTTCAGCTATATTGGGTGGAATCCTCAGGCTTGAACAAGGAGCTGAGTAATCTCTGCAGTGTTCTGAAGCTGGAAGCCTGAGCAGATTCAAGCCAATTTCTGTGATATCCCCAGGGATTCCCTCTGTATTCTGATTAGAGAAATAGATTTGGATGGGCAGCATATTCCTGCAAGTTGGCAGGCACCCACTGAACAGAACACTGATTTGCTACTCAGGCTGTACATGCCAATTGAACTGCCAAGCATGCATCGCCTGGGGGAATACCTGCTAAAATTGAAATGATTGCTGGCTAGATGGTTTGGACACAAAACAATATCAACTATTATACTATACATAGTGTTTTAATTTTTAAAAAGTGTTTTGTGCTCATGATAGAAAGTTTAAACAAGAGGAATATGTACTAGAATGTCTTTTTCTTTTTTACTCAGATTCTCAGTGACCCAGTCCCTCCCCTGAGGCACAACCACCATAGAATCTACATGTACACCAGCATTATATAACTACTTTCAATTAATAAATACTTGCATTGCTACTTTTAGAGTAGGCCAATAAAAGTCAATTTAATTGTAATAATTGCAATCACTTTGAATATTTTAAATATTTTGTATAATTGTTTTAAATTTCAGCAATTATAAAACTTATACCAGTCTGGGAAAATAATCATGAGTATATCTGCTGGGATCTTATAAATCAGTTACTTTTTTATTATTAAAAATGTATTTATATAAGGCATGGTCACTATAGAAAATTTGAAAAATATAGAGAAGTATAAAAACTTAAAATAATTTTATATAACATTTGTATTCACATATATTTTATCTATATGCATATTTTAAAAATTTAGACAATATTGTAACTACTTTTATGTTACATAGTTTTTAACTTACTATTTTTCCCAGCTTTACTAAGGTATAATTTACAAATAAAATTATAATATATTTAAACTGTACAATGTAATGATTTGTTATATATATACATTTTTAAATGATTTTTACAATCAAGTTAATTAAGATAGCTTTTATTACCTTGTATAGCTTTTTTGTTAAAATGTTTAACATCTCTCTTAGCAAATTCCAAGTATACAATACAGTGTTACTAACTATAGCCACCATGCTGTATATTAGATCCTCAGAACTTACTTCATAACTGAAATTTTGTATTCTTTTAAGAACTTTGTCCCATATTTCTCACCCCAACCCTTTGCAACCAGTATTTTGTTCTCTGTTTCTATGAGTTAGGTTTTTTTTTTTTCCTTTAAATTTTCTATATAAATGAGATCATACAGTATTTGTCTTTCTCTCTGACTTATTTCACTTAGCATAATGCGCTTTGGGCTTCATCCATGTTGTCGAATGACATGGTTTTTTAGGGCTGGATATTATTCCATTGTACAGATATACCACATTTCTTTATCAATGCATCTGTCAATGGACACTTAGATTGTTTCTGTCTTGGCTGCTATGAAAAATGCTGCTATGAACATGGGAGTACAGATACACCTTTAAGATAATTATTTCATTTCATATATGTATCTCCAGGTGTAATATTGCTGGATCATATGGTAGCTCTGTTTTTCATTTCTGAGTAACCTGAATACTGTTTGCCATAATGGCTGTACCAATTTACATCCCCACCAACAATGTACAAGGGTTCTCTTTTCTCGACATCTACACAAGAATTTATCTCTTGTCTCTTTGATAATGGACTTCCTAAGAGGTATGAGATGATACCTCATTGTGTTTTGATTTGCATTTTCCTGATGATTCATGATATTTAGCACCTTTTATATACATGTTGGCCATGTGTATATCTTCTTTAGAACACTGCCTATTTATTAATAGTCCTTTGCCCATTTTTTATTGTTGTTCAAGTACATTGTCTCCATTCCCCCACACTGCTCCCTACCCCAGCCATCTGCACCTCCAACCCCTGATCCCATCCCCCATTGGTTTTGTCCATGTGTCCTTTACACTTGTTCTTGAAAATCCTTCTCCCCTTCCCCCCCATTATCCCCTCCCACCTCCCGTCTGGTTACTGTCAGTTTGTTCTTAATTTTAATGTCTCTGGTTGTATTTTGTTTGCTTGTTTGTTTTATTGATTAGGTTCCACCTACAGGTGAGATTATATGGTATTTGTCTTTATTTCGTGGCTTATTTCACTTAGCATAATGCCCTCCAGTTCCATCCATGCTGTTGCAAAGGGTAGGAGCTCCTTCTTTCTTTCTGCTGTGTAGTATTCCATTGTGTAAATGCACCACAGTTTTTCGATCCATTAATTTACTGATGGGAACTTAGCCTAAGTGCCTTTGCCCACTATTATTAAGTTGTTTGTTTGTTTGTTTGTTTGCTAGGAGTTGTATGAGTTTCTTGTATATTTTGGATATTAACTCCTTATCAAATATGTGGTTTGCAAATCTTTTTTCCCCCATTTCATAGGTTTCCTTTTCATTTTGTTGATAGTTTCCTTTGCTGTGCAGAAGCTTGATAGTTTGATGTAGTCTCACTTACTTCTGCTTTTGTTGCCTTTGTTTTTTGGTGTCAAATCTAAAAGAGAAAAATAATTGCCAAGACCAATGTCAAGGAGATTTTCTCCTATGTTTTCTTCTAAGCATTTTATAGTTTCAATTCTTACATTTAAGTCTTTAACCTACTTTGGATTTATTTTTTGTACTATATAAAGTTTAATTCTTTTAATTCTTTTGTGTGTAGGTATCTAGTTTTCCCAACACCATTTTTTGAAAAAACTATCCTTTCCCTATTGTGTATTTTGGCCTCTTTATTGAAAATTAATTGACCATAAATGCATGGGCTACCTCTGGGCTCTATGTTCTGTTCTCCTAATCTATGTGTCTGTTTTTATGCCATGAGTATACTGTTTTGATTACTGTAGCTATATCATTAAGTACCATTGAATTTGTATTGGGTTATTTCAAAATTTTCACCATTATAAACATGTATGCACACAAGCATTTTGAACATTTCTGATTATCAACTTGTGAAACACTTCTAAATTATGTAAAATATTTTGCACATCTCTGATTTGTACTTGGGAAATTTCTAAAACAAAAGTTATTGAATTAAATAATAATTTTAATAGGTTTAAAAATATGTGTAATGATTAAATAAATACTTTTGTGCACTAACAATATTCCAGACACTGTCCTCTGTATCTTTCTCAGGCATAAACTAATTTAGTGCAATTCACTAGACCTCACTATAGAAACCAGAGAGAAAGGGATTTTGGGTATATTCTTCTGAATCTGTCTGAAAAGTGATCTCTTACCTAGTACCATAGTAAAATCTGCAAAGATATGGAGGGCACCTTCAAAGCAGTGGCATTTTGCTGATTGGGCTTTGGAAATAGGAATGAACCATTTGGGGGGGATAGAGGGTGGAAGAATTGAACAAACAGGAAAAAGGATTCATAGATATGGACAGCAGTGTGGTGATTGCTGGGGGGAGGAGGGTATAAGGGGACTAAATGTAATGGGAAAAATACAATAAAGATTAAACTTAAAAAATAAAGGAAATAAAAATGAGTTCTTATTCAATCTGCCAGTGTCACAGTCAAGGCTAAAATATCTTTAGATCTGTCATCTCTAATAATAATTATTATTTCTGACTTTTTAGTATGTCCTGCTCTTTTCCATTAGTCTTGGGTCTGAATCTCCCACATGAATACTCTCCTTCATGCTGAATGCGGTTCAAATAACTGCCTAAATATTAGCTCCGTAATCCTGAACCAGGAGATGCTAAAATAATGTTTGGAGAGGTCTCCTTTTTTATAAAATGCTGAGTTCTTTTCAAACCTATGACTGTAATAATCTCTACCATATATTTTCTTGCCATTCCTCTCCTTCTTTAAATAAGAAGTATTGAAACCTTTCAAGAAATCGAGCATTTAGTGAGGTCCACATTCAGTATGACTGTTGACTGAATGACTTTTCCCTTTATTAAGCCCATCTCTAGTTCTTCTCTTATTCTACAGCGGGTGAGAAAGTATTGCCTCCTTTTTGGTTAGCAGTAATGTAGATGTATTATGTAATATTACAAATGTTCACAATATTCCTTGTAATTTATAGTACTGTGAGCAAATTAAATAATTTGATAAGCAGTAGGCCTGCTCAGCCATTGTAATATCCTACCAAGAATAGATTGAGAACTGTGAAATTGTGTTTGTAAATGCAGATTTCCAAGCTTACTGAAAAATATATTCTGCAACATTAAGGATTGCTTTTATGATCAAATTAAAGTTCAGGGTTTTTTTTTTTTTTTTTTTTTTCTAATTTTACCATGTGAATGTTAATGAGGAATTTAGTTGGCTCCAACAAAGTTATTACTCCTTTTCCTGTGAAAAAATATGGATTAAACTTAAAATGATGTCTAACTTCTTCATTTTTATGGCTTCAAATTTAACAGAATAAAAATATTTAAAAATAAATGGTTTTTATGTGTTTAATTACCAAAATATAATTTACACTTACAGTGTTTCTCTTCTGCATAACTAGAACATAATTCCAAATCTCATTTTCTGATATAATTAGATCATTTCTTGGAGACTTATAAACATTTCTATATAAGTGGCTAGAACAAATCATGCCTTATTACTGTATAAGACCAGTGCTTATTTGGTGAATATTTTAAAAAGCAGTTTAACAAAGAAGATCCTGAAACATTAACTGTCCCTTTTCTTAACCTTCCCAAGGGGAAGATACAAATAACAAGAGATAATCATAGAGCTCCTTTCTAAGAAGATGTATAACTTATCCATGTCATAACAAAATACCCCAAAACTGACTGACTTAAAGCAACAACAATATTTTATTATCTTTTATGGTTTCTGTGAGTCAGGAAATTAATTAAGGTAGAGTGAAGAGGCCTGTTCTGTCCTCTGTAATATTTAGGTCTTCAGCTAAAGACTCTAAAAGGTTTGGGAACTAGATGGGCTAGAGGCTTCAGTTCCTCTCCATGTATTCATCCTTCCCTGAGGTTCCTCATGGCATAGTGGCTGGGATCCAAGAGCAAACGTTGATGGAGAGAGAGAGAGAGAGAGAGAGAGAGAGAGAGAGAGAGAGAGAGAGAACTAGAACCTGTTAGAAGGAATGTCCTTTTTCTGACTGAACCTTGAAAATTACAGGGAATTACTTCAATCATACCGTATTGATCAGATCAACTGCAAGCTTCCTCCAAGATTCATAGTACCCGCCTTTCTGTGAGAGGAATGTCTGTCACAACATAAGATAGCATAAGACCTATAAGTTTACCTTTAGATACTCAATCTGCTATGGATAGGTGGGGGTATGTTTAACTAATGACAGATTAGGTTCTTACTGAGTGGGACATGAAAGTTTAGGGCCACAAGTAATGAGAGGAGGTGGTGGTGTATGGGTTTTGCAGACTGTGGATATAAAGGGGCAGAGAGAAAAGGTAGGGAATCTGGCATTCAGAAATTGGGAGGGTTGGCAGGGAGGGTGGAGGGAGATAAAGGGGGAAAATGGGAAAAGTGTAATAGCATAATCAATAAAAAATACTGAAAAATAAAAAAATTAAGTTCACTAGAGAAAAGGAATAATAGGTACCATTCTTGTCTTTAAGAAAAAAATTTAAAAAAAGAAATGAACATTAAGGAAAGAACAGAGATGGTTAAGGGCATATTTATGAGGCTTTTCTGCATGATATGTGAACTAAAACTCTTTTTCTGTATTATTATAATATTTAGAAGAAATGATATCCATATGAGTTATACAGTTGGATTTATTTTTGGAAAAGATGCAGTAAGCTGCTGCAATGGCCTCAGTGTAGATATGGGGAAGAGATGGAGGCCTGTAAAATCTAGGTTACATCTGTTTTAACAAAAATTTACTCATAACTATGGCTGCCATGGCCTAATGTTTGACGGTTCCCAAATGCCAGTACAAAGACTGGTTGGTGCCAATCAGTGGTAAAATTTTCATTGGTAGGCTCTGAAATCAGAAATTAGACAACAATGTGAATCTTTCATATCACAAAGGCAAATTTATTGAATTGAAAGAAATGACCTATATTGTGCTCTTAAATCCTTTTGACACTTTTGGTTTCAAGTACTCTTTCTTTTATGAAATGATGATGATAGAAGATGGTACTTGTGTTTTAGACTTTTAACTGTTCATAGTTGGAAAAATAAAAAATAGTTTTAAAAACACTTCAATGCTACTCTAAATTGCACATGTATTTAGTATAAAATATCTCAATTCTTTTGCATTTGATTTTTTATTTATATTGGATATGAAAAATGATGTAAACTTATCTGAGTACGTGGAAACTAATTTTACTTCTTATAATCTTAAAGGATTATTGTTTACTTATTCTCTTTTATTGACTAACAATAACTATTACTAAAGCTGAGGCTACACAAAAATATAAAAAACACAGTATTGTCTTTCTCATATTGGTTTGTTGTGAGAATTATAAAAGTTAATAATAATAAAAAACTTAGAATCAGGCCTGGCACATAGAATAAATTCAATAAATGTTGCTGTCTCTGTTATTGATAATGATTCTTTTGAAATTGCTCTCTGCTGAACCAACCAGCTTATGCCATGGTTTATGTGTTTTAAGCCAGAGAAAATACTGCTTTACTCAGACTTAACTGGGGTTAATTGTTGTTTCTTTAAAAATAACTGGTACATTTTTTTACCTGTTTAATTTTAAATTACTAAAAAATGATGCAAAAGAAAAAATATGAAAGTTATATCAATGATTAAATAAAACCAGTTTATAGGAAAGCCAAAAGTAATGACAAAATAAACTTTAAACACAGGTCTTTATAGAGAAGGGGAAATTTATTGACCTCATATTCTAGAATAAATCGATCAAGAGAGTGGGAAGCTCAGGTTATATTAATTCATATCCTGTGGGGCCAAAGATACTCAACTATACATCTTGGTTCATAATAGGTTGGTGGCCTTAGATTAGATATTTGTGTCTTTTACCCAAAGATACAGTGAGGTATATGGAGAAAAATAGACAACTATTATCTTTAAAATGAGTAACGAATAAAGAATCAAAATTCTCAAAATCTCTTAATACAAATAATATTTAGGTTAGGTACCATTAGAACATTACTGTACTCTGCTTAAACAATTTTTAAAAATTATTTTATTGTTGTTCAAGTACAGTTGTCTGCATTTACCCCCTCCACTACCCCTCCCCCACCCCAGCTACCCCCACCTCCCTCCCCTGCTTCTTTGAGACGGCATGCATGGGACTGGAGAGCATTGTGCTAAGTGAAATAAGCCAGGAAGTGAGGGACAAATACCATATGATCTCACCTTTAACTGGAACATAGCAAAACAAACAAGCAAGCAAAATATAACCAGAGATGTTGAAATTAAGAACAGTCTTACAGTAACCAGAGGGGAGGGGGGGAGGGGATAATGGAGGGGAAGGAGGGAAGGGTTTTCAGGAACAACTATAAAGGACACATGCTTAAACAATTTTGAAAGTATTACCCAAAGAAACTTTAACTTTGATATTTGAAGTTGCCATTTCAAGCAAAGACAGATTTAAATGCTTATTAATCACATGTAAAAACAAAACTTTTATGCTATCATCATTACATGGATTTAAATTTAGATATCTCCATGTTTCTCTGTAAAGTAATACAAAGCAAGCAAATAAACAGACCAAAAGTTGTTAATGTCTTATGCTATATCTGCAATATATAAGGAAAAATTGTAAGGTAAAAATTTCTCTAACTTAGGACTATACAGAAACAATTATGTTAGGTTTAGTGAGTGGATAATTCATGTCATCTCAAATAAAGAATATATCATTTAATTTTCTATGGGAAAGTTGTTTCTTACTGTTGAAAGTAACATATACTTGATATGATCATATTTTAAAGACGCGAACTGGAGAATCAGGTCACGTAGAGTTAGGCTCAAGGAATGGGCTGTCTTCAGGAAAGTAATATGAACAGAACCTTGTCATGTTTCGTAGCTTGTCCAGATATTTGGTAATCCCTTTCTGTGCATGATACCATATATCATGTAATACAACCCCCAAAACCATTAGACATTTGCTTTTTCTCCCTCTTCTCTTGTTTCCTCTTCTCTCTCTCTCTCTCTCTCTCTCTCTCTCTCTCTCTCTCTCTCTCTCACACACACACACACACACACACACACACACCATTCTGATGTTGACCCAACCTTCTCCTCTTAGAGAATATAAAATTGATTCCTCTACCACATACTCACAGTGCAATCCTGGACAAATTGCTTACACTGGTGTTTCTTCGGTTTCCTTATCAGTAAGGTGGGAACCAATAATAGAATAATATTACCCACTTGATAGATTGGTTTTGAGGATGAAATAAGTACACATGTGTAAGATGCCTGTTACACATAGTAAACATCCCATGAATGTTACTATAACTAGGTGAGAAAATTAAGTCCCAGTGAGATCATTACAGGCTCAAAGTTATTAAGGCAGTTCATGGCTGATCCAGATTAGAATTCATTAAGGATTCCCAACTCAGTGTTTTTTTTCTTTGTACTAAGCCTCTCATTAATTGGCAGTTAGTGTGCGTTCTTGTGTAGATCTTTTGTATTTGTGTACCTTGGCTGTCTAAGTAAATCATCGTGTCTCAGGGGCTAAAAGCATGGGTTGGTAACTTATTCATCAGCCACAGGCTTTAGTGGAGAGCTCTTGCTGTTGGGGGCTTAGTGTTCCTTTGTTAATTATGAACTTTTACCACAACATACAACCTAAAATTATTTGATTCATGTCATATTTCTCATTCTTTCTTTAGTAGTTTAATATGTAAGAACAGCCAGCTATTGCAAAATTAGAATTGCACAGTATACAACCATGAACTCCTTCCTCTGTAATTCCCCAGAGGAGAACAGGCAATTTTCTACTAGATTTTTGCAACATGAAGAAAATAATATAATTCATCTATGCTGTGGTTTCTCCAAATGTAGAAGTTGTATACAATATTACTCAACCACAAAAGAAATCTATTATAATTTAGTTTATTGTTATGTAAATTCAGGCATAATCCAAGCACAATGTGATCCATCCCAAGAATATAACAAGTACCCATGTGAAAAACCTGCTAGAACATCTCAGCAGTGGGGATTATTTTTAGCTTCATGTAACAACCTTTGAAACTCCACTCACAATGCATTTGTGGCACTATTACTACATTCACTAGTAAGCTAATATTTCACTTATATTTTATATATCTTTATTAAAGTGTACTAATGTGTGAAGCATCATAAGTTGCCACCTGGATTAGCTTGGGAGTCACTCTTGAGTCAACCATAACCTTGAAAATCAGTTGCCTAAACAATCTTCCCTTTAAACATGGCTTTGAAAGGTTTAAATTCTTCTTTATCAATATATTCATGTCACATTGCAAGGACTTACAAGATTTCGGCAGCAAATAGGCATATCCTACAAGTTTCAGTATTCTCTTGATGCTCAGGATATAGTTAATTCCACAGAAGGGAGAAGTTAGTAACTGTGACTTTCAGGGCCAGAAGAACCAGTTTGTCTTTCTGTAGACCTATAACCACTGAGCCAGCTAGCTAGGTCCCAAGAGCCTCTCCGGCTTTCTACTCTAAGCTGCATAACCAGGAGCTCATGTACTGTTTCACTGTGGATCTGGAAGAGTACAATAGGTTAACAGAGATGGAAGAACTTGCAGAGCCTTGCTTTCCAAGGACTATCAGGAAGTTACTCAAGTGACTGCAAAGTGCTTTCTCTCCATAGGAAAGTACTGGGAGAACTGCAGCTATATTGCCTTGTGAAATGGAAACTTTACCATGACTTCAAAGCACTGGGCAAAATGACACAACCAATCTGAAGTTTTCTGCCATGTGACACTCCTCTAGGAATTCTTGGTTTCCAACTCAGTCTCATTAACCACAAACAGTGTGCTAAACCTTATCAGAAGTCTGGAATTGTGTTTGAAAATCAAAACTTTTCTATTTGAAAACTAGGGCAAAATTCAATTATAAATCAATGGGGATACGAGAAAAAAGAGCATAAAGAAAAATTATTGTATTATCAATGTGTAGAACATAGTTTGATGAGGAGAGACTTCTCAATGAACCAGTATAAATACTAGAATGTAACACATAACTGGAAAGAGTGACAGTTGATATAGTTGCAAGGAATTATGGAGCCATTGAGATAGACATTGTGATAATGAATTAATTTAAATATGAATCTCAAATATATATGTAGCATTTTACCAATCAGAGGATGCCTTCTATGAATTACTTGCACATTAGGTAACTCAGGGCAAGTGAGAGCCTGGCTCTGATAATACATCAGACAAAATCAGCCCAGCATTGTTGTGTCCTGGCAAATGCTGTGACTCCACAACTAGATGCAAATGAATTCCATGTTTGAATAATTTTTTGTAATAAAATTACGGAAAATGGGTGCCTGTCTTCAATATGCAGCATGGTAGAAATGCAAGATATTGCAGGAAGTCTTTTGGGCAAACATTCTGACTATAAAAAATTAATCTTGACATACAAAATGTTTGGCTATTCTCTTATTCTTTGTTTACTAAGGCACAGTGATATTAAACTTCTTAAGCCACTTGGAGGCAAAAGGCTAATTCACAACAGTGCTGTAATAACTGCTAAATGTGAGAAGTTGTGAGGTGTGAGTTCTAATTCCAACTAATTCATTACATTCTGTCATGGTCTGTGGTAGGTTGTTTGCTCACCACTGTGCCAGTTTACTAGTGGAAGGGACAGCTTGTCTGAGCCTCAGCACTTGGAGGGCAGGGGTGACAGAAATAGACAACTTGTCTAGAATGAGCTTTGTTAACTGGAATCCTGCCCAATGCCCTCTCTTGGACCACCTACAGTGTGGAAGGTAGCTTAGACATGAGTCAGTTTTCCCAGGAGACTACACACTAAGATTTGCTTCACCGTTCCTCATCATTTTCATGCTAAAAAAACATAGGTGGCTATTTTGTGAGGCCATCAACCTCAGATTTGCACTTTGCAGTGGTTAGGTGATCAAACTGCTCTCTGCTGACTGCTCAGAGGCTGTGAGTTTTATACAACTACCCACAAAGAATTCTCATGAGCAAATAGCCCCACCACACCAGCTTTGGGTCGTTCCTCTAAGCAGAAGTTGGCGGGGGCAGCTGTTTTGAATAAAGAAGCCCAAGAATAAGTCTGTCCAGAGCCTTGAAATTATTTATTACAGCACTCCCCACTGCCACTCCATCACCCTCACCACTTCACTGGCATAGGCTTTGGGACATGGTTCCCACATGGACGACTCTTTTATATTTTATCCAGGTCGCTAATATAGCCCATGGTATGAAAATGTTACAAAGGATAATGAAAGCAACACTTGAGTAAAGAGATACTAGAGTAGTTAGAGAAACAGGAAGGCAATCTTTCCATTCTCAATTTTATATTGAAATATGAAATATATACTGTTCATACCTTTGTCTCAGTCATTGTCCGGAAACGAAATATCCTGAGACTAAATGATCCCAAATCTTCATTGAACCCAGCCCCCCCTTAAGCGTGCCCTCTGTGGAAAACAGTATGAACTCCAAACGGTAATTTGAGCTCTGAATTAAAAGCTGTGATCCAATGAATTTTCAGTATCTTGTGGTTGATTTTTTAGTCATTTTTTCATGAAAAGTTCTTAATTCAGGTGTAGCTTTATCTTTTAATATTTTAGTCAACAGTAAATAACGTTCTCTTCTGATACACTCCTCTCTCAAGTTGGTGGTGAATTCCATTTTGACCATTTATTCTGCTCCAGCAATGCAGTGTTGAAAATGTAGAAACTGAGAGATATTAACTAAACTACTAAACACTTTCAAAAGAAGCCATAAGAACAACCTGGCAAAATAACAATAGTGATATTACATTGCTTCTCAGTATTGTAAAATTGGATATTACAGAAAATTTTGCACTTTAACATTTTGATAGACCAGACTGCATATTGCAAATAAAAAAATAACCTTACAGTCTAGGGTGGGTATTTATAATTTATCCAGTCAATGTATTTTTGGGATTTTGTGCCAAACATATCTGGGTTCAAACTTTGAGAAGACTGCAGAGAAAAGGAGGCAGGCAGGTGGGAGAGAGGGAAAAAGAAAGGAAGAATGATGCAGAGCTCAGATGAGAGAAGACAGGTAGGGAGGAAAAAGGAGATGGGAGGGAGGAAGAAGAAATACCTCAAGTCCCTGATACGTTATCTGACAAGTGGTACTGAAGGATATCTTTATCTCCAGTGAGGAAGGAGGGAATTGGGGCTGATCAAACAGGAAGTATGCCTAGATTCAATTCTAATACAAGAATTTCCTCAGACAATAAAGTCTTAAAATCTGGCAAAAGTACAGGAGGCAGCTTGTGAAATCTTTCTAAAGAAATTTAAAAATAGCTCAGGTATGGAGTCTGTTAAAATGAGAAAGTGGACACATGGCTCTTTCCAACATTTCACGCTTGACTCCACTGTATCAGGGCAACAGTTCTCCGTTCCCCTGTGAGGCCAACCTGACTCCTTAGGGGGAAGATGTGTGTTCTCAGGACACTTTTAGGGTCTGCCTGGGCTATGCCCCAGGGGTACAGGTTTTTAAAGTTTCTTTTACAAATGTGTCAGTATATTAATGCATTATTTGGCTCCAAGAGGGCTTTCCTTCATGCATTTCCTCATTTACCATTCCTTTTTTTTACTTCCCTATTCCTCCATAATAGTCCCTGGGGTACAGCGTAAGTGCTTCCAGCTCTTAACTGCTGTTGTTACTGTATGATTAAAATATTTGGCCATTACAAATGCTAATGCTTAGAATTCTGCAATATCATTCCTTAAAGGTAGGGGCCATTCAGAACACCTGAGAGGGTATCAGAGTTCAGAAGCAGATTCAACAAAAACTTCAGTTTTCATTTGGGTTGGTCCATTTTCTGTGCTGCACAGATGAGACTTAGACGGATGGGCCTGAAGAGGAAATGCCACTTGAGGCCAAGTGGCTACAAATGGGGCTAGAAGCAGTGGAGCCTGAACTATAGGTGCAGGTCCTCTTCCCTAAATGGTATAGTCAGCCTTAATAATAAGTTAAAAATATGGCTCCATAAAGAGAATTGGGTCAGGGGTAATAAAAGAGCTTTTAGAAAGTAGGGAGGAGAAACCTGTGATATTAGTTTTCTTTCTGTTGTTGATGCAATTAGTGTGCTTGGCAGTATAGCAGGATTAAGAGCTCTTGTAGCTACTTGGTCTCGAGCCAAATAGGCTGAAGCATGAATCTGGGCTCTACCATTTACTGATTTCCTCACCTGGGCCAAAACACTTATCCTCTCAGATCCTGCTCTATAAAAAAGGGATAATAACAATTCTGTGTCTTCTCTACTTGCAACTGTTTTCCCCTCAACTAGATACTTCCCATGAGACTCAGTATCCTCCTCTATAAAAAAAAGGATAACAATAATTCTATGTCTTCTCCACTTGCAACCTTTTTCTCTCAACTAGATACTTCCCATGAGACTCAGACATATTCAAGCATCTTCTGGGATTAAAACAAAGAAAGAAACAGAAACCACACCTTCACTCACTTTTTCCTCTAGGTTAGGGTTTCCTTCAACAACTTGGACTTAATAATTCATTATTGTGGGGACGTTTTGTGCCCTGTAGGATGTTTACCAGCATCTCAGACCTCCGCTCATGAGAATACTCCCCACACTCTGAATTGTGACAATCAAAAATGTCTCCGGACATCGCCAAATATCCTATGGGGGGCAAAATCACCCCTACTTGAGAACCTCTGCTCATTATTTGTCCCATTTCTCTTACCCTCTGCAAAACCACACTTTCCCATAGTGTTGCCTGTTCTCACCAGCTCTATTTCTTCAATTTCCTATAGTCTATTGTACTTTGTTTCATGTCCTCATTTCACTAATAAAATGGTTCTTACTCCGGTGAATAAGAACCTCAGTACCTCTAAATATAATGAACTTTCCAATCCTTCTCTTACTTAATCTCTCAGCAGAATTCATCACTTTTAGCACCCCTGCCTTGAAATGTTCTGTTCTCCTGGCTTTTCTAACAGCACTCTCTCTTGGCCTAATATTGGGCTCACCATCTTCTAAAAGACTAGTTCAGGCTCAGTCAAATGGTAAAAGAATTGCCAATATCAAGAGAGGGCAAGCTGCACAGAGCAAGCCCGTTTTGAGCTTCTGCTTATTTCCCGTTTGCTAACAATCTCTTGGCCAATGCCCAGAATTGGTGTTGGAAGGGCCTACATAAGGCAGAGATATAGGGAAGGGATTGATTTCTGGCATGACAGCTTGAGGAGCTCCATTCATTGACTTGCTCTCCCAACCCCCCAGTGAAACTGGTGAAAACAAATACAAAAATAAAGTCTCTATAAATGGTCCTAGGACAAAGCAAATGAAGAAACACCCATTCAAGAACATCTACAAAAATTCAGTTATGGAGGTGAGAGCCTGTAGCGTTGGAAACAAGACAGCTTTCTCTCATCACTTTCCCATTCAGTGAGGTGGAGGCTCCACTCCATACTGGTGCAACCCAAAACACAGGGCTCTCTTTCCCCACAGCTCCCAGTCAGAGAGACTTCTTTCCGGGAGGGGCAGGACTTTAGTGTTTCTCATCCTGTCCCTGGTTGCCTGTTGCTAAGGCTAAGCCCTGGGTGAGTGCAGTTGAGTGGTAGGGGGCTCCTTTTCCCATCCTGCCCCAGTCATGGAATGGAGACAGAGCAGGCTAGAATGCTGAGGTCCTCATCCCCCTTGCCTGAGCTCCTGAAGTGATGGTTCTGCCCCTGGAGAGCGAGGTCTAGATGACCTCAGGTACTGCTCCCAATACCCAGTGAGCTCAGCTTCTACAGTTGGGAGTGTTACTCAGTCACTCTGAGAGAAGCTTGTCATTGTCCTCACCCCCCATCTTCAGAGCCCTGGTTTAGAGGTTTTGCATGGGAGGAGAAGCAGTCCATAAAATAAAAAAGTTCTTAAAATCTTCCCAAAGGAACTGACTTCATTTGCAACAGAGCATGGAGAAGTTCAGCCTAGAAGTACTTCCAAGGACAGTGGGGCTGTGGTAAAATTGGGGGGGGGGGCACACAGAATCATGATACAGGAAAAATTGCCCGCTAACTTTCAGGAAAGAATCAGGGAATGACAGTTTAGTGGAGACCTGCTGAGGTAAGAACAAATATTAAATACTGACCTCAGAAACTCTTCTTTTAAAAGAGCCACAATTTTTTTTTTTTTTTTTTTTTGGTAGAGCAACTGATGCCCCAGGCCCTCTCTCCACCCCCACCACCAGTACTCTACTCTAACCAGTCACCATCTCTAACCTGAACTATGGCAAAATTCTTCCAACTGGTGCCCAAATTAGGAACACTCTCCTAACTGGTGTACAATCCAATCTCTACAGCGTAGCCAGAAATCCTTTGAAATTCAAATAGTCATGCTGTGTGCTCTGCCTCTACAGAGACCATAAGAAAAAAACCTGCACTTCCAGTAATGTTTTCTTTGTGCCCACAATCTCTAAGTCTCATGTCTTGCCCATGTCTCTCACTTCCTTCAACACTGTGATGAAGCACACCCCTCCTCTGCACCCCCACCCCAAACACACACACACACACACACACACACACACACACACACACACACACGCGCGCGCGCGCGCGCTCTTGCTGACTACCTCTTTCAAAATTCTGTGCAGGAAAGGTGCCTCTGGAGGGAATTCTCCTTTACAAAATGCCTATTCACTCTCTGCTGCCTCTCTGTTCTGAACCTCCTCCCAGAGAGCTGTTCTCTGCCGCTTGACTTGGTGGGCTCCTCACCTTTGTGAGTAATAAATCTTTCTTTGATAACATAAAAAGAATAGCTTCATGAATAGGAATTTAACCTTTGGAGGGAATTTCCCCATGTCACAGTGAGGTGACAATGATATCCTCTCCTTACTCATTTTAAGATTTCTCCATGACTTAACAATACATTCACTTTTGTGACAAAGTCTACAGTCCTTAGCTTGTCCTACAAGCTTATACTACAAAGTATGGTCAGTCCCCATCTTGCCGATTTCTTTGCTTCACATTATTCATGTTCCCCATTGTTCCCCTAAGGACACATATACTGATTGCACCCCCCTGCCTGAAATGCTCTTCTCCCCACTTACTCCTGCTGTTTTCTACCTAGATTGCCCTTAATTAGTCTGCATAATACAGCTTAAAAATCATGTTCTTTGAAAGTCTTTCCCCAAGTCCTCCCAACTAGGTCAGATATGCTTTTTCTATTTCTTTTTCTTTTTTTCTAAATCCTCACCTGAGGATATGCTCCTTGTTCTCAGAGAGAGAGGAAGGGAGAAAGAGAAAAAACATAAATGTAAAAAAGAAACATCAATTGGCTGCCCTATGTAATTCATCCCAACCGGTGATCAAACCCACAACCTAGGTACATGACCTGACAGGGAATTGAACTCCCAAGTTTCCTGTGCATGGGGTAATGCTCCAACTGACTGAGGACCCTGACCTGAGCCAGAAGTGATTTTTCTTTATAGCACTGACTTTTGGCTTCAACTTTATATTTGTTCATGTAATTATTTGATAGACATTTATCTCCTTCACTCGATCATGATTGCCATGTGGTCAGTGATTTTATATGTCTTGCTCATCATTGTATCCTCAGTGCCTAAGCCATTGGCTGGCCCACAGTAGATACTCTGATGCATATTTACTGATTATGAAGACTTTTAGAAGCATAATAGGTATATAATCACAAAACAGGAAGATACTGTATTAGTTAGAATAAGCTAGGTTCTGCTGTAATAACAACCATTGCCCCCTAACCTACCCTCCCCACCTACAAAGCCACATACATTCACTAATTTCAAAAGCTTAAAGCAAAAAAGTTTTGGTTCTCATTCATTCAGCATTCCCTTTGTGCTTTAGCAGAGTACTCTACTCTATCTCATCTTTATTCTGAGACCCAGGCTGATGGAGGCTACCACTCAGAACATTGTCAATTTTAATAGCAAGGGGAAGAGAGACAAAAATGGTTTTACATTGATAATTAAATACTCCAGCAAGAAGGTGACATATTTCATCTCCATATACAATCAATTAGCCAAAACTAGTCTCATGGCCCTGCCTGTCTATAAAGGGGGCAGGGAAATGTAATCCTTTCACACACTGAGAAGGAAGAACCAGGTACATAGAACCATTAGAAGTCTTGCCACTGTCATATTAGGATAGAGCTGTATATGACTAAAATTCAAATTGAATTTGAAAGAATGACAGAAAAACTCAAGAGAATGAACATAATTGAACTGGGCTAAAGAATGAGTGGAGGAAGCATCATGAACATAATCAGAAAGGTACTCAGGAGTAGGTGTCTAGGTTATAATGAAGGAAGGTCAGCCTTGCTGAAGTGGAGAGTGTGTGTCGAGGGATCATGAGAGAGAAGATTGGAGTGACAGTTCTGATCATTAGCATATCCATGCTCCTCTCTTAACTATTTTTGATCATACTGTGGAAATATCCTTAGAATAAAAAATTCAGTATATGGCTTTAGAAATACCAGTCACTTTGGCTCAATTGTACTTCCATCATTTCTAAAAATTCAGATTATCAGCTGCTTTTCTCCCTGGCTCTCTTTAGCTGGCACAGCAGTCCAGAAAGAGCTGGACCTGACTTAACCCCTCTTTTCAGCCTCATTGTTGAACCACGAGCAGGTAAATATCAATGCTCCTGCCAGGTTGTGAGTTGAGTGTCTTTGATCTCACCTTTAATTGGCACTTCTAGGGACTAAACTGAGTGGAGAGACCCATAACAATGATACAAAGTAAAGGATAATGTAGAATAATAGGTTTTATGAAAACCTGGGTGCAATCAAAAGATGTCAATCTGTCCCTAGAAGCTAGTAAAAGTCTATACAATTTAACCTATTTTTTCTTAACTAACGTTTATTAGTGTACTGGCTTTGGAAAAGAAAAAGGGAAACCATACTGTTATAGCTACACTAATAGGAAACAGATATTTGGGAAAAGTTATATTTGAATAAAAGTATGTGTTAACCAAAAGTGACAATAGAATGTTACTACGCAGCAGCCATTAACAGAGAGAGCTATGTCATGCTTAATATGTCCTGTTTATTGATCCTCAGAGGGAATATGGTATAGTGGCTGAGTGTGGTACCTAGAGCCAGCCTGCCAAGATTTAAACTGAAACCCCACCATTCACCACTGGGTGACCCTGATAAAATTACTTAGTCATGCTCATGTTGCGATATATCACTGCTTTGGAATGAGTTATGTCTCCTGAAACCCCTAACCTCCAATGTGACTGTATTTAGGGATAGGGCTTTTTGGAGGTAATTAAAGTTAAATGAAACCATAAGGTTAAGGTCCTAATCTGATAGGACTAGTGGCCTTATAACAAGAAGAGAGCCCTCTTTGTCCTTATATGCATGCCCCCAGGAAAGGCCATGTGAGCACAGGAGAGAAGTCTCCTTGCTTTCTATAAAACAGGAAGAGAGCTCTCTCCAACACCCAGCAAAGCTGGCACCCTGATCTCAGAATCCTGCCTCCACAACTTCGAGAAAATAACTATCTGTTGTTTGAATTACCGCATCTATGATACCTTATTATGGCAGCCTGAGCTGACTAATACACTCACCTATAAGAGGATAATAGTAGTGCCCATCCGATAGTGCATTTGTGATGACTGAATGTAGTAATATATGCTGAGCTCTTGAAATGATGCTTGGCATGTGATGGGTACTTAGTAGAAATTGCTTGACGTTATTTATATTTCCCTTCCTGATCCTTTATTTGATAGTATCATACTTAAGAATTATACTTTTTCTAGTCAGACAGAACTGGATTGAACTCTCAACTCTGCCTCTTATAAGCTGTATGGCCATGTTCAAGTTATTAACTTCTCTACATCTCAGTTTTCTGTCTCTAAATGGGGATAGTAGTGCTACCTGCTTCTAGGGTTTGGTGATGATTAAAGGAGACATGTAAGGAAATGTACGTGGACACAGGAAGCCTTCCATGGTGCTATTTCTGTCATCAGTAGAGGTTTCCAAAACTTTTTCTGGAGGCAACTGTATTGGAACAATAATAAAAAAATTTTTTAAAAGAATCTACCTTCTCAAGAAATGTTGAACTATGTGGAGAACCAAGTAATAGCAGTTTCTCCTCAAACTTGGAACTCTAAAAATGTCCTTCCCAAGCCATCCTTACTTATCTTTTTTTTTTTTTTTGTCATTGTAAGATATTTGCCTTGTGCATTTCTGCTTTTGTTCAATATATGCCCTTAATGTCCCTCTTTCCATCATGATGCCAGTATTACACTATGGATTCTAAAGAGCACGTCCCATGCCCCTTAAGCTCAATTTACTTAAATACAGAATTATGGGACTGAGTGAGACTACTGCTTTTGCAATAAAACTGAAGACTTGAGAGTGAGATTTTCTTAGTTATTGAGTGGTAGACAAGAGAACTAAATACCATTTTTCAAAGCCTGGTTATTACCTCACAATGTGAAATGAGGAATCTAGAAAAACACTGTGGAATGTAGTATTCATGTATATTCTTAAGCTGATATACAGCAAACTAGTACTATGCACAGTGCTATTGCTCAAACTGTAATGAATGAATCAACTGAGGCAGATGTTAATTAACATACAGGTTCTGGTTCAGGAAGGCAAGGATGGGACCTGAAATTCTGCATTACTAACAAGTCCCAGATGTTTCTGAATCTGCTGGTCCTCAAACCCCTCTCTGAATAGCAAAGATGTTGATGATTTTAGCAATAGTGACTTTGAAAATTATTTTCTATTTTTTGTTTTGTTTTGTGTATCCATTATTGCTTCCACTCAAATGCACTCTGATTGAAAGACGTTTTTTTAATACAAATGGGAAAAATTTAAAAGCCAACTTGGCAAGACATTAATTGCACACATTTTAAATTTAAAATGCTTTGATTTGTTTTTCCCTAAATCATTCACAGTGGTTTTATTTTCTATCCACTTTTCTATCAAATGGGAAAGTGGTGCTCCTTTAATTTTTTTCCCAGTCTTTATCCTCCATAACACATTAAATCACCTCATCCTTCCTGAAAAGCTTTCCTGGTTTTCTGATCCCTGCTGTCTTCAGTTTCTAGTTCTCACTCTCTAAGTCATGCCTGAACCCTGTTCTCTGGTATCTCCTTACTTCTCTTACTCTCTGTTGGGAACTCCCATCCACTGCCACAGAATCAATCATTATGTCAGGCCCTTGGAATCACTCCTCAATCAATATCTTTCATTCTGAAGGCTTCCCTAAATTTTAGTCTTGCATGGTTAATGGATTTGATATATATGACCTGCCAGCCTCTCATACTCAATGAGTTGAAAAACAAAGGCCTCATATTTCTTACCTCTCTACACCCCAGGCCATCTGCTAACAACCGCCAGGTTATTTTACTATCTTTATCAAAACTTTAATTGTCTCATTGTTTACTATGGAATAAATATCCAACTCCTTATTCTGACATTGAAAATCTTCCTCTCTTTTTCTACCAGTATCTTCTATTGTTTTTGAGTATGTGGTTGACGCAAGTTATCTGAATCCTCCTGTTTCCAGAGTGGGCATTCACATTTTCAGCCTTCATGCCATTTTTGCCCTGAATTGAAAGCCCTTACATCAATCTTTGCCTATCAAAATGCCATATATCTCTCAGGGCCTACATGAACTGCTACATCCTTTGTGGCATATTCTGCATCCCACTACCTGAAAAGAATTTCTCCTCCTCTGCACTGCTGTCATACTCATTCTGTGCAGTTTGGATGGCACCTCACGCTGTGCTGCGTGATAGATCTAATAAAATGTCTGCCATCTGGATGTCCCACGTCCTCCAGCATTTTGGTAGCACTTCTTTCTTTAACACCCAAAGGATATGGCTCAAGCCCCATCCCTTGGAATGACAGAATCTGACACTCTTCCTTGCCTTTTAGGTTCATTTTCCTCTGTTACATTTAGGGGCAGGAAGAGATTCCACATTTCTGTTCTGAGCCAATTCACTTGCAGTCCAATTCTCCTCATTCACCCGGGTCCTGGCAGCTTCTTCTAGCTCTGCCTTGGGTCTCTGCTTTATTTTTCTTGACCACTGTCTAGAACTGCAGGATTTTACCTCTTCTCCATTACTACCCAAAATAACACTAACAGCAGATTATTGTCAATAACAGTCTTTTGCTGAAAGTTTTGAGGTAATGCAGGCTAATTATAGCATAGGCGGGTATCCACTGGATTTTGAATGGCAGAATCAGAGTTCTTAAACATTCATCAGACATTCCCTTATCAAATCCATCTATGGGCTGGGGCTCCACACCTCTAGACCTTTCCTGTCCCATCTCTTCTACCAGGGTCATAAACTCTGCCCAAATGTCAGAGTTTAACTTCTTTCATTTCTTCATGTAGAATGTTTCACCATGTTTGTTGTTGTTCGAACCTTGCCTATCTAAATTATATATAAAATAATCTCATCATCCATAATCAAATAGATTTTTAAGTGTGTTCCTAAGCTTGTTAGCAGTTCTGTTCTGTAAGAATTCTGTAGTTCTGAAGTTGCCTTGGGTCAACCAGCTCAAGTTAGTTTTCATGACAATAGTACCAGGAGATAGACAAAATTATTATCTACTTGTTTTTGTAGGTATCTCAGGTTTTTCCATTTAAGTTGAAAATATATGTAGGAAAAGACCATTTAACTTCAAACATTTTATTCATCACACAAAAAAATCAGATTTCAAAATTTTAATCCACCATGTTTGAGGTTTATAACTTTTGGCAAGTCATTTTCCTCAGGCATCCTTAGTTTCTTGACCTATAAAATAAGAATAATTATATCTCCCTTATTAAAAAGTGTGGATCTAGATAATTTCTGTAAAATCATTTAGTTAGAGTCCTGGCACACAGTAGGAACCCCCCTCTGAGTACACATTTAAAACATTTGTTGAATGAAAATGGTTACTCCAGTGAGCTTTACTGAAATTGGAGTTGGGTACAATGTTTATTGCAGGATCCCAAAAGGTATTTGATGCTCTAATTTTCCTTTCTCAATATCACTGTATCTACTCTGGAGTCAGCTCCATAGAATTCTTCCTTTAATTGAAGAGACAGGAAATCATGACTTTAAAACTTTCAGTGTTAAGAGTAAATGACACATTAGTTTATTAGAGACATATTAGTAATTATGGAAGTATCTTCTCAAATTGTAATGTTTTCCTCTGCTTTAATGCTAGCAATCAAAACCACTGAAATAATCTGATCAGGGTCAGACTTTGGATCTGCGGAAACTCACTTGAATTTGAGGACTTATGTGGGTAGTACAGTGGTATAACAAACTAGACCTCAGACCTGAGTCCCATAAAGTTTAGGCCATTCTCCCGGAGTCTGATGATGCCCCCAGAAAGAGGAGGTCTCATAGTTTCTAGAAGAGTTAGTCACTCTCTGAAGGTGAGAGATGGGTCCTGGAGATTGGGATGTGGAAATTTCCATTGTGCCCTGGAATTGCAAATCCTCTGCAAGAAGTGCTCATTAGAAGCTTCTCAATTCTGTTCACTAATCTCTCTAGCTAAAGTGCTCTTTTTCTCTATGTGAGATTTCTCACTATCTCTTAAATTCCAACGTAGAATCAAATTGGTACCTATAGCCTTTACAGATTCCCCCAAGTTGGAATAAATCACTATTTCTTCCTCTATATTCCTACAGCATAAAAATGAAAGCACTTATTAGAATCTCTGATTACTGAACATGGTGGGGAAGTCAATAGAGTATAGTGCCTTAAAGCTCAAACTTGAAGTCAGATTTCCACTTCTAGCTGTTTGACCCTGGGCAGGCTACTTAACCCCACTCCACATCAGTTTCCTCATCAATAAAATGGGCATGTTAATAGTAGCTACTTTATGATCTTATTGTTAGGGTTAAATGTGATTATGCATATGAAATTCTTAAACAGGACCTACTGTGCAATAAATTGTCAGTAAGTGTTAGCTCTCACCATTACCCACCCTGCCTGCTGAATGAAACATTCTTTGATAGCAGTGACCATAATATGTTTATTTATTTTGAGTTATGATAGACATTGACCAACAAATTATCTTTTGAAATAAACTTCATTTTTGACAGGAGACAGCTGTGACTTTTAATATCTTTTTTCTATTTATATTGTCATAAATATTGTTATATTGTCATCACCATTGTGATGTTTCAAATATGTAATCTACCAGAATGTGGATGGTTTATGAAAGTAAAATAGCTTTTAATGCTACAACTGAGAATGTATAGCTGGATCAGAGAAGCATATAAACCAAATTACTCAACATAAAAATGCCTATCTTTTATTTTTACCCTATTTACATAACAAATAAAGCTAAATAAACATTAGTTTACAAAATATATGAAAATGATCCTAAGCATCATTTAATTAAAATTTCCATAAATAAATCTTTCTTATACAAACATACCAATGAGCAAAATGAGAAAGGCAGGTAAATATTTTGTAAATTCTCTTTTCTTAAAAAGTATTACATAGACTAAAATTTATATTTCCCTAAGAATGTTCAAATTTGAGAATGACAAATAAATATGGAAGACTCCACCTCAGTGCAGTTTTGTTTTCCTCTGAAATCTTTAAAAATACAGGGACAAAATTAAGCAACCCTGAAATATTAGAAACCTGTCACATTTGTTATGGTGATTTGTGATTCTGAACAAAGTTTTTGTGTTTTAATTTGCTTCTCTTGCCTGAAACCTAAAACTGCCAGTACTTTAACAAAAAGATGAAAGGTTGTCTGGCCACATTTCTGCACATTGTTGTAAAAAACAATCATGTCTTTCAATTAATCTAAATAAAATTCCTACTTCTCCTTCTAAATACAGCAATAGCATCCTCTTACTGAACAATGGTACACCTACTCTGCCTGGTATTCTCTGCTTTTCCCAGCACAGACAACATTGGAAGAGCTCAGACCCCATAAAAGGTTGGTTCTATATGAGTATTCCATGACTGCTATACCAAATTACCACAATTTGAATGGCTTCACATGACAAATATTTATTCTCCTACAATTCTGGAAGCCAAAAGTCTAGAATCTGTCCAGAAGAACTTGTTACTTCTGGTGGCTCCAGGGTAGATTCTATTCTTTGTCTCTCTTATAACTTCCCATGGCCCCAGGCATTCTTTGGCTTAGAAGGATAAACCCAGTCTCTGCCTCTGTCTTCATGTGGCCTATTATCTGTGTTTCTCTTCCTTTCTTCTCTTTTCTTATAGGAAAACTCATCATTGGATTTAGAGTTTCAAAATAAAAAATGATATTTCAGGATTCTTAGCATAATGACATATGCAAAGATCCTTTTTCTTTTTTCACTTATTTATATTTATTTATTTTTATTTGTTAAGATTTTTTTGTTGTTATTCTGTTATAGTTGTCCCAGATTTTTCCCCCTTTGCCCTCCTCAGTCCATCCCACCCTCCACTCCCAGGTCAATTCCCACACTGTTGTCCATGTCCATGAGTCATTCATACATGTTCTTTAAATAATCCCTTCCCCTTCTTTCCACTGTTACTCCATTCCCCCACCCCTCTGGTCACTGTCAATTCGTTCCATGTTTCCATGCCTGTGGTTCTATTTTGTTTGTTAGTATATTTTGTTCATTGGATTCCTCTTATATGTGAGATCATAGAGTATTTGTCTTTTACCAACTGGCTTATTTCACTTAGCATAATATTCTCCAGATCCATCCATGCTGTAGCAAAAGATAGGAGTTCCTTTTTTCTGCTGCATAATATTCCGTTGTATAAATGTTCCTCAGTTTTTTGATTCACTCATCTACTGAAGGGCACTTGGGCTGTTTCTAGCACTTGGCTATTGTAAATAGCACTGTTATGAACATAGGGTTACATAGGTTCTTTTGAATAGATGATTTGGGATTCTTCAGGTATATTCCCAGCAGTGGAATCACTGGATGAAAAGGCAGTGCCATTTTTAGTTTTGGGAGGAAATCCCATACTGTTTTCTACACTGGCTGTACCAGTCTGCATTTCTACCAACAGTGCACTAGGGTTTCCATTTCTTTGCATCCTTGACAGCACTTGTTTGAAGATTTATTAATGATGGCCATTCTGACCAGTGTGAGATGACATTTCCTTGTGGTTTTAATTTGCATCTCTCTGATGGCTAGTGATGTTGAACATCTTTTCATATGCCTATGGGCCATCTGTATGTCCTCCTTGGAGAAGTGCCTATTCAGGTCCTTTGCCCATTTTTTAATTGGATTGTTTGTGTTCCTGGTGTTGAGTCATATGAATTCTTTACATATTTTGGAGATCAGACCCTTGTCCCATATATCATTGGCAAATGTGTTCTCCCATGCAGTTGGTTCCCTTTTCATTTTATTGATTTTTTTTTTAGCCATGTAGAAGCATTTTAACTTGATGTAGTCCCATTTGTTTATTTTTTCTTTACTTTCCTTGCTCTAGGAGATATATTGGCAAAAATATTGCTAAGTGGTATATCTGGAATTTTACTGCCTATGTTTTCCTCTAGGACTTTTATGATTATATGACTTATATTTAAATCTTTTATCCATTTTGAGTTTATTCCGGTGCATGGTTTAAGTTGGTGGTCTAGTTACTTTTTTTTGCATGTACCAGTCCAGTTCTCCCAATATCATTTATTGAAGAGTCTGTTTTTACTCCATCAAATGCTTGTGCCCCCTTTGTTGAATATTAATTGACCTTAAAGACATGGATTTACTGTATTTCTGGGCTCTCTATTCTGTTCCATTGATCTATGTGTCTGTTTTTATGCCAGTGCCAGACTGTTTTGATTACAGTGGCCTTGTAATATAGTTTAATATCAGATATTGTGATCAGTCCTACTTTGTTCTTCTTTCTCAAGACTTCTGAGGCTATTCAGGGTCTTTTCTTTGGTTCCATATAAATTTTGTTGTATACCCATGAAATATACTATTGGTACTTTAATAGGAATTGTGTTGAATCTATAGATTGATTTGGGTAGTATGGACATTTTAATGATGTTAATTTTTCCAATTCGTGAACACAGTATATGCTTCCATTTATTTGTGTCTCCCTTAATTTCTTTCAAATTCAAAAAATTGAAATTATATCAAGCATGTGTTCAGACCACAGTGCCTTGGAACTAGAAACCAACCACAAGGAAAAACTCAAAAACATTCAAATACATGGAGACTGAATAACATGTAATTAAATAATGAATGGGTTAACAATGAGATCAAGGAAGAAATCAAGAAGTACCTGGAAACAAATGAAAATGAACATACAATAACCCAAAACCTGTGGGCACAGGGAAGGGAGTCCTGAGAGGGAAGTTCTTAGCAATACAGGCAACCCTACATCTACAATAACTAGAGGAACAAAAACAAACAAAGCCCAGACTGAGTAGAAGGAAGGAAATAATCAAGATCAGAGCAGAATTAAATGACATACAGACTAAAAAATCAATTCAAAGGATCAATAAATCCAGGAGCTGGTTATCTGAAAAGATCCTTTTCCCAAATATATTTACATTTGTAAGTTTCAGGTGGACATACCTTTCATGGGGTCACTTTTGAATTTACTACAGGCTCCTTTGGATTAAGGCTAACTAGACTCTGGTCAAAGATGCACCAGGCACAAAGACTGTATTTGCATAAAGCCAACATATCTTTAACAGTATTGACTATATTGCTCAAGTTTTCATTATGAGTTTTTAAAGTATATTTTATTGACTATGCTATTATGGTTGTCCCATGTTTTTTCTCCCCTTTACCCTCTCTGTCCTGCACTCCTCCTCCCACCACCATCCAGACCTTTAGTTCATGTCCATGGGTCATACATATATGTTCTTTGGCTTCTCCATTTCCCATATTTTTTTAACATCCCCCTGTCTATTTTGTACCTACTATTTATTCTTCTTATTCCCTGTACCTTTTCTTCCATTCTCCCCTCTCCCCTTCCCCACTGAAAACCCTCCATGTAATCTCCATTTCTGTGATTCTGTTCCTATTCTAGTTGTTAGTTTGTTTTTATTTGTGTTTTTTTTGGTTCAGTTGTTGATAGTTATAAGTTTATTGTCATTTTACTGTTCATTTTTTTGAAATTCTTTTTCTTAGATAACTCCCTTTAACATTTCATATAATAAGGGCTTGGTGACGATGAACTCCTTTAACTTGACCTTATCTGAGAAGTGCTTTATCTGCTTTTCCATTCTAAATGATAGCGTTGCTGGATAGAATGATCTTGGGTGTAGGTCCTTGCCTTTCATGACTTTGAGTACTTCTTTCCAGTCCCTTCTTGCCTGTAAAGTTTCTTTTGAGAAATCAGCTGATAGTCTTACGAGAACTCCTTCACAGGTAACTGTCTCCTTTTCTCTTGCTACTTTTAAGATCCTCTCCTTATCTTTAATCTTGGGTAACTTATTTGTGATGTGCCTTGGTGTGTTCCTCCTTGGGTCCAGTTTCTTTGGGACTCTCTAAGCTTCCTGGACTTCCTGGAAGTCTATTTCCTTCACCAGATTGGGAAAGTTCTCCTTCCTTATTTTTTCAAATAAGTCTTTAATTTCTCGCTCTTCCTCTTTTCCTTCTGGCACCCCTATGATTTGGATGTTGGAACATTTAAAATTGGCCCAGATGTTCCTAAACCTATCCTCATTTTTTGAATTCTTATTTCTTATTTCTGTTCTCAAAGTTTATTTTTTCCTTCTGCTCCAAATCATTCATTTGGGTCCCGGTTTCCTTCCCTTCACTGTTGGCTCCCTGTATATTTTTCTTTATTTCATTTTGTATAGTCTTCACTTCTTCATCTATTTAGTGTCTGTACTCAATCATTTCTGAGAGCATCCTGGTTACCAGTGTTTTGAACTCTATATCAGATAGGTTGGCTATCTCCTAGTTGCTTAGTTCTTTTTCTGGAATTTTCATCTGTTCTTTCATCTGGGCCATATTTCTTTGTCTGGGAACACCTGTTACATTGTAAGGGGTGGAGCCTTATGCATTGGTCAGAGTGGGGCAACCCACATTGCTGTGTTGTGGCACTATATGTGTGTGTGGGGGGGGGCGTGGTCAGAGAGGAAACAGTGCCCCTTGCTTGACTCTCACTCTGCTTTCAGTCATTTCCCTCACAACCCACAAGCAAACAGGGCCCTTCTGGTGCTGATTCCTGGGTGGGTAGGTTTGTGTACATTCTGTGACCCCATGGGTCTCTCTAATGAACTCTCCTATGAGACTGGGAGTTTCTTCCACCACTGCAACCCCTATAGGTTTTTACAGCCAGAGGTTTTGAGGCTTTATTTCCCTGCACTGGAATCCTGGGTTACATGGTTTGTCTTGCTTTCCAGTTGTTCTTCCTGGCTTATACACATGCAAATGTAGGACCATCTGGTTTGCCAGCTGCTGCCTTGTCTGCCTAGTCCTCCAGCTGCCACCTTGCCTCTTGTCCTCTCTGCCCCAGCTGCCCTTCACCTGTCCTACCAGTCTGGATGAATGTTTCTTCTTTAACTCCTTGGTTGTCAGGCTTCCATACAGTTCTATTTTCTGGCAATTTGGTTGGTTTTTGTTTTTAAATTATTGTTGTCCTTCTTTTGATTGTGTGAGAAAGCAAAACATGTCTACCTATGCCTCCATCTCAACAAGAAGTCCTGTCAAGTTTACATTGACTTTTAAAGAAAGAGCCAGAGCTTCTTATTCATTAATGTGAAGAGACCACTTACCTAGAGAAGGTATATCCAATCCTCTTGGGGCCTTTTTGGTAAGGTGGGCTTGGCGTGTATAGTAACTATGCCTAGAATCAAGTCCAATGATAGTCCATCAAGATGCTATGTTATAAGAATTATCTCTAAATACAATGGGAATATATATATATATGAAGCATTTTATAAACAATTGCATTCCCACATTATTAACCAAATGCCCATGTGCTTACCTAAATCTTTTTACATTTTCAGATATTTAATACAATATATTAAAGCAAATAACATTAAAGAGAACATAATGTCTAATTTTTAGGATTTGAGGGGCAGAGAGCAAACCAATTTTGAATATAGAAAAGATTGTAGATGCAATATTCTTAACCTGTTTAAAACTTTTGTGCCAAAGTCTATCTTTAACAGTTTAATCAAAGTAGGATGGGTGTGAAGATGGTATGTTTTGAGACATAGAAGAATTGATCTAAAGGTAGGACTACATGCATATGTTTCTAGAAAAAGAATATTAATGAGTTTTCTCAGAGATTGCTAAAACCAATGTTATGATTTATGTGAGAACTGGGGAGAGTTCAGTAAAACATCTGAACTTTTTTGAGATTATACTTTTCTGTCCTATACTAAGCTAAGCTGGTATGAATAACTGATACTAAAAGTTTTAAAAGAAGACAAATTTTCATGTCTGTACATATGAAATTGGTGTATTTGCAGATTATAAAATTCAAAATTATATGTAAAAATTATATATATGGTCTTTAAGTACATCTATCTTTTTGTGACCCAGAAAAAAATCTTTATTTAAGCTCTCTACTGTGGCCAAAATGTTTATGTTTTTTATGTTTACTAAATTATTTGACTTCACTGCACTCTGAGTTGGGGATGGCAATGGCAAAAGTAATAAAAATATTTGATTTAATATTTGGGGATAAAGGGTTCTAAAGTCCCAACTTTTGAGGGTGTTGACTATTATATGAAAAGTTAAAGAGAGGCAGAGGTAGTTCCAGAAGTAGGAAGGAAAATTTGTGGCTTGATGTCAATCTCATATTTGTTATATTTCATCCTTTCGCAGTAGACTCCAAAGGAGTAGGGAAGATGATCAATAGGCCGCTTCCTCTTTTCCATCCTTCATCCCTTCCTGTTATTCAAAAACCCCAAAGTTGTGAAATTTACTCTCCATCAGATTTCGTATATTCAAAGAACTGTCCCTGGAGGAGAATTTCGTATCATCAGTCTTTTCATTTTTAATATGTGATCTTATTTTCTAAGTCCCCTGAATGGAATTCTGGGCCAGCTAAGGGTATTGATCAGCTCAGGAAGTATGGTGCTGAGTCCTCCACATGCTTCCTTTGCTCGGAATCCTTAGTCGTGCGGCCATATTTGCTTAGCACTGCTCACTGCATACAGCTTGACAGCTTTGTCAACTGATTCAGATCCATTGAGCACTATTCAGCCTGAAAATATACTTTTATACTAAGCAAATGAACAAAATAAAATACAATTTGGGAAATCAACTCATAACATTTACAATTAAATTCATTAATCAAGGCAGTTTATGGAAATGCCACATGCAAACTATAAACTTCATAAATATTCAAGCAGGGAACAACAAGACAATCACATTTCTTAGTAATAAATGCTTCATCCTGGTGGCTTTATTTCAGTCTGAGCGATGTAGAACATTCCCATTCACCAGCTTGCATTCTTATTTTGAAGCTTTTTAACCATGCATATTATCAAAAGAACCTTTGTTTTGGTGACATTTCTATCCCCATATGTTCTCCATTTACCTTCCTCTGTAGACGTATGTGCCTTGATACTAATTAGCACCTGTACATGAATTCAGGAAGCAGCACATGAATCAAACCACGTTAAGCTGTCTATGAAGGAAAAAGAATGACCAAGTTTATGATTCCTAGAAATATATATGAAAAATATACTTTGTTGATGTGCTTTCTTAAAATATGAGAATTCATGTATACTTTCTCTTGTTATATACAAATATAACCATACTGGTAGCTTCAAATATACTGCAGTGTGTTGTAGGGTGGGCACATTGTAGCTCAAATGCTTTCAAATGCAGAAGTGTCATCAAACCGTCGAAAGTCACTCATCCTTCATTTCAGATGTTACCACCTCTGCATAAACTGAAACCTCTGTCTTCTATGCTGCCATATCTCAATTATAGCAATTATCTATGTGTTTTCTAATTGTTGCAAAGCTGTCTTCCAATTGGAGAGTTGAAGGCAGAGTCTGTGGTTTTTCATGCTGCTCCCTGAAGTCTGACTCACTCTCTGATATTCCTATATTAAAGGCCAGCCTGCCTCTCTTTGAATACATCCAGTGACTCATTACTTCACAAGGCAGCCTTATCCACTGTTAGAGGACACTGATTGTTATGTGATCTTTCTTCACATCCCATTCATCTGTCTCTCAGCAATGTCTGACAATTGGAGCTAATGCCCCTTTCTGGAATAACAGCAGCCCTCTTTTCTCCAGCCGCTCATCAAGTTCCATGAATATATAAATAAACAGCTATAATTTCTATTCCTGGTAATTTTCTTCTTCAATATACCTCTCCTTAATTCTTCTTTATTGTCATATTTTCTACTCCTTTTTCCCAACCTTCCTTTTTTTATTCACCCATCAAGTACCCATGCAAGAAACAAGCATTTCGAACCAGTAAACACCAGCAAGGAAATAAGCTTATTTTTATTGTCCTTCCAAATTTTGGGTTTTGATATCTGGGCTGTCCATAGTTTTCTAATATAAAAGGATAAATTAGAAATAATCGTAATAATTCAGATACAATCTGACTGATGTAGAGCACAGGAAAGTGCCATTTACTCAACCTGAGTGTTTTTCTCTCTAAATACCCTCCAAGGTGGCCTACTTATCATTGCAGAATACTGTAACTTATATAACTTAGTGGCCAACATTTTTACCTATACAATGCTTAAGGCCAGATGTCTCCCTTACTATACTTTTTAAATTTTCTTTTAAGTAAATGTAGATCTTTATAATTATACATGTCAAGTCTCAATATTTTTGGTTTCTTCTCTTAAAAATTTCAAAATTGCTTTTATTCTACCATATATGCTATTTTGTTGTCCACAGAATTTATAAACCAAACTTCATTATCTTCACTGAGGTCACTGATAAAATTATAGAATTGAAATCTTGGGCTTTATTTAAGTCATATTTCCCAGTTGATCCCAAGCTACTTAGCAATACTGTCTGAATACAGTATTCAATAAACATCCAGCAATGAATTCACCTAAGAGAACTATCTTCCATGTCACATTTTATTATTTTATTCATAATGATGCCATGGAAGGCTGTCATGATCATGATGAAATCAATAGATCTTAAAACTTCCCTGAACTTCAAGTCTTTCAAAAAAGGGAATGAGGTTGGTTAAACATTACTTGTTCTGAGGGTTATCTCCAGTGTTTACTGCATACTCTTTGAAATTATATCAGTAATATGGTTAATAACCTATATTTTCCTTCTAGTAATGAATATCATATATGTGAGACTCTAGTCTTCAAATCTACCTCATTTCCTTTTGTTGAAATTCAGAATAACCTTGAGTTTTTATTTTAAAAGTTTGGCCTTATGTTTAATGAGGATGAACATCACTATTGATATTATATGAATAGTCTTTATTGTCTTCTTCCCTGTAAAGAAACAAGCTCACATATTTATTAAATTATAATTTAATATTATTGATAATATTATATATTTATAATATTTATACATTAATATTTATAAAACATTATAAATAATAATGTAAATTAATGTAATTAATAAAATATATTTGTACCTATATTATTTTGAACATGGGACAATATCTTGCAGTTTTTTATATATAAGATAATGTCTTTGATATATAAAGAAGATGTTTGAACTGTAGCCTTGGTAGAGTTTTCTGTAAGAGAATGTGATAAATGTTTGAAATTATGATCCCTTGTACCAAAAAAATCACTTAAAAACTAACCTCTGTTTAAACTTCTTTTAAATTATTATTAATCATTTCTCAACAGTGTAGGCTTCAGTTATTTGACCTTACAAATTGTTTATAATAAATTTATGCATTTTGTTGTGTTATTATATAGGGTCATACAGGGTTGTGCAGGTTTTGAACTGGGTTGCATATACAGGGTTGTGCAGGTTTTGAACTGGGTTGCATATTGGAACTGATAAGAGGGTTATATTCAGAGGAGAACCAAGACAAAAGTGATATGTTTCTTTATGCTTCTCATCAATACCCCAACATAGATTGTTGTCACTAGCACAGTATTAAGGTTGTCTGAATTTTATTTAAGGATTGAGTGCATGTTTTTGACATTTTAAAAATAGCTTTTTTAATATAATCTCAATTCAGTTATGTTTACCTGTATCTTTTGCTATCAGAGACTTTATTAAAATTTTCCATGTGCACTGAAGAAACAGTTATATGCTTCATTTATTAAATGATGTTACCAAGAAAACATTTGCTCAGTCACCAAAGAGACCAACACATTTACAAAATCATCTTTGCCAGATTACCACCTGGATGTTGTGAGGTTCAAATGGGTATGCATTTACATATAAAACCATTTTGAAAAATTAAAGTTCCTAAATATTCATTAGGTATTTACTTTGTGCCGAGTACTGAGCTGAGGGAAGAGGAAAAACAGGCAAATCTTTCTTTGAAGAAGGAAGAAATAGAGCAGTAAATACATGATTACCAAGTCCAGTGATTTGCATGGAACGTTCTTTGAGTATAGATGAAAGTATCTAAATCAGACTAGAAGAATTCCAGATATGGTTTTCAAAGGATGTGAATCTGATCTAAATTTAGACTGAGTAGTAGTAGTTAGCTAGATGAGGAAAGATATTTGTTAGTAAACCACAATTATAGTTAATCTTGTTTGATAATTAGGATTTGGAAAATTTAATGAAACAATAACCTAGGAAGTCCATGCAGATTGTATGGTGTACTTCTTAATTAGCCTCTAGGAAAGGGTAGAGTTAGAGAAAGGAAAGTGAAGATTGATTAATATAACCCTGCTCCAAGTTCAAGCATATTTCTACAGCCTTACTCTAAATACAAATCTTAAAGCCAGGCAGGAAGTCTTAGAATGATATTGGCAATTAGCTGTTCTATGTATACAAACTAAGCCTGTTGTCGATATTACCAATCAGCTTTGGAAATATTTTGTGGAACCTATCCAGCTGTAAACAATTACAGAGCAATACTTTTTTAGAAATTTTTATTTTATTTTGATTGCTGTTCTTGTACAGTTTTCTTTTACTCCCGTCCCAGCCCACCACCACAGCCCTCCCCACCTCCCTCCCATTTCCACCCCCCCTAGTTTTTGTCCATGTGACCTTTATACTTGTTGCTCTAAACCCTTCCCCTTTCCCCCTGAAATTTCCTCCCCTCTCCTCTCTGGTGACCATCAGCCTGTTCTCCATTTCAGTGTCTTTGGTTAACCTTGAGAGCAATACTTTTTATTTGAATTCAACTAGTTTTCAAAAAAGGCGTTGTTGCTGCACTTCCTCAAATATTCCATGTGATATTAGTTTTCTATTGCGATGTAACAAATTGTTAGCTAGGGCTCAGTTCTCATCTGGAGGATGGTTGGTACTGGATTGTCTTCTGAGCTCACTCATGTTATTGGAAATTTAATTTCCTTGCAGCTGTAAGAATGAGAGTCCTGGCTTCTTGGTGGCTGTCAGTCAGAAGTTGCTATCAGCTCCTAGAGGTCACCCTCATTTCCTTGAGGTTGACCTCTCCATACAACATGGAAGCTCATTTCTTCAAAGCAAAGAAGGAAGAAAGCAAGTTGACTAGCACGGCTGTGTCTCATATAAAGTAAGCAAAGACAAAACAGCCCATCACCTTTGCCATATTCTCTGTTAGAAGCAAGTCACAGTTCCTGTGCACACTTAGGATGGAGGGAGTTATGCAAAGCTGTGAGTGTCACGGGGGGGCCACTTCAATGCCTGCCTGCCACGTGCCAGGAAAGAAAATCTATTCCCATCTTAGGCATTTTTGAAAGGTTTTTCAGGCAATCAGATAATCAACTTTAATTGATTGATTGAATGATATTTACCTCCTGCAAACACACATGCCTCTTTAAAAAAATAATATATAAACATATAGTGATTCATTTTAAAGCAGAGACAAAAAGTATGCCAATGATTGATTTGATCAAAACCTTTTATTTTCCTAATGTGGTTTATCTTCCAGTCATGTTGGAAAATAATTTTCTTTCAAATAATGATTATATTTTTAGCAATATTATATATAATGCTGTTTTCCCCCAAAATTTATCCCACTGTTTTTCTTCTTTTTATAGAAATGATTATATATAATGCATAGTATATAGTATATAATATTGTATATATTGCAAAATCATAGGTCATTAGATTATCACTTTGGAAAGTGATTTATTTTATTCTTTATTTTTATTTTTTTGCTTAATCTCTTCACTCTTTGATAATCTCTCACCCAGTCCTGCAACCCCTTCCCCTCCGGCAGCTGCCAGTCTGTGCTCTCTCTATGTCTATTTCTATTTTGTTTGTTGGTGATCACTAGAGGAAAGGAGGGTGGGGGCAGGAAGAAGAGGGTATGGGGGTATAAATGGTGGTGGCAGAGTACTTGACTTGGGTGGTGAACACACAATACAATTTACAGATAATGTACTATCAAATTGTATACATGAAACCTATATAATTTTATTAACCACTGTCACCCCAATAAAATCAATACAAAAGTTAAAAAAATGGAAGTGATTACATTTAGAAGACTGGGTATGCTGTCTGATTTTTCTACACAAGATTATTTTAATTGCATTAAATTATTATAGAATTTTGTAAGAGAAGATACAATATATATATTTTATCCTGTATGATTTTAATAAATGTTGTATATTTATTTATATAACAAAACCTATAATGTACTATAATGTAGTAACTACTTTCTAGAAGCTTGAAACTGAAGGGTGACTAAGGCACATCTTATTTGGTGTTCTTAGTACAGTATTCAGAGTGAAGCTAACTGAGTATTCCTATAGAATAATTAATAAATGAGGACATTAAAAGTCAGAGCCCAATTGATTTATTTCAAGTCTCAAATTCAGGGACCCTGGAACTGAGACCAGAACTCACACACTCTGTATCAAAGTTTAATACCCTTTCACTCCTTTTTGTGGCTCCTAAATAATGAGAAAATGGTTAACGAACTTCTGTAAGGAGGCTAAAGCCTTTAAAATGATTTTTCCGGAAGTAGTTGCGTGATCCATACAAACTCTCTGGCCTGGTCCCTGCTGAGAGCAGCTGAGCTGTGAGTCATCTGGTGATGGTTACAGTTCAGCATGGAAACCTGAAGCAGAATGAGGCTAATTGACATCTATCAAAACCAAGCCTGTGACTGACCTCAGCACCAGGCTCTTCTTCAATATACTAGCCAGTCAGAAATGTCAGTGCAGCATTCCATCTATACGCTGCTTTTTCCCCTCTCTTTTGACCTTCACCCATTCTCTTTAACAGCATGTAATGAAAGACACCTTTAAAAAGTAACCTGTTTGGTTTTAGAGGTTTGCCAAAAATACAATAGTATTTCCAATGTGTTTGTGATGGTTCTTGAAAACATTTACTGAACATTGGTAATATCCAGAGGCTTTTGAAAAAATATTTCAAACATAATATCAGTATTAACAATTCATAGTGAAATAATAATTTGATTAATGGTTCTTTAAGCAGGTTTTTAAAGCTGAAGTATATGTATGTTCAATTGGCTTGTCAGACTTCACTTATTAAATGCACTGATTTCACACTAAAAACTCTTATTTCCTCACAGTTTACCTGTTGACAAGAGCATTGGTCACATATTATTTTGACCAGAGTTACTATTATTTTTCTTATTGTTCACTGTATGCCTGTATTTCTTTTAAATTTTTGCATGAAATTGGCTGCATGAAGTAAATTTCCCTCATGTTAAAAAGAGTGCAGAATTACAACAAAGGCAGACTAGCTCATTCTTTTAATTCAGTTGGTTTGTTTTCTTGTTGTGGAAGTTGCCAACTAGTATTTCTCCGTAGGCGTGTGAGTTTGTTGCCTAGATTATTTTTCATTTAGCTTAGGTCTTGGTGTATCAGCCAGGGTTTGCAGGAGGGGGCCTACCACCGGCCTTTTCTCCCACAAATGTAAAAATTCAGAGAAAAGCTCTCATGGATTTACTCTGTGGTTGACTACACATATTTTGGAAGGTGTGGGGTGAGAGAAGCAGAGGTAAAGAATAGAAATGAGCTGGTTACAGAGAGTCCCAGAGCACAGAAGATTAAAGAAAGAAAAAAAGGGTGTGGCACTTCAGAGAAATAAATATTATATGCTTCAGATTTAGATCAGTGTGATCAAGAAAATACACTTTATTCTTCTGGAGTGATAATATTTCGGATAACTCACATCACCAAAAAAAGATTAGTATTGTAAAGAAATGAAAATTACCTTCAGAGAAATATCTCATGAACTCATATTTCCTGTTAAGAATAAATAACACAGCTATGGAGGGAAAAATCAATATAATCATAACACAATGCAATGCTACAGTCCCTAGTGAGGTAAAATGTATGAGTAGATGTTCAATCGCACATTATTGTGAGGATAAAAGCAAACACAGTGCAAATTATTTGTATCGCAACCTAGAAATCATATATAATTGTGGTCTTCCTGTTCAAAACAATCTGTCCATGTCCCCAAAAAAACTCCATGCCTAAAGCAAACACTACTAAAGCAAGCGATTTTCCTTTCCAAGGTCTGCTGAAGCCCACAGCCGCTGAAAAGCTTATTCCCAGTGTTCTCCTAGTATAGACTTGGCAAGTCGTTGGGTCCTCACAAACAACTAGCTTATGTCAGTAACTGATACTAAATTTCAAAATAACCTTATGTTTGGTTGAATCATCCCTTTCCTTGGTTTCCAGGATGATTGTTTTATTCTTCTTCCTATTCACTGGTCTTTCCTTGTCATAATTTTCTGGTTCTTTCTAATTTGTCCAACTCAGTCTTCAGACTTTTCACTCTCACTAATCCTTCCCCAGCTGGTTGTCCATTGATTGGCAATTCACAAATCTGTTTTTCTAGCCCCAACCACAAGTGGAGTCGGTATAGCAATTCTAACTCAGAGTTTCTATAGTGAAATGTGTATATAGAAAAACACAAGTACACTATGCCTTCAGTACCTCTTGAAAATCTAATGGGTGTCCCAAACTTAATCTGCCCTAAAATAAACTCCAGATTTATAATCCCAACCCCCCCCCCCAGCCTTACTAAATAGCAGCACCGTAGTTCCAGTTGTGAAGACCAAATAGCTTTGACATCTTTTCTTTTCTCTTTCTCACACTACATACAGGCAGCAAAATACAAGTACACTTAACCCTTAGCTATTCTAACCCTCTTCCTCTTCCCATCTTCCACCCTTGCCTAAGTCAGGCAAAATAATGTATCTCAGGTACATTATTTAAATACCTCTCTGTCTTGCATCTCCTATCTCCACACTTGCCACTTTGACAATCTGTTTTCAACATGACAGCCAGAGCGTGATCCTCTAAAGTTGTAACTCAGACCATGCCGTTCTTCTCAAAACTGGCCAAAGGCTTCCATCGCATTCTGAGTCAAAGCCAAAACCCCTCCCCCCAAACACACATATACATATACATTCATACACGTGTATACAACCCCTTCCAACAACTTCATTTCCTCTGGTCTCTCATTTGCTCAACACACTCCAGTCACACAGGCCTCCTTGCTGCCTTGCCCTGCCTGAAGGACTCTGCACTGGCAATCCTATCTAACCTATAATGCTTTTCCCTGTTTTTTCTCAGCTCTCTCTTCAAATACCACCTTGTCACAGAGAACTTTCCTGAGCAGATCTTATAAAACTTCATGCTCTGCTCTCCTACACTCCTTATTCCCTGCACCTTTATTTTTCTACACAGCATTTATCACCACCTGATAGAATATATATTTATTCGCTATTTGTCTATTTCAAGAATGTCAGAAATGTCATTATGTTTATGTCATACTCTAGTACCTAGAACATGTAGTAATTATGCATATTTATTAAATACATAAGTTGTTTAATTAAATAAATTACATTTATGGCTGATTTGCACAAGTGAGAGTCAATATGTCAATTCTGATTAAGAATTTCTATGGAGAAAGTTCCATATTGTATCCAAGGTAGCCCAGCCTATCCTTAAACCATATTTAAGAAAGATGAAGTAGAATAAAGATATTATTTTATGGCTTATTACAGTGGTTTTTGATATTGGATATGGCAGAGGACAAATTATGTCTTTTAAAAACTACTACTTCATGCCATAAATCTCTGACATTACTTTTATCATCCTTTAGGACTGTTATTGTTCTTGCTCCCAGCATTAGTATTTCATATTTGTTCCACCAAATTTCATATTGTTTAAAATATGAAAAATTTAAAGCATAAACAAGCTGTTTTTATAGCTGATTTGCACAATGGAAGTCAACATGACAATTCTAACTCAGAATTTCTGTAGAGCAGTGTACATTTTATACCCCAGGTGGACAAATACAAGGGCGCTGTGTTTGCAATACTCTCTTTGAAAATTTAGTGTCTTTAATACTGTAGGAATTAATTACCTGACTTATTTCCACACAAAACCTTTAATATTTATTTATAATCAAGGTTCTGGACCACAAGGAAAGAAAATAAGCCTTACTTTACTTCTATACAGGGTCCAGCAGAAGTAAGGCTTGTTGAGTGTGGTAGATAGGGTAATAATGTGGGTGTAATAATTTATAGTTTTAATCTGAACATTTCACCTTATGGTCATATGGTATGCTTGAGTGTGGTATTGTTATGTTACAGAATTACACACTATGATTTTGTAATAAAAGCTTTTGTAATTAAAAAGGGGCATTATTTGTGCTGGACCCTGTATATTAAATTGTATATATCTTTGTTTTTTTTTTCTGTCATCAATGGAAATCTTATTAATGCAAAATTCAAACATGTTTGGCTGTCTTCCATGACATGGATGGAGTTGCATTTTGCTTTTACACACAGAATGTTGTAACAACTGCCACATCTACAGCCTCCTGGGTCAGAAATGCAGCTGCTTAGGCTGTAGGGATTTCCTATGATGGGACTTGAAAGACACAATGTTTCAGGAAGGGTTCACTTGGGATTAACAGAAACATCTTGACCGCTGATATTTGGAAAACATGCTTTTAGTAGAGAATGATCCTTGGCAATTATCTCACTCAACACCTTTCATATAACAATGAGAAAAATTGAAACAGTCTTTATGCCCTTCAACAATTGCTGGCTTAATTCGCTCTCACCTGCAGTGGCTTGATGTCTGTTTATTGAAAAGGGCTAAGCCATTCTTCAGAGCTGCCATACTAGCCTGGTTGTTCCCTCTATAATTATTTTTTCCTGATGTTTGTATTCATGGTTCCTCCATATCATTTGGGTCTCAGTTTAAAGGTCACTTGCTCAGAGAGGTCTTCCCTGGCAACCCAATCTAAAGCAGGCTTCACTAACCTGCTAGCACATCCATTATTAAGAATTCTCAGAATAGCAGGCTTCCCTATCTCCTTTCTGGAGTGTTTGCTTTTATGGTTATTGTGTTTGTTGTTCATCTCACTACATTAAAGGCAGACGGTGGCAGCCTTGACCGTGTTGTTCCCTGCTATATCCCCAGTGACTGGAGCATTTCCTGGCAGTTAGTTTGTGCTCAATAATTATTTGTTCGATGAATGAATGATGTAATTCCTATTACTTCCCATATTTGAATAAATGATTAAAAACCAAGAGGGAACGAAGAATGTAGAACCCAACAAACATGAGCTCTCCTCCAGCCTCATGGTGGGCCATTAAACAAACAGCAGATGAACTGACCTGATCCTCACAGGCCATCAGGGTAATGTGCCCAGGTGTCTTTGATATTGTTAGACTACTCTGAGATAAACATATGAATCACAATGAGTTCATTGGTTTGTTTCTGATATGCATCTCCCATCACCAAACTCAGCCTTGCTTTCTCGCATGTGAAAGAAGAGGGCAAAGACTGGTTTCCTAATGTTTTTCTTTTAATGAAAAATTTTACTCAAGTACTTTAGATAAGTTATATTGAAATATAGAAAAATTTGTGATGCAACTTTAACTTTTTTCTTATTAGAAAAACAGGTTAATTTTATTAATTCAACAAATAATTTTTTTCAGCACCTACTATGCACCAGGCTCTTTTCTCATTGAGTTTGGGGGGAAGCAAACAATAAATAACTGTATGGCTTCCTTACTGCAGTTCTTTGATGTAGGAATTATTATTACTTTAAAAAAATTTAGAGCAGTTACTTCAGAGGAGTAAAAGACAACATACCCAGGTTCACAATATTAGTGGTAGAGTTGAATTTGAATATAAATTTTTATTACTTCAAAGCTTCCCTTTGTACTTTATTGTTTGGAAAAAATTCTATGAACATTTTTATAATAATAAAAACTGTGAGCCTTATAAAGCATTAAATTATTTATAATTTATACAAAAAGAAATTACCTATTCAGATATAGAATTTGGCTATATGGTCATAGAAAATAAGTTCATATGCATTACTATTATACATTAAATACATAATACATTTAAACATGTAAAATGGATTATATTATAAATTAGACTTCATGATAATACCATTCAGATATAAAGTTTATCTAAAGTTATTGTCTATAGCATTCTCATGAAGATAGCTCTAATTGCTTTAAAGTGTTTAATATAGTGGACATTACATCCTGGTAGACATAAGCCAATGCCAATATCGATCAGTGCTCCTATGGTAATCCTTCAGCTATCTTGCTGTCTAGAACCTGGCAGATGCTGGCGTGGGCTCCAGCCCTGTCCCAGGGATTCTATTGCATTGTGAAGTCTGACTTTATGTTTTGTACATAGACATTTTTTGGAGGCAAGGAGATATTTGCAAGTATCATGGATGTAAGTGCTTCCAATAGGCAATTTGAGGCCTGTGGTGACATGGGAGTCATATAACTAAATTACCGGCATCTCTTTGGGGTTTTGAGAACAGAAACTGAGAAATGAGGCATTTTGTGATTGTGTGAGTAGGTATGAAATGGCAGACTGAATCATTTCACTTGAAGTTCTACCTCCCAGTTGAACCACCCAGCAAGATCTTTATACGATGTTTGAACCAAACTGCTGATGCTTCTACTTTTGGCACTTTGTCAGTTTGGGATTAATTCTGTTGTCACAAATAGCTCTTTGGCATATGAAAATGAGAGAAGTGAAAGCTCATGAAACACAGGAGACTCTCAATGCTGAATGTGTGCGATTCCAAAACTGTCAATGGTATCAGCCAAATAACTGGTTAAATCAAAGGAGACTTAGTCAATTTTTTATTCATTTAGTCACATTTATGCATTGTTTATAGGTATACTTGGAAACACAGTTTATTCTTACCTTCAGAAATTTCATGATCAAGGTATAAAAATGAGATATGCATACTCACCTTAAAAATTAAATGACAGCTCAAGAGACAACACAGGCAGCATATGATTAAGTGCCAAGTGAAATAGTATGAACAATAAATGCTATTAGTTCATAAAAAGGAAAGACCAAAGAAGTCACTGTGGAAAAATTTGAAATGGCTTTGTTTTTGGATTGAATTACGAATAGGCTAGAGTTGGATAAGTGGAGTCTGTTCCAAGTTAGGGGAAGGGGGAGACTCAAAATTGAATTGAATGCATAAAACTAGGAATTAGCTTGTTATCTTTGGGAGAAAGTGGAAAACTATAAAGGACTGTCTTGTGCAGGTCCTTGATTGCCAGCTTAAGACATTTGGACCTCATTCTGAGAATGCTGGGGAAGCATGGGAGGTTTTCTGCTACAGGGCAGGAGAAGGACAAGGACAGTGTGTTAAAATTATTAATCTGATAGAAATGTGGACAAGTTCTTGAAACTCGGGAGAGAGGAAAAGTAAGAAAGCAGTTTCAACACTGGTTCTTAAACTTTAATGTGCTTAAGAATCCAGCAAGGAAGCTTGTCAAAATTGCAGATTCCTGGGCCTCATTCTGGAGTTCTGATTAAGTCTGGAGAGGGTCCTTAATCTCCATTCTAAAAAGGATCAACGTGATTCTGATTTAAGTGGTTTTCAGGCCACATTTTGAATAATACTAAATTAGAAATGTGCCATAATAATACAGGAGTGAAATGGTGAAAATTTATACTATAATTTGGAAGTAGGAATGGAAGAGAAGGGATGATTGTAAGAGATATAGTAAAGGAAGAATTAATAAGACTTAGAAATGTTTGGATGTGAGAAATCTCAGGGAAGAAATTGTCTAAGATGATATTAATGTATTTAATTCAATGTACTTGGTAATTTTCATTTATACAATTAGATGTGCTTATCAATTAATTCACTTAAAAGAACAAGCATACAAAAACATAATACTCAAATGTGAAGTAAGGTGAAAATACAATATGAAATAATGAATATCAATGTACAGGTAGGTAAAAAGAAATACAGACAAGTCCACCACTTCAAATTATATTGAAAATTTTCTACTGATTATTCTCTACATATGGATTTGACTAATTCTCAGTCAAGCCTCCTGAATTCCTTTCCTAATTCTCAGTTAAGCTTCCTGAATTAGTTTTTAAAAATGCGTGTAGAATTTTTTTTTTTAAATCTTTTTTCTTTTAATTTATTTTTAGAGAGAGGAAGAGGGAGAAAGAGAGGAAGAGAAACATCAGTGTGTGGTTGACTCTCACGTGGCCCTCACTGAGGACCTGGCCTACAAACCCAAACATGTGCCCTGACTGGGAATTGAACCAGTGACCCTTTGGTTTGTAGCCCACACTCAATCCACTGGGCTACACCAGCCAGGGCTAGAATTGTTCATTATACAAGTCTTTCTCCTTTAGCTAAAGAAGTAACTCTAGGGAATATTTTGGAGCATCTCTGTAGCTATAGTTATCTTACATTCTAGATTTGGGGAAGTAATTCCAATTAAAGATAATTATTTCCTGAAATTACAGATACATAGAACAGATTGGTAGTTGCCAGAGGTATGGGGTGGGGGAGTGAGCAAAATGGGTAAAGGTGGTCAAAAGGTATAAATTTTCAATTTTAAAGTAAATAAGTCTGAAGATGTAATGTGCAACATGCTGATTATAGTTAATAATTATGCATTGCATATTTGAAAATTGCTAAGAGATTGCATCTTAAAAGTTCTCACCGCAAGAAAACAATTTAACTAAACTTATAGTGGTTAGCATTTCATAATATGTACCAACGAGGAAGCATTATGCTGTACAGCTGACACTAAAGTAACATTATTTGTCTCAGTAAAAATGACAATAGTTTTTTTTTGTTGTTTGGATAATGTAGTTACTGGAGTAACAGTCCATAATGAGTAAAACAAATCATGTTAGAAATGGTGGGTTTTTTGTTATATAACTTTTCATCTAGTATTTTTTTTATTTGTAATAGTCAGCAAACTGTTTCTATGAAGACCTAGATAGTAAATACAGGGGGGCAAATGTAGGTTTACAGTTGTAATACAAATAAATAATATGATAATTCATAAATAACAATACAAGGGTAAACTGTTTTGTGTACTCACAATTGTAAACCTACTTTTGCCCAGCCTGTGTTCTAGACTTTGTGGGCTATACGGTCTCTGTCACAACCACTCAACCCTGCCATTGCAGCATGAAAGCATCCATAGAGAATAAGAGAATGAATGGTTGTAACTGTGTCCCAATAAAACTTGATTTACAAAAATAGGTGGTAAGCTGGATCGTCCTGGAGCCATAGTTTGCCAACCCCTGTTTTAATGCAACGTATGGTATCCCTATTATGGATTAACAGGTTGGTTCAGAAAACTACCACTTTTCCTGGTTAGGAAGCTAACTAGTTTTGCTACCCCAGTTTCCCAAGAAATAGGTTCCATATTAAAAATACATAGGAGCCTGACAAAAATACTAGATCTGTAAATTTCTTTTAAAAATGTAAAAGGCTTTGGAAGTATATAAATAGGGGCTAAAATGTGGGTTCCAATATTTTCCAATCATATAAAATTTTGGCTCCTTATTTAGGACACCCCTTCTCACCTGTAAAGCAGGAACAATAATACCTACTTGGTAAAAAGTCCATGACTATCAACTGCTGTAGCACAAGTGAAATGCCCATTAGAACAACGTAAGTCACATAATAGACCCTCAGTAAATGTTAGTTTTCTTCCTTCTTATCCAATGCCAGAAAATGCATATGGAGTAAAAATAAAAAGTAGAAACAAAATAGAGTAGAGGGCAGAACTAGTTTCAGTTTTAAGAAAGAGCAGGTCTTTTTCTTGCTAAAATATTCATTGCTGGCTTAAAGGCACAGTCCTACTACTCCTGGGATACAGCTCCTAACTTCAAAGTTCAGAACCTAGCATAACACTGTAAGGAGTTTTTGGTCTCCATTTTCCTCATTTTCTAAACTGTATATGTTATATGTAATGTATGTGCATATATATGCATGCATACACATGTAAAATAATGTTCACATGTGTATTTTAATATATACATATATTACTCATGTGCCAGGTACTATGCTGAGTATTTTACATCTGTTATCTCATTTAATCCTTATGGTAAGTTTGAAAATTTAGTTTTATTATCATCCCTATGTTATTGATAAAAAAACTGATGCTTTGAGAGCTGGAACTAAAACTCAGAGCTTTCTGCATATACTGCCCAGTCTCTTAATAATGACAATGAATGGCATACTTTTTAAAATAAAAATATTATTTTAATATAATAAGATTTACCAGTTTGGCCATTTTAACTGAGTCCCTTCCTCATTTATGGGTTACTTGACCGACATCAAAGAACTGAGTTAATAAGCCCAATGCATGGTTTATAATTGGTCAGTTAGTCCACATCTTTGAAGCTGTGTGGCAGCCATTGCCAGTAAATCAGGAGCTACATGTGGCATTCTCCACAAAGCTTTCTAAACAATCCAGTGTGTTCAGAAGATGTTATTTCCATTATTTATGCATGAAGAAAATATGCTGTTTTTTCTTGCACTGAGCCAGGGAAAAAGTTACTCAGTCTTAGTAACACTAGACCATGAATCTTCCATTTATTTTTAAATGGTGGCACCATGCTGAGAAGAATGGTTCATATCCTTCTTCTTCTCCCTCCAAATACTATGTCAAAACTACATTGATTAAAATAAATAAAATCTTATATTATTGTGCCCAGTCTTAAGAAGATCGAGCAAGCAAACAAAAACATTAAAGACTAAGATGTTGGAGAGCCTGACTTTATGAATTCTACACCTTTTTCCTTTCCAAGGTTCTTATTTTCTTCTAGTCTACTCATCAAGTTACATGAAATTTTTACAGTTCTATCAAAATAAACAGCACTTTTTCCCAATGTTTTTAAAGTAATTTCATTAATTTTTGCATTCATAAAAGAAAAGAAAAAACTGTTTTAAACTGGGTGGTAATGATGACAATGGGTGGAAAGAAATGTACAGTTTTTTTGTTTTCACAGTAGGAAGTTAATGAATACTTTCTAAAGTTTATAAGTTAAGAAATAAAGGTTTATATATTATCATATAGTATTTAATATTTTAAATATAGACATGAGAAGAAAAATGTAGAACAAGAACAAGAGGCCATATAGCAAAACACAGAAAACTAAAGAAGTAAAAATACAAATAAGCAAAATAAGGTAACACACACATACACCCACAAAAAGAAAGCTAGTAACTGGGCTGCAGCTCCAGTTAGTTTGTGCCTGTGCCCCACGTGGAGGGAACCTGTGTTCCTTGAGGACAGATTATGAAACTACTCTTCCCTCAATGCCAGGAGCCTCTCTGAAGTCTTGTTTACTTTAGATCTCAAGGGTCAATTGTGATGCAGCTGAAAAATAACACATCTGTTACCATTTGAGAAAAAAAAACATTTCATTTAATGAGTTAAGTTTATTCATCTTTCAATTAATATCACCATAGCTACAGTAGGATATGTATTTGAGTGTCTTGGATAATTATCTAAAAATATTTACAGACCTCTTGGAGGCTAATGAATTTAGAGTTGAACGCTCAATCCTGTAATGGCTTTGTTCTTGTACTGTGGGAGCAATTCCCCCTTCCCTTATCTATTGCAGGTTTCTATTTCGGGCACCTGAAATTTGGGTTCCTGCTAGAGTCTCTATCACTGTGTTTCCCTACTTAATTGCTTTCGGATTCAGGGAGATAGAGGAGGGGAAAAGCAATAACAAGAAAATATCCACATGTCTGTTTGGAATTGCACAGTATTTTGTACAAGATCTGGAGTAAAGACAGACCTGGGTATAATCTCATTTAATAAGAGTCATCATAATAATAACAACAATAACAGCAGCAGCAAATTATATTAAGTGAATACAATGACAGGGCTTAGGTTAAATGCTTGAATTACTCTATTTAATTCTTACAAAATCCTATCATGTGTATTTTCTCACTATCCTATTTTATAGATGAGGAAACTAGGGCTTAGCAAAGTTACAAAACTTGTCCCCAAATCACTCAACTTTGGGGGATTCAAGTTAGTTCTGTCTGATCCTTATACACATCCTCTTAACCAAATGTTTCATTTCATTCACGAGAAAATCGGAAATGCCCATGGATACAAGATGTGCTAATGGAGGACCAGGTACTGAAACTGCAGAGAAGCCCCAGAGAATACCAATTTAGAGCAAGCCCTGCAATAGGCAGTGTGGATTGCAACCCTAGCTTTACCTGTGCTGTCTGTGTGACCTTGGACAAGTCACTACCTTCTCTGTACCTCAGTTTCTTTATCTGTACCATAGTGATCATAATAAATTAAATCTTGAACAGCAGTCAGAACTATGCTTGGCTCATACTGAACTACAAACATGTTAGTTATCAATGAAATTCAGGTATCCTGCCCTTTGTTGTCTTATACTTTTTACCTCTTACAGATGTTAAACCTTAAAGAGTGGCCTGATTCAGCAAAGTATTGCAGTTTTTTATATGCCAAAACAGTTTGGAGAATATTGAGAAGACAGAACATTTTTTTTCTGTCAACATCCATCTTCTATTTTAAATTATTTTAACTCTGCTCTCTTTTCTGCTAACCCCACTTCTTGATTCTTAGGCAACTACCCTGAGTTCTTATTGTTTGTTACTAATCCCCGCTGTGATGTTTGCAGATGGCTAAAATGATATATGATAAGGAGCATTGTATTACGGTAGATATTTGAACTATTCCAACCCTTCCTGACCCTTGCAAGGAAACTTTCTTCAAATACAGTAGATATAGGTGGTAAATATTATGGATATGCATATGCCAAGAAGGGGGAATCACATTTTTATGCTGTCACAGCTTTAAAAGTTTGTCCAAGGACTTCATTTTGGGAGGTTACAAATAGAGTGTTTACAAATGGCTTGCAGCTCTCTTTACTAAAGATGTGGTAGTCTGTGCCACATGCCCACTCACTGCCTGTTCCTAACCCCCTCAGTTTCATCTGTTCTGTTGATGACAATGTGGGTCCTTGCCTGTGGGTATTTATGTTTTTTATTATACTATGCAAAATAATCTTTGTAACTCATAGGTTACAGAGCATCTTATTTATGAACTACAGCACTATCAGTACATTGCATCTACCTGTGAGTTTCTTCATTCTCCTATTGACCATCTTTTCCTTCCCCACTCAGCAAGTAACAATGATCCTAAATTTTGTGAATTATATGGTAATTGATTTTTAAACACTTCATACAATGTCAGAGAAGTATGTATCCTCTAAAACCTTGCAACTTAAGTCCCGTACACAGACCTGCAGCGCCGGTGTCACCTGAGAGCTTATTAGAAATGCAGAACTTCAGCCCTGCCCCCAGGTCTACTGAATCAGAATCTGCATTTCAATGAAATCCCCTGTGGGCTCATATGCACATTAGTTGGATATGCATTGCATAAAATATACTGTTTTGTATTTCTTGAGTTTTCTAAGAATTTATTTTCTTATTTGTTTCTTGTTTTTGACCTTATTAAGAATGATAGTGTTTGTAGTCTGCCAGTTGCTTTGTTAACTCGATAAAGCATTTCTGAGCTTCCTCCAAGTTGCCTGGTGTAGTCACTCATGGTTGCATGATATAACACTTTTATGAATATCCCAGAATATATCTTTTACTTTATAACATTGAGGTTGTGTCCAGCTTTTTGTTATAATGCATAATCCTGCTGTGAACATTCAGGTAAATGTTTCCGTGTGTGTGTGTGTGTGTGTGTGTGTGTGTGTGTGTAAGAGATTCTCTATACTAAGTACCCAGGAGTGAAATTGTGAATGAAATTGTGAGTAGTTTCCTTTACCAGGTAATAAAAATTATTTCCTCACCAGCAATGTGTGAGTTCCCATTCATCTACATTTTTACCAACACATGTTATCATCAGGCTTCTTATGGTTGAGCCAAAGTAATAGACGTTGCGTCCCGTCTCGCTATGGTCTGGAGTTGCATTTCCCTCATTACTAAAGAGATTGATCAGTTGTTGTTGTTTTTTCACCATTCTGTTTTCCTCTTCTGGGAAATGCCTTTTTGTGTATTTTGCCTATTTTTCTATTGTTTTCTTCTTATTGATTTATCTTAAAATAGTCCTGTGAGAGTTACATGTGTTGCAGTATTTTTTCCCAGTTATGACTTCTCTCTCTTAATGATTGCTGTTGATGAATGGACGTTCTAAATGTCAGAGTTCTTTATCAATCTTTTTCCCTGTTAGTGGTTTTTGTAACTTTTAAAAAAGAAATTCTCCAATGCTAATATCATAAAATCTGTAATACTTCCTTTTAAGTATTTTAAATACATGCTTTTGTTTTTAAAATGGTTATAACTGAAACTGAGTTCTGTTTATTATATGATGTGGGAGTTAACATTTGTGGTTTAACATATAGCTAACCAATAGTTAAGCACCATTTCTTGGATAATACATTATCCAATGTTCCTTTTTCCCATAGGGTGCAATCTCTCAAACATCAAGTTTTTATGTGTTATACAGGTCTATATTTGGGATCTTTAGTTTGCTTTATTGAACATTTTGTGTATCTTGTGATAATATTTCACTGTTTTCATTACTACAGATTCATACACATTAATTTGGTTGGGAAAATACCTTCACCTGTTTGTTCTTCTTTTTATATAATTTTTTTTCTAAGCATATAGAGTTTCTTAAAATACCTTGTTGGAATTTTGATGAGAATATTATTGAATCTAATAGATCATATTGTGAAAAAAGTCTTCATTACATTCTTTCTATTCATGAAAATGATCTCTTTTTACTTATTTAGGTTTTTTTAAAAGGTTTTTAAAGTTTAAAATATTCCTCCATAAAGCTCTTACATACTTTTTATTATGTCTGAGGAGGTTTGTATGTGTATATATGTGTGTAAATTATATGACATTTATCAGTTGCTGGAAAATTAAAGAGCAATTGATTCTTGTAATTAGTCCTGTCTAGGAACTACAGTTTACTGTGGATTAGAAGTATTAATAATGAGCATTTGCGCATTATCCCTTGAAAAAGGTATTTCTAATATTTTAACTAGTACATTTTCAGCTCTTTAATTCTGTATTAAACTACACATTCACTGATATTATTAAACAACTCATCCATTTTTAATTTCAAAAGTTCTGTGTTTATTTTGTCCCTTTCTCATCCAGGAAAGATCACAGGTTTTAGACTCAGATTGTCCAGGGCTCAAACCAAGGCTGACAACAAGCAAGGACCTGACCTTAGGCAAATAATTGCTTCTATTAGCTTTCACTTCTTCATGTGTAACACAGAGTTCATGCTAAACACCTCTATTTTAAGAAATCCCTTAATTACAATAGTTAACTCCATTTAATATAAACTTTATAAAATGAGGAATATTACTTTAAATTTACAATTTCTTAAGTGAGTAAAAAATGCAAACATTTTGCTGTGCAAATGTCTACCATGTTACTTTTCAGGGTCTCAAAGTGTAAGATTAAGTCTTCTTCACGTTAAGAATCTAAAAATTCTTAACTATTGTTGGCCTTTGGTAGTTAGGCTTAACAAAAACAGGCTACTTCTTGTAAACTCTTTTGCATTTTTGAGAGTGAAATTTGAAGTTATATTTTTTTAAAATTTAATTATCAAAAACTAGAAGTTTAGTATTCTCCTTTAAAAGTGAGATGAGCCCTGTCTGGTGTGGCTCAGTGGACTGAGCATGGGCTGTGAACCAAAGGGTTGAGGTTCGATTCCCAGTCAGGGCACATGCCTGGGTTGCAGGCCGGGTCCCCAGTGAGGGCCAAGTGAGAGGCAACCACACACTGATGTTTCTCTTCCTCTCTTTCTCCCTCCCTTCCCCTCTCTCTAAAAATAAAGAAATAAAACATTAGGAAAAAAGTGAAATGAAAACTTTGACATATAGACATTTAGTGCCTGAGTAAGCATCCTTCAATTTTCAAGAATTAGTCACTTTGAAAGTTCAAAATCTCTTCAGAGGGATTTGGTAATATCTACTCATTTTAACTGTATTGCCGCCACATGATTGGCCATGACTTGTTATTTCAGTGATATAACAATGTAACAACATATAGCTTCAAACACTTATGAATATACTGTTTCTTTTTTTAATTGTTGCTCAAGTACAATTGTCTCCACTTTCCCCCACCACTCCCCCCACCCCAGCCATCCCCACTCCCCGCCCTTGATCCTACCCTCCTTTCTTCGGTTTCGTCCATGTATCCTTTGCACATGTTCCTGAAAACCCTCCCCGCCTTTCCCCCCACCATCCTCTCCCACCTCCCCTCCGGTTACTTTACAATAAAATATGGAAGTATAATCTTTCTACCTGAAAGAAACGTTTTCTTCACTTGGAGTAAGTCTTTGTCTCCAGGCATATTTTAATTTTTCTCTACATGCAGAATAACCTATCTCTTCAACGAGGTATTATACTGTAGTCTTTTGAGAAATTTTAAGTGAATATTAGTTATCTAAATCAAACATAATTAAGTCTAAATTCCAACTATGTGTAGTTCTACGAATACAAACAACAAATCCAAAGTCCTTACCGTGGCCAACATGGCCCTCCCTTATCTGTCTGTGCTTCCAGATAGCTTCCTTCTCGCTTCATCTCAGGTCATTGGTATTCCTCAAACACAGCAAACTCGTTGCTATGTTGGTGTCTTTGCACTTGCTTTTTCTTTATCCTTCAATGCTGGCTTACTGCCTTACTTCCTTCAGGTATCTTGTCAAATGCTACCCTATGAAAGAAGCCTCCTTCGGCCACCCAGTACTCTCAAACATCATATTCTTCTTCATTTGCTTCAATTTGCTCTACAATCCTTAGCTACATCTGGCATATTTATACATTTGTTTGAGGGTACTAGTATATTTTTTCCTCTTCTAATTAGAACAAAAAAGCTATAACTTTTTAGTTTTATTCACTTTTTTCTCCAGAACTAAGTGTTTGGCATATATTAAGTATTCAATGAATATTAATTAACTGAATTAATTAATGTTGAGACAATCAGGTGAACTGGTATTTTCTGTGGAAAGTTAAGGTCACATAGTCTATATTCAACATCTGCAGGAGACTGGCACAGTCCTTTTAGTCTGTTAAAAGACTCATGATTTTCAAAATGTTAAAGTGAGAATGAAGAAGTACCTTGTTACAAGGATTAAATAAAATAATGTAGAAAAACTGGCAGAATGCCAAAAGTTAAATGTTCAATAAATGCAGTAAATGCAGTAAACATACTTCCATCTGAATTTATCCTTTTACCCTTTCCTTCTGTCACGTAGAAATGTTGGCTTTTGTCTGGTTTAAGACAAATCCTTCCATCTACACCTTAGAGTTTAATCCACCTTCGCCTTCTCAGGGGCACCACACTATCTATTGTTCTTTTTACCTGTGATACCCTCAAGTTTTTCTTTCTTTGTACCCTCCCTCAAAACCTGATCCACTCAGAAAGTGGCCCTTTTGGTAATTTATACCATGTCATGTCAAGGAGTCATTTCATAAGAGGTGACTCATTATCAGATGTTTGCATACTTTCCCTCTTGTCCTCACAGATCTAAAGAATTGTTTGCCATTTCTGAATGTCCAAAACCCCATTTCTCTCATCTATAAGGTTTTTTTCTGTGCTGATTTCTTCCCAGAATGTCTTTATGCTTTGACACACCCCAAGAGACACACATACACAGTCAAACATATATGTTAATCCAAAATGAAATTAGCTAATTTCAACTTGTACTTGAGGTCTTGACCTCGACTTTGATGCCTCACCCTCTGTGAAGTCTCACTGAGGCTATGGATTGAATATTCCTCCTGTGTTTACATAGCAGACGCTACGTATCCCTAACAACATCACCGCACCCCACACTGTCTCTGAATTGTAGTTGATTATTTATGTTTATTTCCCCCGCAACACACTTAGCTCATGGGAAGCAATAACTTTTTCATGTTTCTCAATGACATACCAAAGTCTTCATGGAAATCGACATATATAGTACAGCAATTTTCAACCTTTTTCATCTTATGGCATACATAAACTATTTAAAACTCAGTGGCACATTCAAAAATATATATTTTTGCCAATCTGACAAAAAGTAGGTATAATTTGGATTCATTCACACTGGATGGCTATTTTTGTGTTGGCTGTTGCCATTTTTTAATGTGATATTATAAGGGAAAAGAGGTCAAGGCACCTGACTAAATAGTCAGGTGTTTCGTGTTTTAAAACATCCTTGTGGCACACCATAGCACACTGGTTGAAAATTGCTGATATAGTATATAAGCAATGTTTTCCAATTTGAATTGATTAGTGGAGTCATTACAAAGTTCCAGAATTTGTTTCTGGTAGTACTAAACCCCATTTAACAAACAACCAATTGCTGCTAAATTTATATCCATGTGCTAGTCAAAGGCAAATATGTTCAAATGCAACCTTTTTTAGTTTAACATTTATTACATGTTGCTGTTTGCATTACATTATAGAAAAACTACTGAAACATGGCCTGGAATATTGAAAACAATTTAGTACTAGTATTTGTAGTATTCACATGGAATATAGAAGGTATTCGGTGAAACTGCATTTACTTAATAAATTAATGTGTGACTATATCTTTGCATTTTAAGCATATTTGCATTTCAGTGTACTGAAAAATGAGCATAATACCTACCCTGTGTATTGCTGTCTGCTTTCTGGAAGAGAAGCTATCAGGCATGACGAGATTTGAGTGAGGGCTTCCTGTCATATCACAGAATCATGTGTTTGCATTCCATAATGTTATCATGTTTATCATTCTGCCTTTTTGTAAGGCCTTTCTTGTATACATGTAAATGTTGTATTGGAATAATCTAATTTAAAAAGTTTCCTGACAAGGAATTCTGTTTTGGGTATTACCCTGCATCCTTCATGATTTGCCATAAATCTGTGAGCTCATAGATTAATTCCAAAGGAGAAACCTCTTGGTTCTCTGGATAAAGTGTAGTCTTGGGCACAGTCTGATCATTTGTGCTTTAAAGCATATTAGCTAGAAAGCATAGTCTTACAAGAAGTGAGCTGAACTCACTATATTCTTAACTTTGGTGTTGAATGAGGATTCTTGCAATCAAGATAATAAAATTAAATAAAGCATATTTTGGCAGAATGGCAAATATATCATTCTTTTAAATTACTATAGCAACAGGACATTGCTAACATCTTCTTGGTTCAAATTTTTCACCATGAATCCTTACACTGACTCATTCCTCCCTCATTCATGGATTCATTCCTTCATGCTTTCATTGATGCAAAAACCTTCACTAACCGTGCACCAGGCACGAGTGTTAGAGTGATGAGTAATACACCCTCTCCATAGGGAGCACACAGCCTCATGGGGAGGACAATCACAGGGACATCATAAGGACTATATTAGGAGCAAACCCAAGTGAGCAGGAGAGAGACTCAACTCAGCCTGAGAGAGTCAGGGACAACTTCCTGAAGAAGTGAGGCCTGGTCTTGATTATTATTAAAATAGGAATTTTGATTGAAAAAAAAGAAAAGATTGGCAATACTATCAAATGTATGTACATTTATTTTTACAATTTTATGAGCCCTTCCTATATATTAAGGAAATAGCCTAAGCCTCTTTCCACAAAGTATTGAAGACCTAGGTGGAATCTAAGACTTTGTATGGATCCTTTGGATATTTCTAACTAGGCAGCAATTTGGCCTTGTGGAAGACAATACGTGATGGTGAAAATGTCCAGTTTTATGTTGATTGTCTGGTGTCAAACTAATGCATCTTAACAAATAAAGTAAGACATGTGTGTTCAAGTATACACAGGATATATACCAAAAGAAAGTTTCACTTAAGTCTTTCTCCCATTACCAAGTTAGAAATGGACCCTTAGTTATCATAACTTACCATTAAATTCTGTGCTGTGCATAGGAAATGGGGCTTGTTCTCTCTTAGCTTTAAATTGACATCATTTCTGCCAGAACTCTCCATCATTATTGACAGGAATGTTCTCCCTTGCTAATTACCCAGCAGCACATTGAAAGATTGATTGCATCACTGGACAGACTTGAAATGCGTTGGCAGAAAAGAATGATGGTGGTGGTAGTGGTGGTGTATGATAATCACAGTCACATGCTAAAGGCACCAATTAACAGCTTATTCAGGTTTGTTCAGGAAAAAATGCACTCAGTGTTTACCTTAAATTTCCACTTTTTATTCAGCTGTGTTGATGGAGAATAGGGAAAGCTTTCAAGGATGTTCCACATGAACCCAAGAGTTCATCAGAAGCCTCTCAGACTGTTCCCATAAAACCTCAACATCTATGGTCAGTCAATAGGGGTAGAAATGCGTAATTTATTTAATACATAAGCATGGGAAACCAATGGGTCAATTGAATATTTCCATTTATTGGTTGTTTTAAATATGAGTAGGCAGCCCCAAGATTAATGAAGCAAGTTTTTAAGTGGAAGACTGGAAGTACTCAATTTTTAACAGTACAAAATTTTCTTTTACCACAGAGGCAACTAGAGTAATAGTTAAAATGTATATGCTCATAAGATCTGGGCTCTTGAATTGGCTTTTCCAGAAAGTATTTGAGTCACAAATCAACTGAGAGCACCAAGAGTGTTTTTGCAACCACATAATGAGGGAGTAGGTATGAATCAGTAGTTATTGACATATTGAAATCACCTAAGTTTTAAAAAAATGCTCCTGCTTGGGTCCTCCCCCCACCCCAGAAATACTGATTTCATTTATCTAGTCAGGTCAATGGCTTTAAAACTTTATTCTGAATCAGAATCACCTTGTCCAACTTGGTAAAACCAAGTCCCAAGCCCTATCCTGCCATATCCTATCTAAGGAATCTGGGTCTTTGCACGATTAATTTGTTCTCTAGGTGATTCTGATAATATCAAATTTTGAAATCACCGATCTAGGGTTTAGCATCACATGTTTTTAAAGGTCTCCTAGTGATACTCCTTAGGTGCAGCCAAAGTTGGGAAGCACTGATTAAAGTGATGTTTAGGATCCTTCCACATCTGGCAGAATAGTCTAAACTGATAACTCTTCTTAAACACTTATTATGTACAAGGCATTGTACTAAATATCACCTCATTAAATAATCACAACATTCTGTGAGGTAGACAATAATAATACTACTTTGCATGAAGGGGGGTAATTTATCTAAGGTCACATGGATATGAAGTGGTAGATTGGAACCCAAGCTGCCTTACCTTGAAGGTTACAGAATAAATAACTAATATTAATAATCTTTTGGACCTATAAGAGACACTGAAAACTCTTAAAGTTGAGAACAAGTTAGAAGATACTTAAATGATTTTCTTATATTTAAAATGCTCCTGACTTGTAATTATATGATAAATACAAAGGAATCTTTTTATAAATTAATGGAGAATATAGGGAAAAGTAAGTGTTCATGAATTAAAAGGAAAAAGAGACCAGGCAGTGAAAAGGAAGTTCGATTTGAATTATTTTATTTACTCTGGGAAAAAAAGATTATACAGTGCTTGTACTGTTAGCATTTGAGGAGGGAAAAGAGTTTCAGATAGAGGTATTTTGTCATAGTTATATTGAAGGGTAAAGTGCAAGCATTTCAGAGGAAAGAAGAAATTTGTACACTTCTTTGAAATGGTTCTAAATGTTAATAATACAATGAATTAAAAAGGGACAAAAGCAGTTTACAGTGTATAACACTTCCTTTCCTCTCCTTTCGTGTTTGGAAAGATACCAGCTCCATGTATTCTTAGGCGTGAAAAGTGCTTTGGCCACTGCCATTAGTCACACTTCTGTCTGTAAAGAGAGCATGCCTTAGTCAAGTATGCTTTCAGTCCTACACAGACAGAAGTGGTGCTTGGGAGACTGCCTCGGTCCTCTTAAGACACAGCCTTTTCCAAGTCTTGTTTATAGGCCACATTTGGAGAAAGGAATATCTTCTACCTTAAAAAAAGAAACTCATGAAACAGATGCCAAGGGTGTTTTTGCACAATATTAAATTTAATTGCTCCCACTTAGAGGAGACACATGCATTTTATGGACTGTTCTTACTAATGAACAAAGTGAGCACTTATTTTCATTGATGTTATTTTCCAAATGGTATTGATGCTGAGCATTCACTGTATGGAAAACATTGGATTTCTAGCACTCTATAGAATGAGAGATGGTTTCTGATTCTGGTATTTTAGTATTCATTATATGGTATACATAAAAAGTACATATTCAATATGTTAGCATTGAGTGTATGCAAAGAATAGAATAATTACACTGCCAACAAACTATTGTGAGTCCTAAATATATTTATATATCAAATAATGAATGGTACAGTGGTAACTCCTACAGAGTCCAATTCTAGAATTATTTTTAACAGTGAGTAAATGACATTTGATCTTTATGCAATGTGGTAATATGAAAAGATACAGAAAAAATCTATGGATCTCTCTGAAATTCTCTTGGCTTCTTAAATACATTCAACATCGAGGAAAATACTAAAAAAAGGCAAATAAAAATCAAATTTGGATTTTAGTGTCAAATATGACTCTAATTTCTGTGGAATAATAATGGCACGACGTGTTTTAAAATGCTTTGGTAATTGAACCGTGTTCTTCTGCTAGAAGTGGAAGAAAGGCAAAATTGCAGGCAGGCATTGACCATAGAAACCGCTAAAGATAACCAGAGGTCTGGAATAGAAAAGGTTTCCCAATCTGAACTGTGGCCAGCTGCCTCAGCCCTAGTGAAGGCTTTCCTTGATTTCCATGTAGGACCACTCCTGGGGACCTTAGTCACAGAAGCAACAGCTAAAGGATACATTTCCAACTGGAGGAAATCTTCAAGAAGATAATGTTGGCCAATCTCCCCACTATGGGAAAGATCCACACAATATTTAATTCTATATCAGGGCAAGAGACCAAATTAATCCTAATATCGGATCTTCACTAAGATCCAATTTTTCAGCGCTGCACACACACACCATTCCGGGCAACTTTGCCTGGTCACATCTCTGATCTTTGGAAGCCCCAATAGAGGGATCATCGTCAACAAGCTCTGAAAATCAGCCAGGAACCACCAAACTACATTTCTCAAAGAAGACTGAGGCAAGCACAGGTGAAGAGGAAACCTCAGGGGCAGTGGGGGCAGTAGGGGGAAGGAGGCGGGGGCAAGGCGAGGGGAAGGATCAGAAGCACAGGTCTGACTCCTGACTGGCTGGGGTGGTTTCGGAGAAAGTCACCAGTCGGGAGCTGTCCAACTTTTCAGCTGCTACAGGATCAGGGTTCTGGTGCCTTGGACACAGGCGGTGGCTACCCCTGCCGCTGCTGCTGCTTCTACAAACAGCTCCTACAGCTCCAGCTGCTAACAATTGCTGCTCCCGCTGCCGGCGCCCAAAGGAAGGAGGGAAAGAAGAAAGGGAGGAAGGTGGGACCCACCGTTGGTGAAGCCGCGCACTGCACGCCCTAGTCTTGGTGACTTGGGAACCCAGGAGCGTGTCCCTGCCACAACCAGTGTGGAGGGAGCTCTGTCGCGCTCTGTGACCCCCTCCCGCCAGCAGAGCCCCCTTTCGGTCGCCTGGAGCGTCTAGTGGTTTCAGTAGGAAGCTGAGCCCAGCCTCTGCTCGGCTCCAGAAGCAGCGGCAGCAGCGGCAGCAGCGTCGGGGAGGCGCTCGTGCGGGCCAGTCCAGTGAGCCCGGCTGGGCAGCAGGGCGCGGAGCCGCGAGCCAGGATGGAGACGGAGGGTAGTAGCGTGCCGGCCCGGGCGGGCAACGGCGAGAGCAGCGACGGCGCCCGCGGGGCCACGCTCAAAGCCCCCAAGCACCTCTGGAGGCACGAGCAGCACCACCAGTACCCGCTCCGGCAGCCCCAGTTCCGCCTCCTGCACCCCCATCATCACCTGCCGCCACCACCGCCACCGCCCTCGCCCCAGCCCCAGCCCCAGTGCCCACTGCAGCCGCCGCCACCGCCCCCGCTGCCGCCGCCCGCGGCGCCCGGGGCAGCTCGTGGCCGCTACGCCTCGAGCGGGGCCACCGGCCGCGTCCGGCACCGCGGCTACTCGGACACGGAGCGCTACCTGTACTGCGGTGCCATGGACCGCACCTCCTACGCCGTGGAAACTGGCCACCGGCCCGGCCTGAAGAAATCCAGGATGTCCTGGCCCTCGTCGTTCCAGGGACTCAGGCGGTGAGTGGAGAGCGTCCCCTCCCCCAGTCCAGCAAGGGGTCACCTCTCAAATTCTCCTTCTTGGTCTATTTAGCACCAGCAATCCTGGACCCGGGGTCAAATTCTATTCTGGGAATTGGGGAAGGCGAGCAGGGGCGTGTCTGTCCTTACTAGAGAGGTTACGATTCAGGTGTGTGTGAGAGACCCTGAAAGTGGAGCTTAAATGATGTGTGTGTGTGCGTGTGTGCGTGTGTGTGTGTGTGTGTGTGTGTGTGTGAGAGAGAGAGAGAGAGAGAGAGAGAGAGAGAGATGGATTCCCAGTTATCTATACCACCCACCACCCCCTTCCCCACCCACTTCCATTCCACACTGGCGAGTGGGACTACACAGGCAAATGCAGTTTGCTCTGGTGGAGGAAGAAGAAAAGTGTGAGTGTGTGATGTGTGTGTGGCGGGGAATGGGTGGGGGGAGAACCAGGGAAATAGTAATCTGTACACTCTCCCAGAGTGAGGGGTGTTTGGGGGCAGATCTCATTGAGGGGAGGGGGGCGCAGTACGGCTGAGACAGCTTGATCCCAGGATTACAGCTTAAAAGCTTGAAAACAACTAGAGTTTCTCTTTCCTCAAGTCAGGAAGTAAACTGAACAGCAGCGAAAAGGGAGAACAAACACGTGGGTGACTTGGAGAGTTTGGCGCAAAATCTTCAGCCATCCTTAAGAGACAGAGGGAGGGAGGGAAGGAGGGAGGGCGCCGTGGAGTTGCAGTGGATCGGGGTGTGTGGTGTGTACGGAGTCTCCCTGCAAAGTCCCAGGAAGAAGGCATCTCATTTCAGCAGCAGGCAAAGACTCGGAGATTTGATTATAGTGATTTCTCCTTAACGTAAAGTGCTCCGGAAAACTGAGCGAGGAATCGGCTTGTCACTCGGAGTTTTAATAGATGCTGCCTGGCTCCTTTTCTGAGGAAATGAGTACTGTAAAGGACCAATTACAGCTTCTCTGAGAAGTCAACTCCAGATTTTTTTAAATTTTTATTTATTTATTTTTTATTGTATTTTTTTCCGTTACCCTTTAACTCCCTTATCCAGATTCTTAACACTGGCATAGAAGTGGAAGTTGGGCCCACTTTCAGTCCCTCCTTTCCTGGGCACCCGGAAACAGCTCCTTTCTTCCATGCCCCAGGTCTTTCAACTTGAGAATCTCCTCCCAACACAAGTGCTTGGGCATGGGCTTGTGCAAACACACACACACACACACACACACACACACACACACACACACACACACACGCTTTCAGGAGCTGCTGATCTTGCCATGCCTAATGGCAAAGTAGAGCAGTTATCACCTAAGCTTAGACGTGGGCAGGCACTGATGGGCTACACATTCAAGCCACATATTCGGGTGACAGGTAATTGTAAATTGAAAATCAGGACTGGGTATGGAAGCATGGAAAACCTTGGGCTGAGATTGTTTGCCCAACTCTAATTGACAGTGGGATGGATTTATCAGAAAATCTTAATAATGTTCAAACGTCAGTTTTTCTTTCTTCTTCTTTTTCACATGAGCATGTCTCTGTGTGGTGCATGCATTACCATCAGAGGAAATCCAGCCACATAGAACATCCCAGCTCTGTTGTGCCCACATGCTCCTCACACCCTTGGCCTTCCTCACACCCCTAGTTACTGGACATTTTTTGTGATGATGTCATTGTGCCTGTTAGATACCAAGAATGAGAACTGAGGTTATTCTAAATTCAGAAAAATCGAAGATTGGTATGATTTGCAAACATTTATAAATTAATATGCGAGTTTTATTTTTACAGCCCAGAGTGCTAACACCTGTATCCAGTTTTACCCTTTGTTTGAAGAAGTGGGTTGAGTACCATATATGTGGGTCTCCATGGTGGAATAAAGGCAAGCGTGGCACTTTGTATATTTGGCCTATTAATAGAAATTTTTTGTTAAACTAAGCCCTTAATAAACATTAATTAAGAACAAGAGTTCTAGCTTAATCTGTGGGTTGATTTACTTTGTAGAGTCTCTTAATTAACTTCACATTTTAATGAAATAGAGTATGTCTGGAAGAGTGGAGTGGGGAAATAAGCTAATTGGAATACAGGTATCGCATCATTGATTTGAAATTATGTTTTGCTGTGAGCTCCACACTGATTAATTGTTCCATTTGAAATTTGTTAGTTGAATGGTTCATAGAAAACTAAGATGTATAGTATTTACATACAGCTTCTACTGTGGCTCATTTAATAAATCATTGTAATTCTAAGTATACTTAACTTAAAATTCTTTACATCATGTATTTCCCAAAGACATTTACATTGCATGTCAATCTTTTCCTGAAGAGAGTTGCTTTTGCAGATAACCGTAGTTTTCAAGGAAGGCATGAGTATTACTCTTATTTTTTAAAGAGAACAGTACCAATGCTTCAAAATTATCAAAAAATCACACTTACTAACTTATTTGAATCCATTAACAACACTGAGATGAAATGCTATTATCTCCATTTTACAGATAAGAACACTGAGCCCTAGAGAATGTAACTTATTTAGTAGCACTTCAACTGTGAGTGCCAAAGCTAAGACTGAAATCCAGGTCTCCTGCCTCAGTAAAGGCAGTGGGTGCTCCTAAAATAAATGTGCGCAGAACCTGGCCATGTTAACAGCATCAAGAAGTATGTAAAATAAAACATGAAGTTGATATTGATTGATCCCATAGGACATGAAGTCCAAACAAACCAAAAAAGAGATACAGTTTAAATCCATCTTTTAAAAGAATGACAGGCTAGGCTCTGAATGCAATGAGAGATTTTAACCTTTATTTTTATTTTTTTTAAACTAATTAAGCATTTATTCACATCTATTATTGCATGGCCAAATTTATTACTTTATTGCCATAAATATATTAGCAACAATTTTGTTATTTTTTTGAATTTATTTTAATTGTTGTTCTTGTACAGTTTTCTGTCTTTTAATTTTTGAAATCCTAGCTGTTACACTGGTTGTAATGATCACCATAGAAGCAAACCAGTGTATTTGTTGACTTTGTACAATGCATATCCTGATAAATATAAAACAGTGTTCAGAGAATTAAAGCTAATCAAAATGCTGCAGTTTGTTTTCAATGATCTTCTAAAATAAGCAAAGTGAGTGTGTATGTGTGTGTGCATGTGTGTGCCATCGTCCAAATGAAGGTCTTAAACTGTCTGTCCAGTTAACGTACCTGAAAAATCCTCCTGGATAGGTGGATGAATGATTCCCTGTGGATTATCAAGAAAAACATGTCTTTTAAAAGACTATTTTAATGTGTATGGTAGCATCTCCAGATAGTATTGCCTTGATTGAAATTTTAAGACTTTGTTACAGTATAGGAAGCAATGGGGAAGAGGTATACTTGATTTAATGAAGAAATTTGTATAAAAAGGAAGGAGGCAATTTTCAGACATTTCATAGTCAATTCTTTTGATTCCGTAGAAAATGTAGGTATGATAGATAAATTTTGTATTACATTAAACCTAACTAGGTAGATTTGTTTTATAATCTCAACATGGAAAGAATCTGAAATAATAAAATTATCAGGGAAATGAGTCTCTATGTCATCAAGAAAGCCAAATGAAATATTTTTAAAAGTTAAAATATTATTTAAATATATATATCAAATTAATCATTTTATCTTTTAAAGTTTAGTAATACTTAAAATTATTGTTTCATTAGCAATGAATGACACTGAATGAAATATAACAGGGAGTACAGAAATAAATCCAGGTATATTTGAGAATGTAGTACCTGATGTGAAATATACTTCACGTCCATCAGAAAAATATGGCTAATTAAATAAATAGCGCTAGAATAATAAGCTAGTCAGTTTTAAAAATACAACTGTTTCACATGTTTTAAATTCTAGATGAATCAAGGAGTTAAATTCAAATGTAAATACATGGCACATGTGCATATACTACAAGAAAGTATTAAATAAAATTGTCAACAATTTTGTACAAAAGGCCTTTCTTTGCATGGTATGCAAATGAAAATGTAATTACATAAAAATGAAAATTTCTTTACAGGAAGAAAAAAGCATAACAAGGATGAGTTACAATTCATTAATTAGGAAAAAAATACATATTATATCTAAACAAAGTGTTAATGTCTCTAATATACAAAGAGCTCTCAAAATGTAACAACACTGTAACTGAAATGATAAATTAGGTTTTGACTTCTTTTTACACAGCAAAATAATTCTCTTCAATATCATTAGAGAAATGCAAATCAAAAATAAAACGATACATCACCTCATACATGTTAGAATGACTATTACCAAAAAGACAAAAAAAAAAAAGAAAAGAAAAGAAAGAAGAAACAAGTCTTGGCTCAAATGTGGGGGAAAAGGAATCCTTCTGGACTGTTGGTGGGAATGTCCATTGGTGCAGTCACTGTGCAAAATAGTATGGAGCATCCTCAAAGCATGAAAAATAGAGCTACCATATGATTTAACTATTTTAGGTCTGGATATTCATTAAAATACGGAAAACATTAACTTGAAAAGATATGCTAGCATGCACCCCCCACCATGTTCATTGCAGCATTATTTACAATAGCCAAAATATGTAAACAACTTCAGTGTCCATGAATGAATGGATAAAGAAGATGGAATTTTATTCAGCTATAAAAAATAAAATATTGCCATTTATGACAACATGGATGAACACAGAAGGTATGCTAAGTGAAATATGACAGAAAAATATAAATACCATATGATTTCACTTGCATATGGAATCTAAACACAAAAACAAAAACAAAATACCCAAGCTTATATACACAGAGGAAAGACATCAAGCTCATATATACAAAGAAGGAATTGGTGGTTGCCAGAGACAAGGGGAAAAGGTAGAGAAAAGGGTGAACTGTTCTTTGTTTGTTGTTTCTTACTTCAAATAAATTGACAAATTTTGCTTGGGAATTTAAATATTTGAAGTGATTCCTTAGGTACTATAAAAACATTCTAGATGACAGAGGTGTAAATATCAAGAATATGACATTTGTTTTAAGTATTTTAGAAGAAAACATAGCTAAAAACTATAACTGCATGCAATATAAATCCCATGCATATTATAAAATATTTATTTGGCATTCTACCTTTATATATATCAACCTAAAATACTAAATAAAAGGAAAGATTATATTGCAATACTTAAATACCAAAAATTCAGAGTTTTACTTTTTTACTCTGGTTTATTAAAATATTTCTGTTATTTTTCAATGATTTTATTTTTGCTTAATTCCTTTACCTTTTTCACCCAGCCCCGAAATCCCCACCCCCTGAGTCTGTTCTCTATATGTGCTATCTGTGAGTCTGTTTCTATTTTGTTTGTTAATTTACTTTGTTCATTAGATTGTACATATGAGTGAAATAATATAGTGCTTGTCTTTCTCTGACTGGCTTATTTAGCATAATACTCTCCATGCTTTTCATTGGTTTTATCCAAGTCCTTCAGTGTACTTTTTTTTTCTTCATTAAAGGATGCAGTGACAATTTAATTTCATGAGCCAAAATTTAAGTTTCATATTACCAAAATAACTGATTGAAAATTGGATCATTTAAATTGTCTACATCAGTGAATCTAAGACTTTGGATTTTAGGAAAGAGTAAGTTACTTACTTACTTAGTTTATTTATTTATTTTAAGATATTATTTCTTTAGTTTTAGAGAGGGGAAGGGAAGGAGAAAGAGAGTGACAGAAACATTTAATGTGTGTTTGCTTCTCACCCTTCCCCCACTGGGGACCGGGCCTGCAACCCAGCACATGCCCTGACTGGGAATCAAACTGACAACTCTGTGGTTTGCAGGCTGGCACTCAATCCACTGAGCAACACTATCCAGGGCAGTAACTTTATTTGGATAACTAGCAAAAGACTGCCGTCTTTGAATTTTAATATATATAGCCATTAAAGATATTTAACTGCAAAAATGGCTAAATTCATTTCACATTTCCTACATATGGTCAAAACACTGTTAGACTTTAAAAAAAAATACTGATTTCAACAATTTCTGTGTGTTCTGAGACTGATGTCTCAGAACAAAAATATAATAGCTCTATCACCTTTTTATATTCTTTGTTTTGAAATTATGTACCTTCTATGTTTCATCAGGTTGGAAAATGGTGAGAGGGAGGAGGTAGAAGGGAAAGAGCGATAAGAAACTGTCCTCTAAGCACGGAATATACGTAAGCCCTTCTTTCCTTTTCATTGGACCATCTTGGTTCCGTTGCCCACTTATGGAGCAGTAACAGGGAAATAGATAACCAATAATGTCCACAAGACACGTTTCTCTAAGACCATGCAACACTATAGAATATCAAGATGGTAAGGGACTTAGATTTAAGCTAACCTAGCTTACTACTGCCCATCTTCACACTTGAAGAAACATATATCCTGAGGGATTAACTCAACACAATAGTTCACTGACAGAATGAGAACTACAATTAATGTCTTCCCTATCTCTTGACAATTACTCTACATTTCTCATTGTAGCTATATTTTGACAATCACTGTCCCCATATTCCAGGCTATAGCCTGAAACCAAAAGTTTGAAAATTACTTTTAAAAAGCATTTGTGAGTTAATGGGATATTCAAATACTAGCAGGAGAGACTACTTCAGAAAAGACATTCTTTCACTTTCCAACTTACATTTATTCATATCCACACAATGATGAATTGGTCACTAATTTCTATCTCTAAACTTTAACATGGGTTTTGGAGAGTATCTTGGAGAGACTTTTTAAACATAATACAGAATGATAATCTAAAAAGACTCAACCCTGTTATCAACTTCTAGTAATTCAAGGACCTCAAGTCATTTGTCAAATTATGTCCCTCTCACTACTTACTCTCTATCTACAAGTTTTAAAATATATAATATGTAGTTCTACAACTTGAATGTTGCTAGTTCTGGTTCATAACAGGAATGTTGCTAAGGGATTATATCAAATAGCACCGTATTATATTTCAAAAGATGTTGTGTTTATTTTTACTCCGAGGAACATTTCTCTACATTTAAAAATAGGAAATCCAATTTTTCCCAGAGAAGAGGGCATTTCACATTATTTCTTAAAAACTCATCAGCTAGATGAGTTGACTCCATACACATACATACTCCCGTCACCATGAGCCTCACCATATCACTTGGGATATTAAATGAGAAATAAAGTATGCTTTGTCATCTAAATAAACATTTATAGTTACTGTATTGATCATCATCAGTGTGGGCATCACCGTTCCTCCAGTGGTGTCAGGACGGTGGTATCCATAGACTCTTCCAGATCTCAATGACAACAGATGTCTCTCAATTCTACCCAGAAATACCTCTTGTTCTCCTGCTGCCATGTCCCTGCTTTAAGCCTTTATATCTGACCTCTAAACAGTTGCAACAACCCTCTTTTGAATTTTTTTTCAATTACAGCTTATAATCAGTATTATTTTGTACCAATTTCAGGTATATGGCATAGTGGTTAGACAATCATATACTTTACAAAGTATTTCACCCAATATTTCAAGTACCCAAGGCACCATATGTAGATATGACAATATTGACTATATTTCCTATGCTGTATTTTATATTCCCAGACTATTCTCCAGCTCCAATCTCTCCTGACACCAATCTATTTCACACTCCAGGCCACCCAATCTCATCATCCCCTTCTCTGAAAAGCTTGGATGAGTTTTTCCCCTGCAAGTTAAAATCTAAATTTCTTAGTCTGATTCTTCAAAATGTTAGCCCTCTCTTTCTCACACAAAGTCTTTGCTATTCATCCTCTTCTGTAATCCTCGTGAAATCACCACACTCAACTTTTGCCATGTGCTGAGCTCTCTGTGTCTTTTGACACCTATTTCTTTCTGAAGCTGTTTATTCCTTCTTGATTGCCTTCCATATGCCCTCCACCACCCCCTCCTTCTCTGTTTGGAAAACTCATGAGTACCTTTTTGAACTTAGTTCAGATGTTGCCCCTTACATGGGTATACTTGTAAGCAATAATCTTTATATCTTCTGGGCTTTCACATTGCATCTTGTAGATATCTCTAGCACCACAATTTTCAACTAATTACTAAATTCTATGGCATATCAATCTGACAAAAAAAAAGGTACAATTTTTATTTATTCACACTGAATGACAATTGTTGTGTTGGTTGTTATCATTTTTAAATTTGACAGTCTGAGGGACAAGAGGTCAGTGCCCCTGATGAGTCAGGTATTGCGTGCTTTAAAAATTCTTGTGGCACATGGGTTGAAAATTGCTGCTCTAGCAATTACCAATTGCAATTCTCTATGTCTCCCCATTAAGTACATGTAGGATCTTGCACAGTATATGGTTTATATAGGTCCTCAGCAAATGATGAACATTTATATGTGAAAATAATAATAATGGAACCTGTCTTTTCTGAAAAGATATATTTCAATACCTTAAAATTCCTTATGAAGTAAACAGAGCTAGTGCTATTTGTCTCACCTTATAGGTGATCAAAAGGAATACTGACTCTCAGAGATGCAGACACATATATATGTTCAAAGTTAGAACTCAGACTTGAGCCTTTGAACTCTTAGTCTGAGGATCTTTTCATCATACTGTGAGGTACATATGGCTTGGTATCAAATGAGAAGAAGCCTATCATTTGACTAAGACTATGAAGACAGGGAGAAATCATAATGATTATGAAGAGAGATAGCAGTTTGGATCCAGCTTGTAAGAAAACAGAATCAGAATAAAAATAACCTTGATGGAATAGTCTCCTTTTTTATTTAAGAGATTCCTTTACAGATTATACTCTTAATTTTGGAGTCTTTGCCTTTAATTACATTTGAGGATGGGTGTACAGTTTGTAGATAGCATTTATCAGATTCCCATGAGGTCTTGATTCACAATTTTTAAGACAAGGATACATTATTTAAAATATGGTATTTATGAGTTTATTGAAATAAAAAAGACCCTTACCTCACACCATAACAAAAAAGAGCTTAAAATCAAGAATAAAATATTAAAAATGTAAAATAAAAATAGATAGATGTAAACAGACACATACATAGGACCAGTAGACATATGAAAGAATGCTCAACATCACTGGCTACCATAGAGACTCAAATTAAAACCCCAATGGGATACTACTTCACACCCGTCAGAATGTCTATCATTAACAAATCAGCAAACAACAAGTGCTGGTGAGGATGGGGAGAAAAGGGAACCCTAGTGCACTGTTGGTGGGATTGCAGACTGGTGCAGCTGCTGTGGAAAACAATACGGAATTTCCCCAAAAACTAAAAATGGAACTGCCTTTTGATCCAGTGATCCCACTGCTGGGATTATACCCTGAGAATCCTGAAACACCAATCCAAAAGGACCTATGCACCCCAATGTTCATAGTGTTATTTACAATAGTCAAGTGCCCATCAGTAAATGAGTGTATTGAAAAATTATGGTACATTTACACAATGGAATACTACACAGCAGAAAGAAAGAAGGAACTCCTACCCTTCGGGACAGCATGGATGGAACAGGAGAGCATTATGCTAAGTGAATAAGCCACAAGGTGAAAGACAAATACCATATGATCTCGCCTATAACTGGAACCTAATGAACAAACAAGCAACCAGAGACATGGAAATGAGGAACAAACTGGTAGTGACCAGAGGGAAGGAAGGAGGGAGACAAAGGGGGAAAGAAGAGGAAGGGTCATCAAGGAACATGTATAAAGGACCCATGGATGTGGACAACAGGGTAGGGATTGACTGTGGCAGCAGGAAGGCAGGGTGGGCAGGGTGGGGTGAGGAACGGAGGGGGGGTGAATTGGGACAACTGTAATTGAATAACAATAAAAAAAAACTACCTTTGTAAGAACTTGAAAAAAAGAGGCAATTCAAAAAGGGAGAAAGATTAATGACAACACATATTTGAACAGACTTACAAAAGTAAAAATTAAAACATTAATGCTAATAAATTTTTATTATTTTGGAAACATATTAAAAGATGAATAATTCAAAAGAATTGGAGATGTGGAGAAGTAGGCCCTTTCTTATATATAGTTTTAATGGTGAGTGTAAATTTAAAAAATTGTGTTGGATAACCAAATGATATGTACCAAAATTTTAAATGTGCATACTTATGATCTAAAAATTCCATGCTTAGGAACTAAGCCTAAGAGTATAACTGAATAAGTAAGCAAAAAAGTACTATATTGCAACACTGAATATATTAGTAAACATCTAGAAAACACTCAAATATATTTCAATGGAGAATTGGTAAAATAATTCATCTTATATCTACTACAATAGACTAATAAATGATAAATGAAAGATACCCACCTATATTGAAATGCAATCATAAACTGTACAAGTTAGAGAAAATTGTATTTGAACAACAATGAAAAATTAAAATAAAAAATTTTAAAAATAAGCCTTATGAGTTAAGTGGAAAATAATTTAGACACTAGATTACAGAATATGGTATTTTATGTATATTAATGCATACTTATATATGTGAGGTTATATTTATACATGTGTGTGCCTATGTTTATAAATATGTATATATGCACATTATAGTACAAGTGATATTTATAAATAGCATATTATTAGAAAAAGCACTAAACTGATAGATGTGCAAAGAGAAGAAATTTAATGAAGTCTTTGATATTCTGTTTTTATGTTCTTTTCTCTTACTTATTTTCCTTTAAAATGAGTATATGTTGCTTTTATAAGCAAAAATTATTTATTTTCTACTTTGGTTAAAAAATATTATTTTTCACTTATCCCTTTATTAGGTTAACATTTTATTTTTATCCCACTGCACTCACCTGCCCCCAAAAGCAAGGGATTGTGTTATAAAACAAATACAATAAGGTAAAGTGAAGCTATCAAAGAGAAGAGGATATAACAGCAAATGCATGCTGTTGATTCCACAGCAATTGCTAAAATTTATTGTTCAATCTGATTCAAACAAATATAAATTGTCCACAACTTCTCTACATCTGGTTGTTCTTTGTGACAGTAAAACCCAATAATAAAAATAAATACATTTCTTGTCTGAGAATGAAGTACTAAATCAGATGGTCTAAGAACTTCATCAATTATAGAAATGAGTAAGAGTACAATAAAAGTAAAAACTATTATTCTAAGAAAATACACTTTAAAAAATGCTGTTCTTATACTGTGTATATTAATGTTACTTTTGGTGTAGCAAAGCAGGAATCTGTTAAATGAGCCATTATTTCTATTGACATGGAATATTTTGTAAGAAAAAGTCACCAAGGAATGTAATAAACTCAATAATAAGTTGTATAAATATTTAATAATCACAGTATTGCAATATTTCAGAAAATCTACTTAGGGAACACAGTTTTGTGTTTGTTTGTTTTTGGTGACAGCCTTCCCATGGAGACCCTAGACTCCACTATGTTACCAAATCCTCTCCAATAGAGTGCTGTTCCATTTTCAGTGAGTTCAAATAGAATTGGTTATGTACCTCAATAATTGGACACAAGATAGAGAAAAATAGTATGTTTTTGGTATAATATATATAAAAATACTTTTAACAAACATTTTTACTTCCTTAGCTATCTCTAAGACATGACTCTATGAAAAACTGAGGTAACTAGACCACTCAGCTGATTGATAAACTCAGCCACGCAAGTTCAGTGTCATGCTTTCCCAGAGATTTTTTTAAGAAATGATTTCACTGAATTAGGTTGATTTGACAATATTGAATCAGATGCCCCTTTGAATGTTTGTCACAACATCTGTGGGTCATGAAAAAGTTTAGAAATATTTGAACCCATCAAGAAGCTATTGAGGACGTAGTCAGAGTCTGTAAAAAGCAATGGGATGGATCGACATGGCCCTCAACCAGCCTGGCAAGCCTGTTTATTGTGTTGGATGCTGCCAGTGTCTAAGCATTTGCTTTAAATATTTGATGTAGTTAATTAATGAGTATTTTGGATCTTCTGTCTATTATAAAATGTGCTTATAAAAAATAAATGCAAGCAAATTACAAACACTGGAAGATCAAACTGAAATACAGTAACTATCTCCTCAAATGCCCACTACCAGTTTGTTTACCAGGATGTCACTGTAATCTGATTTTGATTAAATAATCAGAATTGTTACATAGATAGCTAAAGGTAAGAGTATCTAAAAGTTGGTATTTTCTAAGGTACCAGTCTGAGAGCTGTTCAATATACAGGGACTTCAGTCTACGTGTGGTGGAACTACAGGAAGAATGGGGAAAGAAGGAAATAAAGCTTCGCTAAAAATTTCTCTATTTTCCTCTGAAGATGTTAGATATGCCCTGATAGATTTTCAGTAGGAAATTATGTGTTTAGCTTTGATTATTTTAAACCTTATGCTGGCAAATACATGAAACATGGAGTGGGAAGAAATTGGAGGTGTGATTTAGGTGTTTATTGCAGCCAACCAGATAAAGAACAAATTATGTAGTCTAAAACTAAAGCTATGGCAGTAAGAATAGAAAAGAAGAGGTGTATTTGAGAGACTTCATAAATAGAAATGATGTTGACTTGTTGACTGATGAAATTTGCAGTGGTATTGTTTCATATAATTCACTTGTGCCATTATATCAAGCATAACAAATGTTTTTTGATGATAGGTAGAAATGTTCTATACCAGGTCACCACTAATTATTTGTGTTAATTTAGTTAAATTGTTTTCCTCAACTCATTAGAAAAAGGTGAAAAATAACACTTTGAACTATTTCCTCTTAGGAGATATCGTAAAACTGGTGAATTTTTTTTCCACAGCATGTGTCTCTCTCTCCCAGCCACCCTCCCTCTAACTAGGCATCAGTTAAAACAGTCTTTCCAGCCTTTGTTTTCTAATGTCAATTAATTTTCTGTCCATTCATCCCAGGAAATCCTTCAAACACTGGTGTATGTGTGCCCTTGTTTGTGTTTAAAAAAGTACCCCATTTTTCTTCATATAAAATCATTTGAAAAATTGGCTAAGCTTTTCTTGCTTTTCATTACTTGTATTTTCTTTTTTAACCAGTGTTATTGTGCTGTATTTATTACTTCCTGATTGTCCAAACATTTTTTACTGAAGAAAAATTGGTATGTAAGTTTCAGGTACAACGTTAAAATTCAACATCTGTATAGACAGCAAAGTGATCACCATCAAATTCTAGTTACCATCTTTCACCATGCCATTAACCCCCTTCACTTATTTTGGCTGCCTTCCAGCTCTTTTCCCATTTGGTATGCACTAGATTGTTCTCTGTATCTATGAGTTTGTTTTTGTTTGGTTTGGTTCATTCATTTGTTTTGTTGGTTTGCTTATTTTTTAGATTTTTAACAAGTGAAATCATACAACATTTGTCTTTCTTCTTATGACTATTTCATACCTTCAATGTTCATCCATACTGTCATGAATGGCAAGATTTCATTCTCTTTTATGATTGAACAGTATTCCATTGTATACATCAATATGTCACATCTTATTTATCCATTCATCTGTCAATGAACACAGATTGTTTCCATATCTTGGCTATTGTAGATCAAGTTGCAATAAACATAAAGTTGCATATATTGTTTTGAATTAGTGTTTCCATATTTTTGTTTAAATATCCACAAATAGATCATATGTGCTTCTATTCTTAATTTTATGAGGAACTTCCATACTGTTTTTGATAGTGACTACAGTAATTTACATTCCCACCAACAGCACACAAGGGTTTCATTTTCTCCACATCTTCTCCAGCACTTGTTATTTCTTGCCTATTCCAGTAGCCATTCTGTCAGGTGTGAGGTGATAACTCATTGTTGCTTTGGTTTGCATTTTCCTAATAATTAGTGACAAACATCTTTTCATGTGCCTGTTGGCCACTGATTCTCTGCCCATTTTTAACTTAGATATTTTTCTTTTTGTTGTTTTGTTGTATGAGTTCTTTATTTATTTTTGATATTAACCCCTTGTTGGATATATGATTTGTAAATATCTTCTGCCATTCAGTAGGGTGAGTTTTTGTTTCACCCATGCTTTACTGTGCAGAAGCTTTTTAGGATAATATAGTTCCTTCTGTTTATTTGTCTTGTTTCCCCTGCCTTTGTAATCAGATCCACAAAAACATTGCTAAGACTGATAACAAGGAGTTTACCACTTATATTCTCTTCTAGGAATTTAAGCTTTACAGTTAAGTCTTTAATCCACTTTTGATTAATTTTTGTGTATGGTTTAAGGTAGTGATCCAGTTTCATTCTCTGACTGGTTGGATGTTTAGTTTGCCCAATACCATTTGTTGAAGCAACTGTTCTTTCTCCATTTTATGTTCTTGAATATTTTATCATAAATTAATTGTCCATATGGGTTTAGTTCTGTGATCTCAACTCTGTTTTTGCAACTACTATACTTATTTGATACTGTAGCTTTGTAGAATAGTTTGAAATCAGGGAGCGTGGTACATGCAGCTTTGGCTTTTTTTTTCTCAAGACTTTTTTTTAGGGGGGGCTATTAGGGATCTTTAGTGGTTCCATACAGATTTTAGAATTATTTATTCTATTTATATGAAAATGACATTGGAGTCATGGTAGAAATTACATTATATCAGCAGATTCATTTGGGCCATAATATTTTAACAATATTAATTCTAGTATATGAGCATGGAATGGCTCCCATTTATTGGTATCTTCATTATTTATATATTAGGGTCTTTTTAAAGAATATTTTATTGATTATGCTATTACAATTGTCTCATTTTTTTCTCCCCTTTGTCCCCCCTCTGCCTTCCATCTTCCCAACCTCCAGCATTCTGCCCCCACTTAGTTCATGTCCATGGATTGTACATGTAAGTTCTTTGGCCTATTTCCTATGCTATTCTTAATGCTCCCTGCCTATTTTATGCCTACCAATTATGCTTCTTATTCCCTATACCTTTTTGCCCCTTATCCTCCTCCCTCCTCACTGATAACCCTCCATGTGATCTCCATTTCTGTGATTCTGTTCCTGTTCTAGCTGTTTGCTTAGTTTTTGTTTTTTAGGTTCAGTTGTTGATAGTTATGAGTTTGTTGTGATTTTATTGTTCATAGTTTTTTATCTTATTTTATTTCTTAGATAAAAGTCCCTTTAACATTTCATATAATAAGGGCTTCATGATGAGAAAGTCCTTTAACTTTATTTTATCTGAGAAACACTTTATCTGCCCTTCCATTTGAAATGATAGCTTTGCTGGATAGAGTAATCTTGGATGTAGGTCCTTGTCTTTCATGATTTTGAATACTTCTTTCCAGCCCCTTCTTGCCTGCAAGGTTTTTTTTGAGAAATCAGCTGATAGTCTTATGGGCATTACTTTGTAGGTAACTATCTCCTTTTCTCTTGCTGCTTTTAAGATTCTCTCCTTTTTCATTAATCTTGGGTAACTTAATTATGATGTGTCTTGGTGTGTTCCTCCTTGGACCCAATTTCTTTGGAATCTCTGGACTTCCTGGAATTCCTGAAAGTCTATTTCCTTCATCAGATTGGGGAAGTTTTTCTTCATTATTTTTTCAAATAAGTTTTCAATTTCTTGCTCTTCCTCTTCTCCTTCTGTCACCCCTATGATTCAGAAGTTGCAGCACTTAAAGTTGCCCCAAAGGTTCCAAAGCCTCTCCTCATTTATTTGAATTCTTGTTCATTCATTCTGTTCCAGATGGGTGTTTATTTCTTCCCTTTGTTCCAAATTATTGATTTGAATCCTTGTTTCCTTTCCTTCATTGTTGGTTCCCTGTATGTTTTACTTTATTTCACTTTGTATAGCCTTCATTTATTTCTTCATTTTGTGACTGAGCTCAGTCATTTCTGTGAGCATCCTGATTACCAGTGTTTTGAACTCTGTATCAGATAGGTTGTGTATCTCCTCATCGCTTAGTTCTTTTTCTGGAGTTTTGATCTGTTCTTTCATTTGGGCCATATTACTTTGTCTCAGCACACCTGTAAACTTGTAAGGGGGCAGGGCAACCCTCTTTGTTGCAATGTGGCACTGTCTGTGTGGGAGGGGTCCCAGAGAGAACAATGCCACGGGCTTGCTGGGCTCTAGCCCCATTTCCCAATGATTCTCCAGTGAGACTGGGAGTTTCTCCCACCTTCACAACCCCCTACAGTATTTTGCAGCTAGAGGTTTTGGGTCTTTAGTTTACTGGTTGGCCAGTTGGTTGGCCTCTCCTGCATGGTCGGCCACCTTGCTGGGGGTCCTTTCCACCTGCCTTGCTGCCAATCTCCACCCCTCCTACTAGTCTGAATGAATGTTTCTTTAACTCCTTGGCTGTTGGAGTTGTAAACAGTTTGTTATTCTGGCAGTTCTGGCTGTTTATTGTTTTTACCTTGGTTGTTATGCTTCTTTTGGTCATGTGGGAAAGCAAAGCGTGTTTACCTATACCTTCGTCTTGGCCAAAACTCCAATATATTAGTGTCTTATAGTTTTTAGTTTATAGATATTTCATATCCTTGGCTAAATTTATTCATAGATATTTAATTTTTGATACAACTGTAAATATTACCTTCTTATTTTCTCTTTCATGTTGTTCATTATTAGTACATGGAAGTGCCACAGATTTCTGTATATTGAAATTATGTTCTGCAACTTTAGTGAATTCATTTTTTAGTTCTAATAGATTTTTGGTGGAATCTTTTGGGTTTTCTACATATAATACCAAATAATGAGAACTTTTTTATCTTCCTTTCTAATTTGGATACCTTTTATTTTTCTTGCCTAATTGTTTTGGCTAAAATTTCCAATGCTGTGTTGACTAAAAGTGGTAAGAGTGGTATTCTTGTCTTGCTCCTGATATTAGAGAAAAAGCTTTCAGGTTTCACTGTTACATATGATGTTAGCTGTATGTTATTCAGATATGGTTTTTATTATTTTGAAGTGTTCCCTCTAGACCTACTTGATGGAGAGTTTTATCATAAATGAATGTTGAATTTTATCAATGCTTTTTCTGTACCTATCAAGATGACCATTTGATGTTATCCTTCATTTAGTTTATTTGTTGCATAACATGGGTTGATTTGTAATGCATCATGGCTTCTACATCATGGCTTTCATCATGTAGATGAAACATTCTTACAATCCTTAAATAAATTCCACTTGATCATGGTATATTATACTTTTAACATAGGTTGAATTAGGTTTTTTCAAAATTTGATGATTTTTGCGTGATTGATTCCTGCAGATATTGACCTGTAATTTTCTTTTTTTGTGGTGTACTTGTCTAGTTTTGGTATCAGGGAATGCTGGCTTCATAAAATGAGTTTGGAATTATTTCCTTCTCTTCATTTTTTTGGAAGAGTTTGAGAACAATAGGGATTAAATCTCTGAATGATTGGCAAAATTCACCAGTGAAGTCATCTGATTCTGAACTTTTATTTGTTGGGAGGTTTTTGATTACTGATTCAATCTTCTTACTAGTAATCAGTCTATTCAGATTTTATATTTTTTCATGATTCAGTCTTAGAAGATTATATGTTTCTAGGAGTTTAACAATTTCTTCTAGGTTGTGCAATTTTTTGGCATATAATTTTTTTCTAGTAGTCTGTTATGATGATTTGTATTTCTAGTGTATTAGTTTAACTTCTCTTTAATTTCCGATTTTGTTTACTTGATTATTTTGTTAAAGGTTGTAAATTTATGTTTGTTTTCTCCAAAAATTAGCTCTAAGTTTCATTCTTTTCTATTGTCTTTTTAGTCTTTTTATTTATTTCAACTCTGATCTTTATTATTTTCTTCCTTCTACTACCTTTGGGCTTCAATTTGTTCTTATTTTTTTCTTTTAGTTCCTTTAGATGTAAAGTTATTTCAGATTTTTCTTTTCTTTTTTATTTTTAAGTATATTTTTCTTATTTCTTGATGTAGACCTGTATTGCTATGAACTTTCTTCTTTGAACTGTTCTTGCTGCATCACACAGATTTTGGTATGTTGTATTTCTGTTTTAATTTATCTCTAGATTTAAAAAAAAAATTATCTTTGATTGTGTTGATGACCCACTGGTTGTTCAATATCATGTTGCTTAATTTTTACATTTTTGCATTCTCTCCATTTTTTGTTTTGGTAATTCATTTCTATTTTAATGTGTATTTTGTCTCATGTGAGTATAGCTGCACCAGCTTTCTGGTTCCATTTACATTGAATATTTTTTCATTGTCCCTTCACCTTAAGCCTATATGTATCCTTTCTCCTGAAAGTGAATCAATCCATTCAGCCACTCTATGAATTTTTATTAGAAAATTTAGTACATTTACATTTAAAGCAATTGTTGATAGGTATGTACATATTGCCATATTGTTAATTGTTTTCTGGTATTTTTATTTACATTTTTGCTCTTTATTTTTTTATTTTTGTGTTATTGGCACATTTACAGATGTCCCCCATTTTCTCCCCCTTTCCCCTCTACTAACCCCACCCCAAGCCTTCACCACATTGTTGTATGTGTCCATGAGTTTTACATGTATGCATATATGTTCTTTGGTTAAGCTCTTCTAGTCATCCCCCCTTCCTCTCTTACATCTGTCAGCCTATTTCATGTATCCATGCCTCAGGTTTTATTTTGCTTGTCAGTTTGTTCATTAGATTCCATGTATTACTGAGATCATATGATTTTGCCTTTCTCTAACTGGCTTATTTTGCTTAGCATAATATTCTCTAGGTCTATCCATGCTATTGCAAAGGTTGAGAATTCCTTCTTTTTTACAGCCACATAGAATTCCATTGTGTAAATATACAACAGCTTTTTTATCCACTCATCTACTGATTGGCACTTTGGCATTTTCCAGACCTTGGCTATTATAAATAATGCTTCTGTGAACATATGGATGCACATATTCTTTCTGATTGGTGTTTTGGGATTCTTAGGGTATATTCCCAGACCTTCCAGAATGGCCATCATCAATAAATCAACAAACAACAAGTCCTGGTGAGGATGTAGAGAAAAGGGGACACTAGTGCACTGGTGGTAGGAATGCAGACTGGTGCAGCCACTGTGGAAAATGGTATGAAGTTTCCTAAAAAAAAATTAAAAATGGAACTGCATTTTCTGATATTTTATAGTTCCTCTCTGTTTTCTTTTTATCTTCCCCATGGTTTGATGTTTGTCTTTCATATCATGTTTAGTTTTTCCCCTCATTTTCTTTTCTGTATTTACTGTAAGTTTTTGTTCTGTGTATATATGGTCTGTTAATAGCACCTTAAATTTGATCACATTCTAAAACTTTTCATTTTCATTACTTCTAATCATGTTTCATACTTTTGATGTCACATTCTAAATCTTTTTATGCTAGGTATCCCCTAACTAATTATTGCAATTTTATTTCATTTAATAATGTATAAAAATGCCCAGTAAAGAGAGAAAAGAAATACAGTTAGGTCTATTCTCTTCCATAAATATTATCACTCTTAGGTAACTGCTCTATTATCTATAGTAATTCTAATCATGTTAAGTGAAGATTATCTCTGCAATAAGAACACCTATTTGACAGCTGAGGTTCCCTTCTGGTGCAATTGGAATTCACCAGTCTTCATATTTCAATTTTACTTCAAAGCATGAAAAAAGAATAAACATGTTTGTGCAAGGAACTTGGAGATGTCAAGAGCTAGAGTGAATAGCATTATCTGAACATTAACATTTCAGCAGAATCAACAACTCTGAGTCTTGCTTTTTCTGAATGCAATGTGAACAAAGTATCAAGGCTGTTTTGTATTATATTACTTGATTTTTCAATGATTTTTTTATTTAGTTAAGAACATTTTGTTAGAATAGAAGTATTGGCATAAGTCACTAGATATTAAAAACATAAAAAAACATTTTTTGGAAGGAATGTAAAATCATGGCATTTTGATTGTATCTGCATGTTTTTCTGCTTGTGTGCTTTTGTTAGCTTGGTTTAGGGATATCTGTAGGTCATCAGACTGACGCCTTAAAGCCAATTCTCTCTTTTTTACTTTGAACCATCTATGTAGGTAAAACTTGCCATATCTTGCCAATTTCACATGGTTCAAACCAATAGAATTTCATGTCCTTCTCAACCTTGGAGAAGATAAGTCTCTTTATATATTTTCCTTTCAGAGTTTTTTGGCTTGGTTTAGGGTTTAGCATATTTGAAGTGTCAAATCCCACTCCTACATCTGGTGTGCTGTGCAGTTAGTAGCTCTGACACTTTTCTACATAGTTCAAATAATCACATCCTAAAAATGTGAATGTGGCCTTAAAAAGTGTTGTTCCCACATGACCACCAGATCAGCCTGGGCATCCTTATTTGTGTCATTCCTTTAAAAATTTTTGTCATCTGGGTATAAAGGATGAGAAGAATGTCCTCTTGCTCTCTGCTTAAATTCTCAGAATTTTTCCTTCCAAGCCACAGACTAGAGAATTGGAATTAGACTTCTTTTTTTTTTTACTTGGGCCCACATGGTATGGTTTTTCTCAAAAATATATTTTCTTGTAGGTAGGAGAAAGGATAGGAAATGAAGAAGTGGAAGAAGTTAAGTGTTTCAGCCCAGAGATGTATTTTTTTGGCAGTTTATATAGAGTAGTTGGTTAAAAATGGACACTTCATTCTTGAGAATATTTGGGGGTGGACAGATATGGACTCTAAGTGGGGTGATTTTTTTTTTCTTTTGGAGGTGAAAGTTGTGGAAATAGAGGTGGCATATGAGAAATCCTTCCATTTTCATTGAGGGGACCCAGATTCTATGTCATTTCATATCAGTAGGTGGAGTTATTTCTACTGAGCAGTCATAACTCAATTTTCCACATATAAAAATATTCCCTATTGACAACATGGCCTTCTTTTTCTTCTAATTTAGTTCACTGGCTGCTAGTTAGATGTAATCTTTGTTGCTATTTACATATGCCCACTCCCTGAGTTCAAACTGACTCAGCAAGCTTGAATGTAACATTAATGGATAGAATTAATACTGTTTCATGTCTTGCCATAGAACAATGGGAGCAGAAGGAATGAGAACCAAGTTTCATTGAACCATTACAATGCCAAGCCCTTACAGTAATTATTATTTCAGCTTCCCAATTCTGTTTGCAGAAAGAATATGACTTTAACTTACCTATCCAAGGCTTCAGAGTTAGTAATCAGCTTTTCCTTTCAAGAAAGTTGCTGATTCAAGATAGAAGCTTCATTTCCAAATGTAGAATGATTTCCTGCAGGGGAAGACTATGCTAAGTTTTTTGTTTTTGTTTTTGTTTTTGTTTTTGTTTTGTATTTATCACTCTTCTATCATAAATCTTTCATTGATTTTCTATTAATTTTAGGATAACTCAACTCATAACAAGGTCTGTAAATTTATCCATGATCTCCTATGCACATCTACTGTCTCACCTGTAGGCTTTCTCCCCCCATCACCTCACAGTCAAGTTCTACTCTATTTCCTTCACTTCCTTCCCATTGACTATTGGGGGTGGGATCACAGCTAAGATTGGAAAGCAGAGTGGTCTTGGGGAGATGGTGAGGAAATTTTGGACAAGGGGATCAAAGAGAAGACTATTTATTCCAAATAAGAGCTTATAAGTGGCAGTAGAGACTAAGTTAAAGAATGTGATGAAAAAGTTAAAAGGGAGTGGTAGGATTTGGTGATAATATCTTAGAAGGGATCTGGAGCAGTGAATAGTCAATGATGATTCTGAGGTTGCTCCTTAGACCACTAAAGGAATGTATTTATCTTTAACTAAGGTAAATAGGACAAAAGATGGAGTAAATTTGGGGGTTCATGTGGCTATGGGTGGAATTTATTTCCTTTTAGTTGTAAAATTCATGAAAGCTTGCTTCTTCAAAGGCCAGCAGGACAAAGAGTTTCTGAATTCCTTTGGAGGACTCAGCTGCTTAGAACAGTCCTACCCAAGATGATCTTCTTTTGCATTAACAAAGTCAACTGATTTAATTAATACATTAATTACATCTGAAAACTACTCCACCTTTGCCATACTTGTTAAAAGCAAGTTGTAGATTTTGACCATTCTCAAAGGGAGAGAATATAGGAAGGGTGTGGGTCAGCAGAGGTCATCTTTGAATTCTGCCTACCACAATCATGTTCTAATGCAGTTATGTGTGAGTGTGTATTTGTGTGTAGAGATAATGAATTACAAGTATCCCCAAACAAATGACAACTACACATCTCTTGCCTTCTTATTGGAATTATTTTCCCTGAATTTTTTCCAGGGTTTTCTAGTCTCATTGTCATATCTCTTTTCTGGTTCACTGTCCTGGCTTCAACTTTCTTAGACCAAAAGGCATTAAATCTGGCTCTGAAATGTACATTTCAATACATTCTCCCTGTCTTGGCAGCAATGGTGAATAAACCTTTTGTAAATCATTAGTAATCCAGAATGAGCTTTGGTAGTCTGGAATGAGGCCATGGCCCATATGTGTGATGCCACTGGCCTCATTTTTATGCTGAGAACTGTATCAATAAGCTAAATATACAGTCTTTATTTAAGTATACACTATTTTTCATTTTATGGAATACTCAGTCATTCTTGCAGGGGTGCAGGTAGATAATAACCCTTCTTTGTCCCACCTACCCCAGCAAGGTTAAAAGAAAGGGTGTCTGTTAAGAAATGGTTGCATTGGACTTATTTTTTGAGCTCTTGTCAATATATTGGTTAAACTCTTGGAACTGAAGCCATAAGTTTGTTATATGTGTGTATATGAGTTCCACATGTCACTCCATAAGAGGATTAGATATGGCTTACGAGATAGATTTTAGGTTGGTGTAATATAAACAAAATCTAATTGGAATAAAGCAAAGACAAAAAAGCATAAGAGTCATCATAGTTAATCCCATTGAACTTAAGTTTTAATTCTGACAGTCACAGTTGGGTCAATGTGGCCATTTAATTTGTTCTCATTAATGCAAAAGAAGAAACATACCAGTTCCTCAGGGAAAACAATGTGTTTTGGGGTATTACATTTTAACAGTGTATTTTTATGCGCAATTTTATGGGAAACTGTAGATAATATAATAGACCCTGTGCTAACAACACAGTGCAACAGATCTGCACACGAATACCGTAGGATATTTTCTTGCAACTACCTTTGTTAAGAGCTGAGGGTGGAACACTGAAGCTCAACTCAGGGCAGGTGACCCCACAGAGGTCCCGCTGTGGACAATTCTGATTCTTAACTAATTTGTGGATAAAACTCTTAGAATCTGAGGATTGGAGATATATTAAAACATTTCTTAGATAATCATCTTGAAAGTTCACTTTCCCTTGAAGCTTTTGACAGCAAGTGAAAAGAAAATGTCAAGTAACTCTGTGAGGACCTCGCATGTTATAGCACACATTGTTGATTGACATCAGAGCACAAGGAAACTAACCATTAGGCTGGATGCAAGGCCACCTTATCTTGCATCCAGTAAATGTACCAATACAACTCTAACAAGTGTCCATAAGGCTTTTGAACAGCTCCCCTTTGCTCTCAGTATAAACACCTAAATCCTTACCATGGCATTGAAGAATCTGTGTGACCTGACCGCTATTTACGTTGACAGCTTTCTCGTGCACCATTCCTGACTTTGCTTTCTGTGATTCAGTCACACTGACCTAACTTCAGCAGTTGGAACTGACTGCACTGCCTCCTGCCTCCTGATCTTTGTACGTGTTGTTTCCTCTGCTTGGAAGAACCCCTCCAACCCCAACTCTTATTGCCTATTAACTCCTATACCTCTTTCAGATCTCAGCTGAAAATCTCAGTTCTTCTGAGAATATGTTGCTAATTCTCCAAATAGGTAGCAGGCCCTGTAATGTGCTCTCAGAGCTTGCTTTAGTTTTATTTCTTCAATGTTAGTAAGTCATGAGACATTCTGATTCACGCCTATCAGCCAGACTATCAGCTCCCTGAAGGCAGGTTGCAGGCTTGTTTTGCTCACCGCTGTATCACCAGCCCAGAGCACAGTAAATGAGCATAGAGCACATCCACTAAAAAGTTGCTGAGAGGACAAACAACTGTAATTTATTGCCACATTAATTATGACCTTTGTAACCCCTACAGGCTTCCTCTCTTAGATAACTCCCATTCTACAGAGATTCAATAATGTGAATATGGTGGTTTTAGAGAAAATAGGGAAGTCATTTGATATTTCTTAAATTAAAATATTAGTATTTTGGAGCTAGACTTTTATTTCCAAAGAGAAAATAGTATTTGGACAATGTGGGAAACTATACCACTAAAAGAATACTTTGCTACAATTGTGCCATTGGAAAATTGAACTTGGCAGGTTGTTTGCCCTAGAATATTGCTTTTATCAAGCAATTACCTTCTTTGAGCTGTATGAACCTGTGTTGGGGCAGGCAAACATTATTCATGGAGATAGATAGTTCTGGAAAGTGTATACTACAGCAAAGAAAGTAATTTTTTTCTCTCATGGCAAGCCAGTTGTAACGTTCTATTTTTATTCTGGTATGGATTTCAAAGCATAGTCCCAGGACCCTTTCAGGGATTCCATGATACCACATGTATTTCTATGGTAACACCAACACATCCTTTTCCCTTTTCCTGCTACATTTTCCCGGTGGAGTTCTCCAGTAGCTACAAAATGTGATACTGGTCATGTCACAAAAGACTGAATACAGAAGCTAGTGTGAGAATCCAGCTGTCTTCTAGTAAGCTAGACATTGTAAAAATGGAAAACATTGACTTTTCTCACTATTTTTTGAAAAACAATTATTTTTGTAAAAATGCGTTTATTATTATTTTTGAAAATGAATTAGCAAATAAATATTTTAAGTGTCTTAGTTTTACATTTTAAACTTTAGGGAACATTTCACAGAAACACAAATTTATTTGGGGCTTCAATATTTTTAACACTGTGAAAGGATGTTGAGGCCAAGATATTTGAGAACCACTTCTCGGAGTCATCTTATCGATACAATGTAGCCACCTTTGCCTGACTTTACAACCTATTTTTAGATAACTTTTCCTTTTATAGTCTTTTATAAAAGATTGAGTAAGTAATACAATCAGTTTGAATAGGTAATATAAGCACATGAATAAAAATCTCTTCAAGTATCAAAAGATATTCATGAACAGTGAATCCCCTTGTCCCTTGGTCTCTCAATTGTTCATTGCCCTTCCCAGGTGACACCACTTGTTCATGCATTTCTTGACAGATACCTTTTATGTAGTCACCTAGATATGAGGATCTAGTAGAACCCATTTTGCTTTTTGCTTATTTCCCTTAATGATATAGCAAGGAGGCTGATTCCCAACTGTGCGTGTAGATCTATGACATTACTATTAACAGTTGCAGAGAAGTCCATCATATGGATGGTAGGTGGTTAGGTTGTTTCCATCCTTTGCCATTGCATAGCATTGCATTGGCTATCCTTTTATATATTTATTTATGCATATAAAGTAAATATATCTGTAGAATTAATATTTGATCATGAAATTTCTAAGAGAAAAATATATTTTTAAATTTGATCAGTATCACCAAATTGTCCTCCAAAAAGTTATACCAAATTTACCCTCCCATGACTAGTTTTGCTTTTGCTCAGTATATTTTATAATATATTATGCTATAAAAAATTAGTATTTGCTAGTTAGATAAGTGAAATTAACATCTAATTATAGTTTTAATTTTAAATCTTATGAATGAGGTTGATCTTTTTTTGTTTTTGTTAGCTGAAGGGAAATGGAATAATATGTTCATCTCTTCAATTTCAGTGAAGGCCATTCATTTCCAAAAATGTGTACTCGTTTCACATATAATGTTTTCAAACCACTTGCAGGTCACAGCAGTACATTCTTCAAGACCTTCTACCCCAGCTTCAAGGGCCTCATCTCATACTCCTCACCTCAGACCCTCCTCTCTGCACACATTAATTAAGTTAGCTTCCTGTCTTATCCCCAGAAGTCAGAAGAGCCCTTAGGATTCCAGATATAGATGACCCATGCCATCTTGTTGATTTTAGCTTGCGAGTTATCTTTAAAAAGTGGTGGCAGCTTTTACTTTCTACGTTATGAACTCATGTACTTAGGAGGAAATTTTTTAAGATAGGAAAATACTGCTTAGTCTCAGGGAGGTGGGCATAATTAACAAGAGAACTCTGTGTCTGAGGGAAACTTTAGTCTAACACATCATCCTCAAAATCTCATTAAACATTGTTTACTCCCTATGGACCCTTGTTGAAGAGATACTTGATCAAGCAGATTGTTACAACTTCAGTTTTGCTTGTCAGCCATGCTCCAGAGACTCCTCAAAATCAAGAAAGCCTTTCAAAAGGAAGGAATGGCTGTTTATGTTTTAGAGATATTGCAGATACTAGAGTATTGCTGTGTTTTCATGTATTTTTTTATGTAAATTCACGTAAATGTGTGATACCTCCTTTCCTCTGGGTTTTATCTGGGATAGAATAAGCAATTTCTCCCTTGGTTCTGTTTATCTGAACACATTTTTGGAATTAGGAAAAAATAAGAGAAACTATTTCTTACCTGTGATGGAAATACTATTTATTCCTTTTTTACTAGGGTGAGATCTTTTGGCATCAACAATTATGCATCGGCACCTAAGTGAAAATATTGCATTAGATAAAGTAGATACCAGTGAAACCTACAGCATAGTCAGAGAGAATTAGGATAATAATACTTTCAGTACACAATCAAAAAAGAAGTAATAAATATGAGTCCTCTCTGCTGCAAATTTTTAACATGGTTTCCTGGCAAAATGTAGTTAATTGTCTTGGCTTAACTTTTTTAATTATTCTAAACAAATGGCACAAAAAAACACAGTGGAGACTGAAATTAGAATTGTTGACTTAATACCCTTTCTTAATCATGAGCTCGCCCCATAGTAAATTATTAGTAAACGGCATTTTCATAGTATCTCAACGTTAGAGAATATAAAGAGAACAGGGCGATCTAACAGTGTCAGAGGCCAAGTGCATGAGCAGCAGCCGCGTGTCTGAACCACGAGGGCTGGATTTGTGCGCCGCACTTCCTGCTTGTGCGACTGCAGCGTCTGCTTCTCTGATGCCCAGTTTCCTCACCTACGCAGTTGGAGCGTTAAAGCAGCGAAGGCACGTGAAACTCAAGCCCAAGACTGCACTCAGGAAATAGTGTATTATCATTATTATTACTACAGAAAGTGGCCGCTGTATTTAAAACGGGATGTAGAAAAAGTCAAATAGTTAAATTCGCATAAAAATAAAGAGAAATTGCAATTTAAGGGACAATGTAGATGTAGTGTATCACCCCAGTTCAAAATAAAGAGTGATTTATGGAGCTTTAGTCAGAACATGATGGTAACATTTCTTTCGGATCTGACATTTAGCTGCTCCGTGCATGTGTGTCGAGGGAAGGGCCCGGGTTCTTCCTGACTTCCCAACCGCCTGCCGCAAAGGCCCTGAGTAAACCGCTCTGGCACCTCTGCCTCTCCCTTACCAGGTTTTAGTTTCACTGAGATTTAATCCCCAGAGCCTGAATTGCGTTTTGAGCCTTTAGATTGTCGTGGGTTATTTATTCTACATAGGAGAATTATCAAAATGTATTTGTCATTTGTGAATAATTTAAAGCTAGCTTTTAAAAGAGAAAACCCACATCTACAATGTAAATTCAGCTTGCTTTTATGTTTTATCTACTGAAGAATTCTAAGAAATGGTTTGCACATAGAATATTCCCTTAAATTTTAAAGGCCACCTACTTTGGGCATTGAGTGAGCATTTACCTTCATTTTGAATACATCGCCCCAGTTTGCTCCCAGAGAGGCATGCAGAGAATATGAGGCTGTTTCACAGAAAGCCTCAGCTCGCAGCCTTTTCCTGATAACAAGGTGGTTATGCTTTCTTGCTGAGTCTGTCCCAGAGAGAGAGTATTAGGTGACCTGGAATGGAGCTGCCCTTCAATACTGTGTTTGCTGCTGTGCTGGGCACTGCGTCCCCCACAGCAATCTGTCAGCATCCTGTTCAGCTCCAAGAAGGGTCCACAGGAGAACCTAGTAGGAGCGAGGTCACGAATCAGCCTGTACCAGCAAATCCTCTCTGCAGGCACACCTCTTTCCAGCATTACAAAGGAACAAACCCCGCAGGGCGTGGCTCTAACCATTATCAAAAGGACATACTCCACAGGCATCTAAGGGGAAAGCATACTGCCTGTGTGTTGGGTTTGTTCCCATAGAGCAACACAGGAAATAACACCACCGGAAATAACACATTCAAACTCAGGGCAACCTTCTGTGGGCATTTGTAGACACACTGTCACACATTCTGTAAATATGCACAGCTGTTTACAAAGCACATGGAAATACCCTTTTGCATGACAATTAATTATTAGTCAACACTGAGTTATCCTTGGTGAGAGAGTAGGACAGACAGAAATATAAAGTAGAGCTGGTTTACTTTAGAAAGGTACTATTTTAAAATATTAATTGGTCAGACAGATGTTTAAAAGCATTTGCCAGAATGGCCCCGGCCCAGTAGCTCATTTGGTTAGAGCATCTTACCAATACACCAAGGTTGCAGGTTTGATCCCAGGTCAGAGCACATATAAGATGCAATCAACCAATGAATTTCCTCCCTCCCTCCCCCTTTCTCCCTCTCAAATCAATAAATAAAAGCATTTGTCAGAACCAATTCATACAAAATCTCTTTCATCTTCACATCATAGCCAAAGGGGGAAAAATGGCCACACATTTTACAATTTTAATAGCAAAAACCCATATTTCTGGACTTGTGTGCATATTTGAAAATATTAAAGATTCTACCAGGTCCAATGAAAGGTTTTAATTCTGTAAGCTGTCAGACTCTCAGCTGACCGTTGATTAGCATCCTCTGGCTTCCTTTAAGACATCTGAGGAGAAAGTCTGTGTACACGTCCCACTGAAGCCCCTGACTGGCCTGCTCGAGCCATGAGGTCATGGAACAGAAAGCAAATCCTTTCCTGAAGAACCTCCAATAGGAGGCTGTTTTGGTTGATTTCAGCTCCCTGCCAACTCAAAAGAACACGGGTCTACTGTGTGCTCTTCCCATGAGCGCTGCGCGCAGAGCACAGCTCAGGGGCTCACCCTCCAGGGACCAGTCAGGGCCTGTACCCTGCATCATCCCTTCCATCTTTTGGCTTTCATCAATGGCATGGGGGGATATTTTGAAAAATGCAGATCTTTCAGGACTAGAGAAAGGCTTCCCTAGTCACGACGCTGACACTATCACAGACATGTTAGGTTAAAAAGGTGAACCGAAAGCAAAACAATTTGGTACTTAAGAAAATAAAAAATACTTTATGTTTGTTATAGTTTCCATCAAAGCTCAGGTCAATGGACAGAGATCAATATCAAAATACCATGTGTACTTACAAAATAAATGCAGTTGAATGATAAAGAATGAACAACTACGCAAAAGTAATGCTACAATGATAAAAATAAGTGGTTTTAGTCTAGTGGTTGTTTCATTAACTGACTGGCCTTTATAGAGGCAGCAGATTCTTATCAAAGTGAAGCCAAAAGTATTAGACTCCTCAGTTAAAAGTCATTTAGTGATATTTGGAGTAGTAATTAATAAAACTTTAAGCCTATAGGAATATTTTCTATACTGAACACACACAGAATTTCTTCTACAATATTGCTTTAGACATGAATTAGAAAAATAGCAATATATTACTAAAGCAAATGTAGTGTTATTCAGATATATAAATGACTGTGCTAGCATTATATCTGGCTTTGGTAAAAGAAAATGTGCTTCTAAGGTTCTTTTTCCAAACTCTGGCAGTCCATTTGTTAGCACCTGGTCAAGCACCAGTGTCTCATGAGATTTGGTATTGGAGACACCTATTTGGAGTAAGTTTGATGTAATTTTAGCAGAGAAATTAAGACAGAGAGTAGTTTCAAAATAGGTTATATAAAATGTTAAGTTATTGACTTTTGGAGCAAGAAGATCATCTAATGCCACAATTAGTTCTTACCAGTGTTTTGTCATGGATTCCTTTGGGAACCTGTTAAGAGTTTAGTTTCTCTTTCCCTTAGGGAAAAGATAGACTTTCATTAAATTTTTGTCATGTAATTAAAATAGTAGTATGGGAGTTGATATTAGTGTAGAAAAGCAGGGAAGCCTGAGAACAGAAATGCCAAATTTACCTAACATGACTAATTTATAATTCTCCTTTGCCCTTTTCCATTCCAACAACACAGAAGCTATAAAACAGCATATCATCTGACTTTTCATTTGTTTTTCCCCATGAGTTCCTTTTGTTACAGATAAGGAAACTGAAGCAGAGAGAAACCAAGCAAGTTTTTCACAGTAATAAAACAGCTAAGGTGGAGCTGGGATCACACCCAGGCAGCCACCCCTGGAGAACCATAGTATACACTGTATCTCACAGACTGGCATTTGTTCTCATAACTGCCCCAAGGGGTAGGTCTGATAGTATCTCCATTTTACAGATGTAGAAACCAAGGTATAGAGAGGTCACATAATTTGCCCAAAGTGGCAGAGCCAGGATTCCAATTCAACCAATCAGTTCCTTAGGTGGAGCCAGGATTCCAATTCAGCCAATCAGTTCCTTAGGTGGAGGGTAAAACAAAACTCTGTACTGCAGACACAAACACGTACAACATGAATACATATGTACTATAGCAGTCAAAATAAGCAAAAGATGCTCAAGACTGGTCAGATTATGTAAGATTTTTTCCTTCATTTTTCCTGAGTTTTCCAATTATTCTGTTTTAAGCATGTATTACTTCTGCATACAAATTTTAAATGTCATTGAAACTTAACCCCTTGATGGCTTAAAATGTGTTAGCTGGTCAAAACTGCTAGCCTTATAGACTAGGGCTCTGAAAGCAACAAAACAGAAATGATGTTGATGGCCTGGGGACATGAAGTCTTGGGAATGCCTGGGAGACAAGGCATAGTCAGGTGAGCATGGGTTTCCAGGGTGTGGTCATTGCATTCAGCAGCGCTCAACTGCTTGTAAGGTTGAGTGGTCCCCTGGGCAGTGAGAAGAGAAGTCGCCAACACTGGGCTGCTCAACTCACAGGAGGGCAGGCAAGCTGCTTTAAATAAAGTGTGAGATAAACTGAGTTAGCAAAACTCAAAGCTCGGACTACTTTACAATTTTTGTCAAGGCCAGATCTAGTCAGGTCTTTCCAGCTCTTCTCTTACTTCTCTTATGCTTTTGAGAAGTGAGAAAACAGCCCCGATTTCACCAAGCTTTAACAATTTTTTTAAAATGCAGATTTAGATCCCAAAACTCTTGGGGATCATTTTCTATCCCTAAGTTTCAGAATATGTGTTTTTGACAAGGATCTTCCCCAGGGAGCCCCAATGCAGAGGTAGAATGACAGCCTTTTGCAACATATGTCTTCACAGGGTGAATTTAGTGCCCAACAATATGAGGCAAGAGGGGAAACATGAAATACATTAGCCAGAGAAGGAGAATGCAGATGTCCTGAAAAATAGAACATTTAGTTACTCCTCCCCTCTCTTTTTTTCCATGCAGTGAAAGAACCACTCAAATTGATTATTTTCCTACAGGTTTGAATGGTTGCTTGATTTAATTTAGTGAATTGAACTGATAATTTGAGGAATTAGGGAGATTCAGTAACCTTCAGAAATAGAAATCTACTTACCACTTCAGCATTTTTATCTATTAATTGGATAACAAACTGGTTTGGTAACTCTTCTAGCTTTAGGCTTCGTTTAAAATATGGGGTCACTCAGTAAATTATTGCTGTGCTACAAAATGAATTGGGCTTCTTGATCCCCAAATTTCAACTGGAAATGTTGGTTAGTTAAATATAGGTTATTGTCTAAATTTAAACTAAGTTAAGATAAAAAAAGACTGTAGTTTGGATTCTTTAAAGGACCCTAATTTTGTTTTACTAGTAATTATATTTACATGTTTTGTTTGTAGTTACTTTGTTACTAAAAGCTAGTTAAATGTGATTCTCAGATTTCATTTTTCATTCTTTGATTAGAATATGGTCTTAGAGGTTATAAATCTATTTTTATTATGCAATTATATACTTTAAAAATAATTCATTTGAATGGCCTGCTCAGCAATTAGGATAAATGTTATCACTAATTAAATATTAATTATTACTAACATTAGTAACCATTAACTTTAATAAGTAAAATAATTGTTTTTATCATATAATATATTTAGTAACAAGTAAAACTTAGTGGTGTGTGTGTATATGGAAAAAGGTGAACATAACCTACTTCACATAGAATTTCTCAGTTAAGGAGAAAGTGCTCTTAATTGAATCTCGCTGCATACTTTGCTTGAAGACCAATCAATAACAAATTAGTTATTTCATTGTCTCAAGTTTTTAAACTTATGCATTTATCTACTTCATGATATCCCTGCTTCAATATATCTTGGATTTTTCCTTTGCTCTTCTTAACTTTCATTGTGCCTATCAAAGAGGAGCCACCCATGACTCAATAAGCTCCAATTCAACCTATCAAACATCCCACCTTTCCCAAATGCTGTTGGGCTCAAGATTCTGGCCTCTTCAACTATTATCCCTGCCCACCTATCTTTAGCAGTAGCTATCATACTTGTAGAGGACCAGTTTGTAAACTTGATCAAGCCTGAAACTTGACTCACGTTAAAGTCTTCTAGGAACCCAAACCCTGATAAGCTCTCACTTATATCCAGACTCAGGACCTCATCCTTCTTGATCACCTGTGCTCCAAGTACCATCTCCATTAGGGCCTCACTTGTGTGGATCTCACCCTCACCCTGGGACTGCTAATCACACCATTGTGCTATCCAGCAGTGGAAACACAAATGCATATTTTTAGCAAAAATTGAAGAATTTGATTTCAGTTTATTTTTATGAGATTTGGTAAAACTTAGCTGGTTATTTATCATCCTGTTCTTTTAAAAAACTTCATTAGACATGCTCTTTAAAAATCAGAGAATAATGTCGCCTTATGAAGAAAAAATACTTATATTCTTAGTATTTTTTTTTGGGGGGGGGAGTTGCTAAAGCAAGAACACCTGCTATCATTTGAACTGCTTGGAATTACAGCAAGTCCTGGAGTCATGGTGTTTTAGCATCCTTTAGTTATAAGTTTGATGAGGGAAAAAAATCAATCCCAGCCAGGGGCATTGTTTATGTACAGTGTGCACATTCCCCCCAAATGAGTGGGTTTTCTTCAGTTTCTTCCCACATCCTAAAGATGTGCATGGGCATTAGGTGAATTGGTGAATCTATATTACGCTAGTCTGCATGTGGCAGGGCACCCAGTGTCCTGTCCAGGGTTGGTTTCTGCCTTGTGCCCTGAGCTGCCAGATAGACTCTGACTACCCATGACCCTGAACTGTTATAAATGGGTTGGAGAATAATTATCCTGCTTATTTTTTAATCTTCCTTTTTAAAAATATGTTTATTGATTTTAGGGAGAAGGGGGAGAAAGAGAAACACATCGATGTGAGAAAGAAACGTTGGCTAGTTGTCTCTTATATGAGCCCTGAGCAGGGGTTGAACCTGCAACCTGGATATGTGCCCTGACCTAGAATCAAAGCCCCAACCTTTTGCTATACGGTGTGACACTCCAACCAACTGAGCCACAGTGACCAGGACAATAAATCTTTCTTAAATGTGTGCGCAACTCACATTTATTTCAATGTTTAGTATTAGAAGTATTTGAGGACTTTATTTAGAAGTTTACTGGTGTTTTTGTGACCAGAAATATGCTGTAGGAAGATAGCTCATTTATATCAATTAGCTGATGGTAAAATTGGCTTTATTACAAATCGTTTCACTCAAAGTCACACTTTCAAAGAACCTACTGATAATGTTAAAGGAGGACTAGCTGTACTTTTGAACTCTGCTCAACAGGGATTTCTTTCTGAGGCCGGTCAGACAGAAGGGGGTGGACATGGTAAAAACAGTAGGAGTAGATGAAATGTGTCCATTAGAAATTGTCTTATTATTCCTGCATTTCCTACTTTCACATCAGACAGTCCTTTAGCAAGCAGTAAAAGCAAAGCTGAAAAATGAGACAACTCTCATGTCTTTATAAAAAAACACCTAGGTGGCAATTACTGGCAAATAGATTCTTTTTCGTCACATATTAGCTTGCAATTTTGCTAAAACTGGTTCTCCCCAGAAAACAAAAGATGCACTTTTTACCTGTTTGGAAAAGACAGGCATTTACTAAAGATTATAACAGTATCAATTTAAACAGTACATGTTTTCAGTTGCCTTCACAGGTAACAACACTTATGACTTTTTAGCAATTATTGCTTACCATCAAAGCATAAATTTTAATATGGCTTTAGTACCTGTATAATACTTATTCTAGAGCCTCCATTAATATTGACTAGCATATGGTAGTTCCTCATGAAGAGCTTTGTAAAAAAAATTCACCCTTTCTTTTCATTGTTTCACCTGAGTGAGTCTTTGCTTTGGCAAAAAGCGATGAGGTCCCACTGAGACTGATACCCATAGAAAAGTTGACTAATTTTTTTTAGGTTTCCCCCTGTGAAGGCTCCAGGAGAGTGTTATCAGTTAGCTATTACTGTGACTTGAAATAACAATTATTTATCGTTTCTAAGAAATCTGATTGTCAATGTTGGACTTGTGGCTAGTTCTGTGAGTGTCAACTAGACCCAACATCTATGTAAGTGGGGAATGGCTCTACCTCATCTATCTCTCACCTTCCTCCTGGGACCATGGACTTGCCTGGGAGTTTCTTATCATAGGCAGACAAGGTAGAAGGAAACAAGCTGATACACAAGCATTCTTTCAAGGTTCCTTCCTTACATTTTCTAACATCCTATGGCTAAAGACAAAGTTAAGGGGTGGGGAAGGTTCTCCCATTCTTGTTGGCAGGATGCAGCAAAGTTACATGGCAAAGAATGAAGATACAAGGATGGGGAAATGATGCATCCTACCAGAGGGATGTGAGACAGAAGGAAATTCTAGGTTCTCTGGTCCCTTTGTTTCAAATAAACACTATAGTTCAGAGTTCAACCATGACAGCATGAAGGAAGAATGCCAAGGTCAGTCAGCAGCTTCACAAGTGTAGAAGGAAAGCCTTCAACTCTCAGCTATCCACCTATCTATGAAATGTACATATTTCTTATCATGTGCCAAAGTGAAACTTAAGACCATTGAAATATTTATCTTGGTATGGAAAAAGAGTTCCAAATAGGAACCAACCTTCCTTCCTTCCTCCCTCCCTCCCTCCCTCCCTCTCTTCTTTTCTTCCTTCATCTTTCTTAAATTATGACCTTTTGGGTAACTAGTTAGGGGATCCATTTGATGCTTGTAGATCTTCCCCACCCATGCCCCTCAGCATAAATTTTAGGAGTCTTAGAAAACAATCTGGCTGGTAGATTTATTGCTGCATCAAACCCAGTGAGAAATGGCTTCAAGAGTTCCATCTTTTGAAATGCTACTAGTTCTTAAGTTAGTAGTCGATAGTTCTCAAAAATAAGTATTGATTCAGAAATGGACTTGCTCATCAGGGAAATAAACCTAGTCGCTTTTAGTCATAATTTATTTATAATCTCTCCCATGTTATATTCAGAAATGAAGTTGAAATGAAGAAAAATCCAAATATTCTTTTTCATATGTCATGAAAATATAACAGCCTTTGATATATTTTGGGAGCTAGAATTGTTAAAAATAGAATAAAGAATAATTTTTCTAGCATTAGGAAGGCCCCAATAAATTGCCCCAAAACCAGGTAAACAAGCAAATGTGATTTCCCAGGAAGCACAACAATAACAACTAATTATTGCTTTTCATACCAAGCAGAGTACAGACGTTCCTTGTTCAGGCAAATGCACGCTGTGTAAATTCAGATTTACCAAGCCCATGAGGGTATCCTTGGCAATCATTCCAAAGGCAATCTAGTTTCTGTGGGCTCTCAGGTGGTCACTGACTTAGCACTCTTGCTAAGTATTTCTTGATTCTGAATTCTAGAGTAAGTTTTAGAACCTGACAGGCCGCAAGGAGGTTCTCTGGGGAACCAGGACTCTTACACAGGAACAATACTAGACTTTAGTGTATCATCCTATTCCTCATGTTTCCCAATCTGTGGTGCTATAGAGCTAGTACATAAAATGAGGTTCTACTGCCTTTTACCAACTCAGTTGTATAAAAAAGAAATCTTATGAAGACTTGTTTTCTTTGAAATCCACTTTTTTTTTTTTGAAGAATGCTTTTAAAAGAGGATGAGTATTCAAGATTTCTTATAGAAGTTTGGAAATAATGTGATTTCAGTACTACTTGGAAATGAACATTTTGAGATATCATGTTGACTTCCCCTGTATTGTAAAATATTTTTAGGGAGATGCCTGTTTCTGCATTTTCCCCCCATGATTTACTTTAGTTGAAATTTCAGACAGATCCATTATTTTTCTTCTTAGGCACATTATGCAAATTAAATGTGAAATCCAGCGATGAGAGGAAAAGGTCTCAGTGTATTTAGCAGGTGCCACATCAGTAATAGAGTAAGGTAATTACAAAATCATTTGCAGCAACTATGACTATGTATTCTCCACTATTCAGAGGAAAATCTTTCATGTACTTATCACTACAAGATTTATTCTCCCATTGATGTGTGGGAGATTTATGCTTTAACTGTCTCACTCAATGATGGGAGAAACATGCCTCTACAGAAACACAGTTTTGCGTGTTAATATGACATTTAATCCTGACTTTATTTTTCCTCCACTAAAATAACATCTTGCAGACGATCTTTTCTTCATCTGTATTGTATGCATGAACATTATAATGGCTTAGTAAGCTGGAAGAGCAATGACATATAAGTGTAGAATTCCAAAGCCAAAAGAACAATATTATTTATTATTTTCCACTCTTGATGAGGAAAAAGAATAATAAAGTCATTGTCAACATCAAGGAAGGTGAGTTAATCTCTAAAGTTTCAGCTAAAAACAACATGATTTTCACTTACTACCAGGAATTATTGATCTGAAACTGGAATTATGGGCTCTGTGTTCAATCAAGTTTTCTCACTAGGTTTCAGTCTCATTTTGGGGGTGGAAGGATAATTCTCATTTGATTCCTTAGACTTAAGCAATGATGTGTCCTACAGTTGTCACAGTTCAGTGAGCAAACTGGAAGAAATGTGCCTGGATCATATGGAACCCTCGTTTACTCCAAGGGCAATAGCCTAGAATACTTGATTCATAGTTTAAAATAATTATCTTTGTCAAGTTCAAATTAAGTCTTTTGTAGATACTATAATTATGTGACTCAAAAAGATGTATTTGTTTGAAACAAATACCCTTCCTCTCCAGACTTGCTATTAAAAAAATGTTAGTCTCATACTGAAAGGCGATAATTTCTTCTTCCTGACTCCTAAGAATACATTGGATGTAAGATTATAGGAATAGAATGTCCTCATTTCAAAGGCTTCCACAATAGGCACTGATGTGAGAAATAATTGTGAATGTTCTGTATTTATAGAGTGGGTGGATATGGAATACAAACTGAATACTTCAGCCCTTCTTGCTTTTCTTTGGAATATAATTCTCTGGTCTTCTGTAAAAATTAGTTTTATTGGTGGTACTTCCACAAATTTCCTCAGAAAATGTGCTTGGAACTTTTTATGTTGTATACATGCTTTGTTGGTTTTTTCCCTTCGGATTTCCTTTTCATCCCTCAGTTTGACTTTCAGATTTTTAAAATATCTGTTACTACATTTATCCTTGTAAACAAAGGTGGGGCTTGAGAATCCTGAATTTCTTTCAGGTTGGAAACTTGTTAGAAGGACAAGCACAGATGTGGGCTGACAGCAGAGAGAGGAAGCACAGGGAAGAGTGGAAAGAAACAGGTGACTAAAGACCTGGAGATATCTCAGCCTCCACTACTTAATCATCCTCTTTGTTCTTGCTACTTAAAGTATGATCCATGGGCCATCAGAATCAGCAGCAGAATCACCTGGAATCTGGTTAGAAGGGAAAATCTCAGGCTCCTCCTAGACTTACTGAGTTAGAATCCACATTATATGCATACACGTTCGAATTTGTCAGGCACTGATCTCTATGGTCTCCAGCACCCTGATCTCTCCAGATCCCTCTTGCAGTGTTTTTGAAGTAGAGGGAATGATTTCTAGCTCATGAGTCTACTCTGATGATTAATTATGTGAACATGTAAAAATGCTGTGTTTGGTGGCTGACCTTCATGGCACCGACCCTCCCACACACACACGCACACAGAACAAGTGTGTGAAAGAAGACAGCAAGAAAGAGCAATTGAGTGGGGAGAGGGGGTGAGTGGCAAAGGTGGAATACAAGTTAACAACTGGAATTACAGTTGGCATTTTAGAAATTTTCCTCTTGCCCGTGATGACTGTATATTAATTCTGTAACACATTTACTTTTCAAAAACACTCCTGAGACAAAAGTTAGAATGTCATCTCATATAATTCTTAAAAATAAGGTTCAGATAGAGAATTTTAGAGAACTAATTGTAAAAATAGAATACACATAAATCGAGAAGAAAATATTCTGAACACTTAAATTAACTTGGATGTTTGGGGTAACCCCCTACAAACACAACTTCAAAGGCAGAAATCATAAAGGATAACACTGATATATTTAACTACATAAATGTTTTAAAATGTAATTCACTTGACTGGGATGGGGGAAAAGGAAAAAAAAATTAATTCACTCGAAAGAGGATAAAGAAAACTAAAAAGGAAATAATGTCTTGGAAAAAAATTTATTTGCATCAAAAAAGTGTTAATGCCTTTAATATATAAACAGGTCTTACAAGCCAACAAGAAATGGAGATAGCAAATATAAATGGATAAAGAAATTAATAGGTTGGCATTCAATAATATAAATAAATATATAAAATAACTATTAAAAATTAACTTTACTACTCACAAGAAACATAAATAAAAACAACCCAGCTATTATTTTTCACCTATCAGATTGCTATAAAAATGCATAAAGCTCATACCCTGTGTTGCCAGTGGAAAAGAGTCTGCTCTTCACTCTCAGTCAACATGCAAATAGTTATACTATTTATTGCACATTTTTCACATATATCAAATACTTTAAATTTATTTATAAATTTTTCACCCGTGTTATACTTTTGAGGATTTGACCTTAAAGAAATAATTCAAATTTAAAATGATAAATGTTCAAAATTTTTATTAAAGACAAAATAACCTAAATCTACCAAAATTATATATTTGTTGCTTTATGAATATATAAATTATGTCCATATGATAAAATACTATGCACTTACTAAGTCATTAGACAATATTTTTATTGAAACTTTCTCTGCCCAGTAAAAGAGCAAGATAAATACAATCTGCATATGATGTTGGTATTATCTTTGTAAATACATAGGCATACATACAGTATGTGTATTTTTCAAGATTGAAAGATAATGCACTAAAAATGAATATTAATTCCTTAATAGTAGGGTTTTTTCCCCCAGGTTTTACCTTTTTCTGCTTCACCTCCTGGATTTTAGTATTGAACATGTTCTTGGAATTTAAAAACTATTAAACAGATATAGCTTAAAATAGTTGTAATAGCACAGAAAAATTATTTTATTAGTGCTAGTTAAGTGTAGATGAAAATATGTTTTAATGGCAGGGATATTTTAATTTTATAACATGTGTAAAACCCTGTTAAGAGTGTTTAGCTCTGAATATACAGGTTATGGATAAATTCCATATTTTTTACTCTTTATTTCAAAATGTTTGTAGTAAGCATTTTTGATTTTTATAATCAGAAATAATACTTTTAAGACTCCCACCTAAACTTATTTGCTTATTTTCATTCTCAAAGTGTGTATTCAATATGCACTCACGCTTTTCAATCTAAATATATTCCAAACATTCATTTTGTCTTGAAATTCAGTAACAAATTAGCAATGAGTTGAAGTTACACTTCTGTATGGCATTTGAATTCCTTATCCTAGATTATAGTCACTTTTCCAGTACAAAGGAGTCTTTCATATCATAATTTCTACTGTGTCTAAGAGGTATATGTTTCCACTTTGTCACCATTTGGTCCAAAAGGGTTATTTTTCTCTATTTTGCTGCTCTTTTTGTATAAGACCTAAAGAAAGGTGTTAAGGGAGTGTTAAAGGTCATTCGAGGTGTTAAAAAGAAGAGCCAAGGGAGAGAAGAACTCTTAATTTTTCCTCTGGTCCATCTGTCAAATCTTTTGTCCTTGGCTATCATTTTTTTCACCAGTGACATGCAATAAATTAACTATGAAAACAAGAACCACAGGTTTAGCTTATGCTTGTCTGGAAATCTCTCCTTAAATAAGACTGAACAACCCTTTTCTCTTTCTCTCACTCTTTTATCCTCTGTTGTGAGCTTTTTGTTCACCATAGCCTAGACAGAGACTCAATCTTCAGAAATCATCCAGTACATCTCTTAGTTACCTATTGCTGCATATGCCCAACACTTAGAGGTTCAAAAAAAGAATAGAATGTTACTATACCCATGGGGGCCAGTAATGCAAAAGATGCTCAGCTGGGTTGTTTTAGCTCAGAATTTCTCATGATACTGCAATCAAGACATGCATCAAGCCTGCATGCATCTGAAGACTTAACTCGTGCTGAAAGATCCACTTCCCACGTTGGTGCTCGCTCATGGCAGGAAGCTTCAGTTCTCTGACTGGTGGTCTCTCTATACAGTTCTAGTTAAGTACTCCTATGCCATGGGGACTGCTTCACAAAGTGTGAGCGATCCATAGGAGAGTAAGGTAGAAACTAATGTTTTTTATGAGGTAGCCTCAGAAGTGATACACCACCACTTTCCAAACATCCTTTTGTTCCCACAGATTAACCCTCCTTGGTGGGAGGGGACTGTACAAGGGAATGAATCCCAGGAGAAAGGATCACTGAGTGTCATTTTGGAAACTGGCTACTAGTGAAGGAGTCTGCCCTCTGGCCCTCAAGGATTTACATCCCTCTCACAGGCAAAATATGCTCATACCCTTTTTTGGTCCCCAAAAGTCTGGTTCTATTACAGCATCAGCTCAAAGTCTAAGATCTCACCATCCAAACTGTGAGTTTAAGTTGTCTATTGCTGTGTAATATATTACACCAACATAGCAGCTTAAAACAACACCCATTTACTATCTTATAGCTCTTTAGATCAGAAGTCTGGGCACAGAGTAGCTGGATTTTTTTTATGAAATTGAAGTATTAGCCAGGGTTGTGGTCCTCCTCTGGAGCCTTGGGGTTTTCTTTCCAGCTCACTTAGTTTGTTGAAGAAATTCAGTACTTGTGATTGATGAACTGGGATCCTAGAGGCCACCTACCCTTCTGGCTATGATATGTCAGTTTGCTCCTTCAAGGCCAGCAGGAGAATATCCCTGCTTCTTGGAATCTCTGACTTCCTTGAACTCCGACCTCTCAACCCAGATGTAATGGTTTGATATGATCAAACCAGAGCTACCAACATAGTTGACTCAAAGTCAACTGGTTAGTAATCTTAATTATATCCTGCACAGTCCTTTTCACCGTGCAAAGTAACGTGATCCGGAGAATGATATCCCATCATATTCACGGATTGCACCCATATTCCAGGGGTGGAAAATACACAAGGTGTATACCAAGGAAATGGGGTTCTTATAATCTGTCTAATATACCAGACATAGGTGTAGATAAGATAAATCCCTATTAGTTTTCTGATATTAATATAATATAAATAACCCCCACAAACTTAGCAGGGTGAAAAATAAGCATGATTAACAATACAACAATAAGCATGGTCAACTTCCCACCATTTCTATGGGTCAGGAATTCAGAAGAGTCTTAGCTGCATAGTTCTGGATTGGAGTCTGTCACGAAGTTGCAGCCAAGAAGTCATCCAGGGCTGGAGGATGTGTTTCGAAGGTGACTCACCCACATGATCGTCAAATTGGTATTGGCTTTTAGTGGGAGGTCTCATTTCCTCTGCAGACAGGCTGCTCTACAAGCAGCATGCATGCACTGGTGGTGGAGTGGCTGACTTCCACACCAGTGGGTGATCACAAAGATCAAGGTGAAAACATCGATGTCTTTAATGGCCAAGCTTCCAGTTACACACCATCGCTTCTGCCACATTCTATTAGGTACACAGACGAATCTTGATGCAATGTAGGAGGGGCCATGAATACCAGGAGGCAAGTATCTTCAAGGCTGGCCACTACAATCTCAGTTAACAATGAAGAAATAAACAGATTTTTTTTAAAAGAGGAAAGAGATTTCTGGATATCTCCATTTTCACTGTCATGCCCACTGCTATAGTCTATTCAGGTTCTCCTCTCTCTATCAGACCTCTGCAGTACACATAACTGCTGCCCTTGTTTCCAGTGTCATCCCTTTTAAAACCCTTCAAAATCATGTAGGCAAATAGTATGGCACCTCCTACCTTTATAACCATATAGGTAAAGCCCCTAACAAGGCACCCTAGGCCACAGTCTGTGCCTACATTTCTTGCTTCATCCTGTTGCTCGTCTCTCCCCCCAAATATTTTCATGATTCAATCATGATGAACCTCACACTGTTTCCCCCAAACATGCTAGTCTGTCACATCTCTATTTACCTTTGCTCATCCTATTCTCTCTGCCTGAAATAAGAGTGACAATTAGTACTAACTATGCATTTTCTAAAAGCTAGGCAGCTCTTGTGCTAAATCACACATTGGATAGTCCAGTTGCATTCCCACCACAACCTTATGTGGTAACAATTATTACAGTCCTCATTCTACAAGTGGACACTCCTAATCCCACATGCATAACGGTTCACAACCAGACTCTAGAGAGGAGTTTTGAGGTTCTTTGTTATTCTCCATGCGAACAGCTTTAAAATACCATTTTATTATTCCAATTACTAACCAATTTTAGGTATGCCTGATTAAATTAAATTGAATTTCATTTTTTAAGTGTGTGTGTAAATGTGTGTGTATGTTTGGCACATGGAGAGAGTAGATGGAGGGACTTGATTACTTGACCTTCGATTTGTTTTTTCCTATCACAAAGGAGGTTTGGGTATGTCAGACTATTAAATAATCAGCACATTAATCAATTTAGATTTCCAGTATGGATATATTTTTATTTTACCCACTTCTACTCTCTCTAGGCTTCATTCCTCAGCTTCATGAGCAGCTTATTTGCTTTACATTGCCAAGAAAATGTATCAATTTCACATGTATATAACCTAGAGCATGAGAATAGTGCCAACATATTGTTTTGCAATATTACTCGCTTGTAGCAACAAATCACAGCAGCCTCACAGAGTTCAATATCATTCAACTGTAAATCATAAAAAAGATTGAGATTTAGAAGAGAGTTTTTAAACATTCTTATGCACTAAAAATTTCAGAATAATGCTATTTTAAAAACAAAACAAGGTAAATAATTGACAGAAACGCCATGAAACTTCAGAGACCCAGTGTGAACTCTCATTTGTCTGTACTGTAGGTGGTTTAGGATTCTCACAGAAAATTGAAAACTACCTTCATTTCCATTTCCCTTAGCATTGGCAAAACTTCACTGACTGTAATTCAAGAAATTTGACATTTAGAAAATCAGGCTGAAGCTCATCTTTGTACCAGCTGAAACAGTAAATTAGTAGCACAAATAAGAGAGAGGAGTTCAGCTTGCGGGTGACTCTCTTCCTTTGCAGCAGCCTGTGGATGTAAACAATGAGCTTAATGAACAGAGCACATTCCTACACGAACTCCTTCTCCTCGCAACTTGTTTGTGTTTTACTAGAAATATTAAACTTCAGCTCTCTTTGTTGCTCAAGTAGTTTTAAACATTTTTGTTTTTATTTCAGATTTGGGCCTCAATAGCTTAAAATTGTATGAAACAAAAACAGTTGATCCCCTAGTCCAGGCTATCCAATACCCTGGGGATAATCCCTGTTAAGTAAAAGTATGTTTCTTGAGAACATAATCTATCTTTTTTTTTTTTTAGTTTTCCAGATGACCATTTTACTATAAGTTTGCATTAGTGAGTCACTTGTTTTATCGTACTCTTCTCACCTGCCTTCTTTCAAAAGGTACACATTTAACACATTTTAGATTTTAAACAATTATGTGTTTTCTGCTTTAAGATGGCATTCATATTCATCTATCATTTTCTTTTAAAATTATTTTTGGTATTAGCCATTCAAATGGATGCAAAGTGGTATCACTGTGGTGTTGATTTGCTTTATTCACTCTTGATTGCTTAATTAAAGGTTAATTATTGTTAACACTGGGATATATTTCCATTTTTCTATGCATATTTTTTCAAATAATTGGGACCATAGGTTATATGTAGTTTAGAAATTTGCAGTAAACAGCATTAAAAAATACTTTCCTATGCCAATAAAAATTACTTGTGGACTTCATTTTTAGTGGATGTGAAAACTTACATAGCAAAGGACATTCTAATGTTTATATGTGTCTATTTTAATTGAATATTGTCATGCCTAAAATAATGGATTTTAATGAAATTAGCAATATTAATACAAAGCAGATCCTAGCTTCAAACAATATGAGTGCTATGGATACATCACAACAGGTCAGCTTTTATAACACCTCTGTCATTACATTCACTTGAAATCACAATAAACAAAATTAAAAACAAGCATTAGATAATTTAACCTATTGAATATCCCAAAGTGATAATCTATCACTGGAGGTGTTTTCTTTGTGCAATTAGGTGACCAGTGTCTATTTATTTATTTATTTTTTAATAAAGGCTTTAAGAGAGGAAATATATTTAGGAATTAAACCAACCAGATTTTATCATTGAAAACATGTTCACAATTCAGTTAAGCCTGGATTTCCTCTGGTTAATCACTTTTTATAATACTCTCCAGTGGATGTGAAAACATCCTATTGAGGTCATTATCAAATTCCCAATCTTATATTATGAAGTAAAAGGTTCATAATAAAGTACTTGAATTTTCCTGCCCCACACAGGAGATATATTTTTGTACTTACGGTATTCACACTAAGAAGCAGTGATGAAAAGCACAAAATACTATTTGATGTTAGTGGTTTAGGGGCAAAGAAACTGGCACTGCCTAGATTTTTGTGTAACTTGGCACAAGCCAATGCTTTCAGGAGGGACTTTCAGAGCAAACTTCTGTCAAATTTGCCATATGGAGTTATTGGGCTCGGATTATAGAGGTTTTCCTGGTGGTTTGCCTGATTTAGGAGTTATCTGTGCTCTCCAGGATTTTCTTCAAATATGGAACATGTATTTGGAAGAAACTGACACCTCAGGGAAAAATAGTAAAGTTTGCTATTTGGGAGGTTCAGATGGTTCCCAATATTTCTGAAAGATATTGTGGCTCATGAAGAACTTAACTGGCAACAGTGTGGACAGTTTCTGTCAGCACGGAAGCACAGCCAATAGTCTGACACTTCAGGTCACTTGGACGGGACCAACTGTCCCCTTCCCCATTCAGGTCACCCCCAACACTCCCAAAGCCCCAAATAACCTCAACTGCAGGCCAGCCTGTGGAATGAAGTTGAGTGCAGGGCAGATACAGAAATGTGCTTTACTCTGTAGCATCTTAATATATTACAGATCCAACCATGAGTTTATCTACTCCAGAAGATTGCAGATGATTATGTGTGGGATATTGTGGGAATGAAGATCTAAAAATCTTTTTTTACTAGAAGAAGAGGAGGAGGACTTGGAGGGGAAGGAGGGGTTGGGGGAGGGCGAGGGAGAGGGAGAAACCCAATTTTGAGAATTCTCCCGTTCTGACACTAGAAAACACCACCTCCTCACGATGCTGAGCTCTGTGTAAAAAGACAGCCCCTTTCTCAATTCTTTTTCCTTGAGGAGCATCATGTGGATGGATTTTCCTTCCTGTCTTTCATCTGGGAAGCTCGAATTCATGTTCACTTGTCACTACAACAGTCAATGATTTTTTACTGTGGAGCATCTTCCCGATGGATTAAGGCAGAGGTTCAAAACTAGGCCTCAGACCAATAATGGATTTGATTTTAAAATCCAGTGTTTAAAACAAATCAAAGGAACTTACATTAAAAAATCAGATTTTCTGTTTCTCTTGAAAACAGGCAAACCTGGCAACTCCCAGCTCATGTCCCCACCTGCCAAGACTGCGGTGCACTGGGGTAGTGGCTTTTCCTTTGGGCGCCCTCTCTCCATGTCAGTGAAATCCTCACCTGGTTGCTTTTGTTTTCCTGCCCAGCCCCTGAAAGTATGAGTTTTCTACCCCTTGTTTGGATTAGGTGTTTTACCAGAAAAAGGGACCTGTGTACACTTTGAAGTGTCTTTCTCATACAGAGCAGAGAATACCAAGCAAGCACCTTCCGGTCTTAGGAGCAAGTCCTTTAAGAAGCAATGATAGCAGATACTTTAGTGATCTATTCAATAATTCTGAGATAATTCTGAAAGCGTGAGAGTTAAACCACCTGTACCATAATCATCCCTGGGGCTTGCTTAAAACACATATGCAGGCCTCCACCTCAAAGCTAAGAGAATCAGAATTTCTGGGAAAAGACCTGGGCATCCAAAGCAAAAGAAGCATTCCAGGTGATTCTTATAAAATATAAAGCTTGAGAATTACTGAGTATTTTCCGGATCTGACAGCTCTTTGGCTTGACAGATCCAATTAGGGGAAACTGCTGGACATTAGGAAATAATCCTAACTCACCAATCCAGCAGTGCCGAAGAAGCAAAATTGTGTCCTTATCAAAAGTCAGTCAATGCTGACCTTTTTGAGTGAGTGTCCAGTGTTAGATCAGGTATGACAGTAGATAAGGTAGATAAATATGCAGTTTTGTTATATAAGGGGCTTTCCCCCCCTAATCATTGTTAAAAGGCAGGGATCTCTAGCCCTTTATGTTTATTTTACAGGCATTATCATTTTGATCTTTCTCTTTAACGTGGGATTAAAATATCACGAATCTATTTCCTTTTATTCCTAATATCTGATAGGGTTTCAGCTTGACGTAATTAGCATTTAGAGCATGTTCACATCCTGTAATCTCACAGATGAGTCACTCCATAACCCCAGCACAGTACTGTTCCTGGGGTACTGTCAGCTAACCTGGCTTCGAAACCCGGTTTAAAAAAAAAAAAAAAAAAAAACTGTTTTCCTCGGAGGTAATCAATACATGAGAAGTTACAATAAATATGCATTTTTATTCACTCTCATTTTTACATGAAACTGACAAAGCTGTGTAACACATTGCATAAAGAGTCAGGTTCTGTAAATACACAGCTAATGTGCACATGAATTATTCAATGAAATTTGCGTCAGTGGGTTTTTCTGAGTCATTTTGATGTGTGTCCTTTTTCAGATAATACATGAAATGTTATACATTATGGTCAAATCACTCTATTTTGCTTCAAACTATATCCTATGTTGGTTAATCGGTTAAAAGTCAAGTTTGCATTATGGTTCATCATGTTGCTTTTCCTCAGATGACCCTATGTATTTCGGCCATCAAATAAATACTTATTTGCCTCTCTGAGCCTTGGCGTTCATGCTAACTGTGTTAGGGACATGCATATGAGAAAATAAGTAATCCTGCTAGTGATTGCTGTTGATGTGGGAAGTAAAAGGGAGTCAGAGAAATAAATAGAAGGATAGGGGAGGCTCCTTAAAGGAAGGGACCTTAAAGCTCAGACCTGAAAAATGAGTGGAAGTTGCCAAAGGAAGAGAAAAAAGGAATACATTCATTTTCTATTGCTGAGTATCACAGGACCGCAGATTCTGTGACTCATAAACGTTATGTTCTCACAGTGTTCCTGAGTCAGGAGTCTGATCCCTCTTAACTGGGTTCTGTGTACAGGGTCTCACAAGGCTACAGTCAAGTGGTGACCAGGGTGCATTCGTCTGTGGGGCTGGGGCCTTTTCTTCAAGCGCCTTCAGGTTGTTGTCCAAATTTAGCTCCCTTCCTTTTCAGAACTGAGGTTTCTGCTTTCACGCAGCTGCTCTCAGGAGGTAGAGGCCACCTGCAGTTTCCTACCCTCTCACAACCCTCCCCGCAACTTGGCAGCTCACCCCTGGAAGACTAGCAGGAGAATCTCTCTCTTCAGGAAGGACCCGCTTCCTCCCTTAAGACCTTATGATTGAATCAGGTCCATCTAAGAGAATCACTTTTTTGATTTGTCAAGAATCAACTGACTAAGGACCCTTAATTGTAGCAGAAAAATCTCTTTATTTTCTCCAAATACTATAACCAATCGGGAATAATATTTTATGCTCATAGGTCAGGTCCTTGTTTGAGAGAAGAGGATTATATGAGGTATGTGTATTCGAAGATGGGAATCTTGGGAAACATCTTAGAACTGTGCCTACCACTGGGAAGGATATTTTAAGCAGAAAGAGCCAGGTATACAAAAGAAGTCTAAATGAAAGTATGGCAACTTTTAGTGTCTGAGGATAGCGCTGGACTGGCAACCGACCAGACCGTGCAGGTCAAATTAAGGAAGGTGGGCCTTACCCTTAGAAAGCAGAGAAGCTGCTGCTGGGTTTAACAACTCGTGTATACAATATTATGCAACTAGTGAAGTACCTGCTATCATGACATAAAGTACAGCATAGAGAATATAGTCAATAATATTGTAATCACTGTGTATGGGGCCAGGTGGGTACTTGAAATATCAAGGGGACCACTTTGTAAAGTACATGATTATCTGACCACCAGCCTGTACACCTGAAACTAATACAAAATAATATTGAATGCAAAATGCAACTGAAAAATGAATTCCAGAAGAATCAAAACTTTAAAAATTATTAAAAGCAAAAAATAAATAAAAATAATTTTAAAATTATTAAAAGCATTAAAAGGAAAAAAGAGTATTTGAAATATTGAAATACAGAAAACCTCATATGATAAAATATTAAATGTGAAATATCAGGGTATGTGTTTATAAGATTAGAAGTAAATACATCCATCTGTTAGACATGGGTCTGGTGGAATTTATGGATGCTAGCCATTTCTGAGTGGGAAATTATGAATGATTTACAGATTCTTTATCCCATGCCTTATTTCTAAAATTATCCATAATAAACATGTATTTCTCTTATAATAATAATTGAAAACCTATTTGTGGTTCTTGCAAAAAACAAATCTGAGCACAGTTCTCCTTGAAGTCAATTGAAAATTTTGTGCTCCAGATGTTTTGACAGGTGGAAATGCAGGACCAGGAATTAGCTGCACCTGAGCTGTACAAAGGTGAGGCCCAGTCAGTGGTAATGAAGTCCAGGTTCAGCCAAGGGAAACAGGTATACCAGGCCTATGCAGGTTTGTCTCATGACTACCCAATGGACGGGAAAGTCACTCTTTAAATTTTGGAAGTGTTAAAGCAAGTAACCTCCCTCAACCTCAGTTTCCTTATTCTAAAAATGCAAGAGAGTGAAATTCCATCTGTCACGGGACTCAATTGCAAGTAACACATAAGTGGCTGCACTTCATCTGCCAATCCATCCCCCTCCTTCCGGGGGTAGTTATTTAATCCATCCCACTGACCAGCACCCACTGGGAAGGACGCTTACAGGGAGAGATGGCTGAAGGTGCCGAGTGCTATTTCATAAATGGCATCACCTATGTCATATTGCCAAATCCATTACAACTTCGTGAGGCATTTATTTGGGAAGAGGAGAAAAGAGCTCTTTGAGAGCCAGATGGGAATTTGGAAATAAGTAACACTGACAACCAAATCCTTCAGAAACATCTTCAAGTTTCAAGAGAGCAGTTAACATAGAAGAAAAATGTATTTTTAGAAGTTGTTTGGGAGGTGAAAGGATTTTTCTGGGGGGAGGAGGGCAGAAAATGGGTAGAGGAAATTGTTTCTTTTTTGGCACTGCAATATCTCAAGGATCTTCGAGTCAAAAAATAATAAAATGAGGCTTTTCATCTCTCTTGCTTCAAAAATGAAAAGTGAGTGCACTAGAAACCATCTGAGTTGCTTGCTGGACAGGACACATTTCTAGTATATGGCAAGATGGCTAAAATAAAACTCTTAAAATACACATTTCAAAGTTAGTTTTCTGACCTTCGATAGGGCTTATCATGCTATTTATACTGTAGCAGAAGGAGCTGATTTTTCAGTAGTTGCCTCATCAAAAACATGACTCACATTTCCTTAAGCATTTACACCATATGTTTCCTGAGGTAAAAAAAAATTACATTTTTAAGGTTTTTCTTCTTTCTATATAATTAGTGAAATATGAATAAAATTTATAAGAAATCATTTAAAAGAATACTTTTGGGGGCATGTATTTTATAAATGTTGATTTCTAGAAATTCAGATGATGTGAGCTATTTGGTGGGTATAACCAGTAGGTACATTTTATGAATATAATGTAGAAGTAATTATTGTGATGCTAGTTTGACTATTAAGAAAAAAGGCAGAATTCAGAAGGATTTAGAAATGAAACACAAATAATAATGAAACTCTTTATATTCCAAAATGTCAATTTGAGGTAAAAAGACTTGTTAAACTAACTGACAAGAATCATTTTAACAATTAAAAAATGAAAATATTACTTTAATTGACATTTAGTGACATTCTTGTGCATGTACAAGCTGTGGCTATAAGATAATAGGGTAAATTATTTTGTGGCAAGTGGAAATTAATGTGGATTTATTTTTATAATGATTTACAACAGGGACCATTTTAATTTCAATATTTTTGCATAATACAAAAATTTTTATATAACTCCTAGGAAATGTATATTCCATTTAAGATATAAGGATGTACCTATAGAGAAAATTATTCGTATGTGAAAATCAGGAACCTAACTATGGAATCCCCAGTTTCCCACTTGGTATACAAATCACCTGTTATTTTATTTCATTTTTTTAAGGGCAGTAGATTTAAACAGTTTCTACATGTAATAAACATATGTCTTAAGGGGGTGCAGTGTTTCCTGCAACACTTACCTGTCCCTGGGTTGCCTTTCCCCAGGCTCTTCCTACCTTTCATGTTACCTGGCTTTGAAAAGATATAGTTATCCTTCTAGTCACCCTTAACTCCTCCCTATACTCCCCACTGAATCATCCCCAAGTTCTTTCACTCCTGCCTTCTCAGTATCTCACAGATATTTTCTCTCTCCCTCCCTCCTTCCCTCTCTCTCCTTTCATCTCTCAACTTAATTTTATTTTTGTAGAGAGTTTTAGGTTCATAGCAAAGTTGAACAGAAGTACTGAGATTTCCCATATATTCCCTGCCCCCCACAGGTGCACAGCTTCCACCTCATTATCAACATCCCCCACCAAAATGATACATTTGTTACAACTGATGACCTTACATTGACATGCCATGATCACCCAGAGTTCATAGTTGACATTAGATTCAGTCCTGGTGTTGTACATTCTATGGGTTTGGGCAAATGTATAACATCCTGTATCTACCATTACAGTATCATACAAGTAGTTTCACTGCCATAAAAATCCTTGATGATCTGCCCATTTGTACCTTTCTTTCCCCTAAACATAGGCAGCCACTGATCTTTCTATTGTTTCCATAAAATTGCCTTTTTAAAAAAATGTCATATAATTGGAATCATACCGTATGTAGCCTTTTCAGATTGATTTCTTTCACTTAATACTCTGCATGTGAGGTTTCTCCATGTCTTTTCCTGGATTGAGAGCTCATTTTATTAGCACTAATAGTCCATGCCACCTATAAACTCTGATACATCTGGGAGTCACCTCCCTGACTCCTAGCCTTGAGCCACCTGTACTCCTTTCCCCACCAACTTATGCCCCGTGCTGCAACCTGGGTGATCTATCTTAAACACAGATTTGATTGTTCACTCACCTACTTTTGAAACTTAGATTTTTAGAACCTCTTCCTAGGTACATTCTCAACATGTCATCTTGGCAAACAAGATCTTTTCCTTAAACCTGGCTCCTGCTCACCCATCCAAACTCACCTGTTGGCACCCATCCTACAACTCTCTGCAGCCTCTTCTCGCCGTGCACATAGAGTTTTAGTCTTGTCGAACTATCTGCAGTCTCTCAAGTGGGCCATCCTCTCTGCACTACAATTTCCTTCTGCCTAAAGATTTCTTTACCCTTCCCTCCTGCCCCATCTGGTTCACCTTACTCTTCATTTACATCTCAGTTCTAAGCAGATGTCTTCTCCCTGAGGATGCGCTCTTTGTCCTTTTTGCCTCTTGGCCCCAGGCCTTCCCTGTTGTCCTGGCATCCTGTGCATCCCTCTGTCATAGCCATTAAATCATTGACTTGCACTCATACATCCACTAGAAGAGTAGATTTTTGTATGGTCAGCAACCTGCCCAGGTCCCAGCACTGTATGTCTGGAACTCAATAGGCATTTCATAATAGCTGACAATTAAGTAATTATATATAATAAAAAAATTCACCTGGCTGACCATTAGGGAATATAATATTAATATATTATATCAATAAATATATAATTATATGTTACAAAATAAAATATTATAATTAAATTAGTCTTAGCTAAAATACTTTCAGTAATATCTGCATTTCAGTTAGAAATGCTTTTGGCTGTAAGAAAACCCTAGTAACAGTCTTTGAAAGAAATAGGTTTGGAAAGCATTAACTGCTGGCCTTGGATCAGTACAAGGTCAGGGCCAACTCCTCTGTGCTTCTCTTGGTTCTTCTCCGATGGCCACAGAATGGCTGCTCTAGCTCTAGTCATCGTGTTCATTTTTAATGCAAGAGGAAGGAGAAAGGCAGCGATAGCCACTTCTGTCTCCTTTATCAGAAAAGCAAAGCTGTTCTGGAAGTATCCCCATCCCTTCATTCACTTCTTTCTAATGGGCTAGAACTGTCAAGTGATCACCAACTGCAAGGGAATCCAGTGAAATTAGATAGGTATTCCCAGTGTATACTGGAATTGGGTAAGAGAATAAATTTGGGAATGGGTGTGAGATCTGTCAGCCAACAGTATTGACTGCAACGTGGGACAAGCCATGTTACTTGTTCTATCCTTGGGCTCCTCTTTTTAGAGTGAAGAATTGGAATAAATGATATTTCTTTCATTTAAAAAAATTAGAATCAACATTTTCCAATTTTTGTATATTCTCTTGTGTCTAGTGGAATTACCTTGTACACTGGATAGTTAGTCCAAGTCTTTCCCTGTTATCTCACATTTAGACAAAGCCCTATCTAATGAAGAAACCAATTATTTTTCAAGAGCTTTCCTTGTCATAACATTCTCCCTGAATGATACAGACCCAGGTTTCCTGCATGTGACTTCACCAGTTCCTCTTCTGTGTGCCAGTCTCTCAGACTGCTCACAATAATCCTCGTGATTTCTCCAAACCTCCTCCTTCCCGAGCTAAAATTCTACTTGCTTCAACAGTTTTTCAAGTCCACCTTTCAGCTGACACCGGGTATACTCTCTTCATTTATTTATGATTCACTTAACAGATATCTACAGAGTTCCTGCCATTTGCCAGCAGGGTTCCAGGGACTGGTGACAGAGCAGACAGCAAAGCAAATAAGGCTTTTCTTGCATGATGCTTATAGCAGAGTAGTGGGGGGAGGCAGATGATAAGCCACACATGCGAGTGTGCACACACACACACACACACAGGATCATGTCAGATAGTAAATCATTACCAAGATGAAAATGACACAGGGATGGATGAGTAACAAAGGGTATGTGGTATGCGCTTGTGTGTATGCATGTCCTTTAGGTTTATTGGTCAGGAAAAGTATCTCCAAGACTGAACAAGGACAAATAACCTGCATGGAAGAGGAGGAGTTTGTGAAGCAGGGTAAATTGTAAGTAAAATGCCCTGGATTGAATGAGCCAGGGCTTAGTTAGGAAGAAAAAGATACTCAAAGAAGGAAAGTTTGGGGGAAAAAGCCCGATAAAATCCATCACATGAAATCATGAAGTCCAGAGCAAGGGTTCAGATCATATTCAAAATGACTTTATTTCAGTATTGTCTTAAAATGTGTCTGCACCCAATTGAATGCACAGCTGCACACGTAGTCTGCTATAACATCTATTTAATGCTATAATTTATAACTTCTCTTTAAACTGATCACTGCATTTCTATTAACGCAGGCCACAGCTACGTGACTATTTTTAAGCCATGCTATACCTCTGATCCCCACTGTGATTTCCTGTATGCTCTTTGAGGCGCTTGGCTCACATGCCTGAATGTTACTTGCACAAGATAGAGAGTAGGTGGATGTGATGCAAGGAGTTATTAAAATGATTCACATCACACTTTCACTGTATGAAAAATAATATAGAGTCCAAAGCAACCCAGCTTGGGAAAACCAACATTACATATTTGAAATGCAGTCAGTCATTGAAAAGAGATAATCTGATGGTCCTGAAAAATGCTTTTCCTGAGAGCTTTTCTCCCAGAGCAAAATTGAATGATAGGGATAAAATTAAATCTAACCAAAAAAAAAAAAAACCCAGAAGATTTTAAAAATCGATACTGGAAGCAGGCAGGAGTTGGGGGAGAAAGGGAGTTGTTGGTACTTAGTTTGAGCCAATTAAATGTTGGTTTTTCCACCTTCCAGGGACCCTAATTGCCTTCTCTCCAGCAGCTGTGGGTTTTTCTCTGGCCTGCAGGAGTTGGGCCTCAGCGCTGACAGCCCCAGTGACTACCACACTCCATATGAGAGCATGGACGTGCTCAAAGGTAGCGAGCGAGTGAGCCCCTTCCCTGCACTGCCTCAGTGTTCTCCCTGTGAGCTGCATCTGCTGTTCAGCCACGCAGGCAGCAGGGATCCTGAGGACTCTCCTCTCCCATATGGCGTTCAGTTTCGTTTCATCCTCTTCCTTTTCCCTATCAGTAGGTATTCTGGAAGACAATTTTATGATGACATCCACAGCCAGCATTAAAACCAGATAAAAGTAAACCAGATGTCAATAAAGAACTAATAATGCGTCTGTGCAAGTGTGTAATAATAATAAAAAGTATAGATATCCATTTGGAAAGATACTGTTTTAAAGTTATAGGGCTCTAAATGAAGCCACTTTGTAAATGGACCAACATATGTGAATGTTTGCCTATGTCTTTCAGCCATGAAAATTGCCCTGTATACAGCGGGCTTTGAGGTGAAAGGCAATCTATTGGCACTAAATAGTTTACCAGAACACCTTCTCACAGTGCTAACTACTTTCATGACAGAAATTTCAGAAGCAACTTAGGGGTCATGGAAGGAAATTGTTAAACACCCTGACATTTCTGAAAAAATGGATTAAAAAACCAAGGGCAGCTAGAAAGAGCATTCAATGCCAACTTCGTAAGAGGGAAGAAGACACCCTTGGAGTTGGGAAAATGTCAGGAAGGATTTAGGTGAGAACGGCAATTGTCAGTAATGACCTTGGTTTAGAATCACCCCTTGATGGCAGGAATCTCTCATGACTCCTATACTGTCCAGCCAAATGATATTTTGGCAGGTGTCTTATCCTATTTGAATCTCATTTCTTTTGTGTCGAATAAGGGGCCACTCCTGGTGAGGTTTAATTCAAACTGTGTCCTGTGTCATTTATGTGTTCTGCAGCAGTGATGAGGGTGGTATCAGGGAGGGTGAGCGGGAGGGACTCTGGGCTCTCTCCTGCTCTCCTCCCTCTGCGTCAGCCAGAACAACTCTGCTTTTATCTCTTTACACATTGAGTTTTTGTAAGATCCTACTTTAAAGAAAACACTTTGATACTTACAAAAATCTTGTAGATGTCTAGATATGGAATATGATTCCTTTCAACCCTGAAATACTATGACTCTAACATTCTAATTCAAGTATGTAAATGGTATGCAACTATCTTTAGAGGTTAACAAATTGTCACTATTACTGAGCAGCAATAACAATAGCAAAGTAATAGAATTAACTGAATTGCAGCAAGCAGAAAATGAGCAATGCATACTACTGATTAACTATGGATACTGTATAATATAAACAATGTGTTTACTTTGTTATTTTTTTTTAAGTTTTTTAATTTTTTATTGTTCAGGTACAGTTGTCTCCATTTCTACCCCCTCTCCCCCCAGCCCCACCTGTGAACCTACGCCCTTTGGTTTTGTCCATGTGTCCTTTATACTTGTTCCTTGGCAACCCTTCCCCTGTTTTCCCCATCATCCTCTCTCCCACCTCCCCTCCAGTTACTGTCAGTTTGTTCCTTATTTCCATGTCTCTGGTATTATTTTGCTTGCTTGTTTGTTTTGTTGATTATCTTTATCTTTCAAAGGATGTGTGTATTTTCATTTGTAAGGTAGTTTGGGGCTCTGTCTGTTCTTGCCATAACTACATGGAAACTCCAGAATCTGCCAGCAGAAGCTGTTTTGTTTTGAACTCTTCAAATGTTTTTTTTGGAGGGGGGGAGGGGGAGGGCAATATTCTGGAAGGATTTAATAACTAATGTTAAATAGGCAATTATTTAGATATTGATATAAAGCACGTAATATATGCTCAGCATCCTACCAAGTACAGGGCGATATTCACTCACATTCAGCAAATGTTTCCTGAGCACCTACCATGTAACAGGCACATTCTCAGCGCTTGGATGCCTCATGAACAAAACAGGTGTAGCAGATCTCAGCCCTAATGGAGCATGCATTCTAGATGGTAGATTGAACACTTAGACATGTGGGAAGTATTTCTCTTGCAAGGAGCTTAGAGTCTAGTTGGGAAATAAAATGCCAACACATACAATTAGAGGCCAAAGTAGGTGGTATAAACCCCAGTGCTCCCAGAGTTTCAGCGGCGGCAGATAGTTGGACTCAGGTAGACCCTGGACAAGGGGTAGAATAGGATAGATAGACCTTGGCAATTCACACATTGAGGTAATAGGAAAATAATTGGTGATTTAGAATGAGCCCAGATGAAGAATGCTTTGAATTCAAGATAAAGGTTTTAGAGTTTGGAGTGAGGATAGGAGGTAAACATAACAGAGAAACAAAAGTATAAATCTGTCCCAAGATAATTTGTTGCTGAAAGGGAGGCTAGAAGCAGAGAGACCTGCCAGGAGTTCTTCCCATACTGCATCTGTGAGGGTATGATGACCTTGGCTTAGCAGAGGCAGAATGCAGAACAAGAAGCAGAATGAAGATCAATTGTATTTGGACATAAGGTATACTGAGAGGGAAGAGGGAATGAAGAAGCACAGCAAGAGTCTCAAGTCTGGGAAATGGAGAAACTACTTTGTGTTTGAGAGGCTGCATCGCATGGGAGTGGTGGGCACAGACCCTGGGGCCAGAATGCTTGGTATGAATCCTGGGGCTGCCATTAGTATCCTGTGATCTTCAGCAAGGTACTTAACTTCTCAGTGTCTTACGCTCCTATTTGTCAGAGGGGAATGATAACATAGCATCTGCTTTAAAGCGTAATAGTTTGTGAGAAGTAAATAGGGTTAATGCATTTAAGTGCTTAGGAGAGTGCCCAGCAGAGGACTAGAGAGGAAGTGAGGTAAAATGGATAGGTGGATAGAAGTAGATGGGGTTAATACATCTAAGTGCTTAGGAGAGTGCCCAGCAGAGGACTAGAGAGGAAGTGAAGCAAAATGGACAGATGATGGTTTCCTTTTCTGTGCAAAATCTTTTTATTTTGATGTACCCCATTTATTTTTTGTTTACTTGCTTGAGGAGATATATCAGATAAAATATTACTATGAGCAATGTTTGACATTTTACTGCCTATGTTTTCTTCTAGGATTTTTATGGTTTCTGGTCTAACATTTACACCTTTACTCCATTTTGAATTTATTATTGTGTGTCGTGTAAAAAGGCTGGTCTAGTTTCATTTTTCTGTATCCATCCAATTTTCCCAGCACCATTTATTGAATAAACTGTCTTTAGCCTATTGTATGTGCTTGCTTCCTCTGTAAAATATTAATTGATGATAAATATGCAAGTTTATTTCTGGGCTCTCTGTTCTGTTCCATTGATCTACATGTCTGCTTCTATGCCAGTACCACACTGTTTTGAATACTATGACCTTATACTATAGTTTGATATTAGGTAGTGTGATTCTTCAAACTTTATTCTTCTTTCTCAGAATTTTTGTTGCTACATGGAGCCTTTTGTGATTCTATATAAATTTTTCAAATATTTGTTCTAATTCTGTGAAATATGTCATTGGAATCTTGACAGGAATTACATTAAAACTATAGATTTAATGTGTTGGGTAGTATGGACATTTTGATGATGGTAAGTCTTCCTATCCATGAACATGGTGTGTCATATAATTCTCTGAGTACAGGTCTTTTACATCCTTGGTTAGATTTATTCTTAAATATTTCATTCTTTTTGAAACAATTGTAAATAGGATTGTTTCCTAAATTGCTTTACTGTCTATGAAATTTAACACTGCTTCTGGGCTCTATTCAAGTCTAACTTTTTAACATGTTGGGCAAGGAATATGATGTGCATATTCCTGACTTTAGCTTTAATCCTTGCTGCTTTATACCTGCATACCTTTAACTTTCTGATCCTTTGCTCCCAGCTGTCTCCTTCTTCTGATTACAGAAACTCCTAGGCGCTAATTGGGCATTTACACACTAATACTTCTTAAAAGGACAGCAAGGTGCTTTTGTGCAGAGCATTTCATGCAGTTCTCACAACAACCCTTCTAATTAGTTAGGATTATTGTTCAATACTCATTTTGCATATTAAACTAGACCCCACACAACAAAATAGGTTTATACCTATGTATATATTTGTCAAAATTTATCAAACTGTACACATAGGCTCTGTGCATTCATTAAGTTTTATCTCCTTTTTTTTAAAAAAGTAAAGATTCTGTGCCCAGAAAGAGTAAATGAATTGCCAAATATCACAAATCTTAAGAAAGCAAGTTGAAAGGGTCTTTATTTGCCATATCTTCCTGACCCTTCTGAGGAGTGCGAACCTCACAGAGAGGGCCCCTCTGTTTACTTCTGGGATGCCTTCTCAGTAGGTGAGGAGATATAATGGAGACTATAGATAGCTCACAGATGGATTCCTGAGAGTCTGCACGAGAGGAGAGAGATGAGAGAGCCCAGATGCCTCTGAGTGGGAGAGGAAATAAAGAGAAATCAGGATGTACGGTGGGAATTTCATCATGGATCTGTCCGATGTCCTCCCCTTCCCATATCGACACAAAACACTTGGCAAAATCTAGTTATTCAACCTGTTTTGACTCTCTCTTTCTCTCGCTCTTGCTCTCTCTCTCAGCAGGGAGGGTGGGGTAATAACAAAGTACTGAGTGTGACCTCAAGGTGGATGCAGAGCAAAGTCAGAGTTAAGGCTTAAAACCAGTTCCCCTGTTTACACTCTGACTATTAATTTGTTCAATAATATGCTCTGACTTCCCATCTACATATTTATATCCTTGGTAGGAGAGATTATTTCTCATACTTCTTTCTGTTTACTTCTTAACACAAAAATAATTTAAACCCATATTTTATAATTATAATGTCTATTTTCTCTCACTCCAAAGAAATATGTATTTATTACAGAAAATTTAGGAGACAAGATAAGCTAAGAAAATAATAATGTGAAAGATGAGGGCCATCAGTTACATAAATAATAATAATGTGTGAAGTGTTATAACAACACCTCTGTGATTGTGGTAACGACAGTGATGATGATGATGGTGGTGGTGATGACTAACATTTCTATCCGACTGTATGCAAGGCACTATTCTGTTAACTTGTAATCTTCATAACAACCTCCTTTCTTTTCTTTTATATTATATTGTTTTATAAACGAGGAACCCAAGGCAGAGATGTTAAATAACCTGGTCACGAGCACACAACAGAAAGTGGCAGAGGTAGAAACCACCCATAGAGTTGGGCTCTAGCTTTATAGGTGCAACTAAATTTCAACGCTGCAGCCACCCTAGGTGATAGGGACTGTTTTCCTCCCTGTTTCCCAGTCCTAGATTTCTTTCTAGAATCACACATCTTGGGTTAGTGGCAAAACAGATTTCAAACAGGTCTGTCTACTCTGAGCAGGAGTCCTTCACCACCAGGCTCACAAGTAGACTCCAGCAGATAATCACTACTGACCTTTATTTAAGTGATGAGCAATCCGCCTCTGTGGCCACCCCCCAGAGAAAGGTGGTCACTGGCTCTGTGCCCCATGGCATTGCTGCAGGGTGTTCTACCTGCCAAGACTACCTCTCCTGTGGGGAATAGAGCCTCTCCGCAGAGAGTGATGGGGAAAGAGAGCCCAGACTGCAGAGAAAAAGAATTTATTTTGGTGACACTTAAACCCCTGCTGTGGCTGCCTCCTTAAAATGGCTGATGAACTGTGTATATTTAAAAGCAGGCGGACCAGGGAGCTCTTTGTGAAAAAGAAATGCTGTTTGTCTCCTTTGCAGTAAAAAAGAACCTCTTTTAATTTGCAGGATTATAAGGCACAATGGGAAAAATGAAAATTCATACCTAGGTGACTTCTAAGGTCAGTTAAGGAGTGACTAAACAAACTTCTTTCTACATGTTTTGAACATCAAAAGTTATTCAAAGACCCGGCATTATTAGCATATCCTAGAGAGAGTGTTATTATGTAGGTTCTGAAATTTTAGTTAAAAACAAAACCCCTTAGTTGTTAAGAAGAAGAATAGTGCAGCACAAGATGGAACATTTTGTAGTTAACAAGTTAGCCATAGCCTGCAGAGCTATTAGACACTTCCAGAGAGCTGGCCTGCTCCTGAGGAGGTCTACGGACAAGTTACCTCCTTCTGTCCATCCACACAAGGCTGTGTATCCTCTTATCCTTTGCCATGGTCGCTGGGAATGGCATGGATGTAAAGTGAAAATCTGCAGAGTCCTAGGCGAGATGCTAACGATGCAGAATAGCTCTGATAAATGAATCGAGCCTCATTTCAGATCCATGACTGGAAAAGAGAGAGGGATTGTCAGACTTGAAAAAGTGAAACAGCATTTGCAATTTAAACGTTACTAAGTCATTTGCTGAAGCTTTCAACCAAGGGTCCTTCCCTGTGATTCCAGTGTTTCAGTTCAGCAAAACCAGTCATCCGAAAAAGAAAAAAAAAATGACCGGGGGAAGCAGTAGTACAAATATCTTTTAGAGGAATATTCCTCTCCCATTATCCTTCATTTTTGAGATACAGTGTTTTATTTCCACAAGTCGAGCTGAGGAAAGGCATGATGACATTGTTCCCCTCTACAAGGTTAACTTCACCGAGGTTTTCTCTGCACACTGTGGTGTTCAACTGGTCATTTAGTTGACAAAACACTGGCAGAGCAAAGTGAGACAATAATTTCCCATTTACCATAATGTAAATGGAGTTTGAATTCAAATACTGTTATATGCGTGCCATCATTTCTCAACCTAATATTTTTCTTGTCATTAAAAACACTTTATTTTTACATCTGACTCATATGGCATAGTGCATACATGTTTAAAATATTAATAATAGTCTGGGGGAGCTTCCTAGGAGGAAGAAAAATGATATACAGGTTCACCCCGTGCAGTCCTGAGAGAATCTCTCCATATTATTCACTCAGAGTTCAATAGGACACAAATTATATGAGTGGGTATGACTTTAAATCAGTTTTATAATTGTTTTTAGCTGGTTCAAACTTCCTAGGGTTGTAAAAATCAGTTTACTAAACTTTGCAAATTTTATTTTGAAATCCTTGAAGTCTCCATTCTACTGAACTAATCATAGTTGTGTATGTGTGGGTGTGTTTGTGTTTGCATTCTTAATAGGTAGCTAAAATTATTTTATTTTGTCCTTTGTAGTATACTATAAAATGAGTGTGTTCATGTTCTCCCAGGAAGCCACACTTAGCTGTGCATCAAGAGTGCATGGTACAAAGAATGCAAGTGGGTGTGAGGTTCAGAATCTTTGCACGCGCGCGCTCGCGCTCTCTCTCTCTCTCTCTCTCTCTCTCTCTCTCTCTCTTTCTGGTCCTCACTGTTCCCTGCCGAATCTGCTCTACACCCAGGACAATGAGTCAGGAATAAGACAAGTACTGGAAGAGCCCTCAGCACCCCATGGCATTCTATCCACAGGCAGGACAATGCATGTTTCACTTTTCTCCACGTGATACATGTTTTGTCCCATTGGGGACTCAAATGAAACAAACTATATTTTTAATAGAGAAGACAATACACAACTCACTCAAATAAGATTTATTACATTGTAAGCAAAGCTAGGACAGATAATTCCTGAGATGGGGATGTGGCCTATTAAATTGATAACCTTAATTTATTGCTTTTACTTTTATTTATTAACACAGAATGATAAGTAAGCCACTGTGCTATTTGTTCCTTGTGTAATTTTCTATCAAGTGTACTCTTAAGCACAAGAGGCAAGACTACATTTGCATTCTCTGGACTTGCACACATCAAATACATGCAAAAATTATCCTGAAAGTTGGAAATGACTTGCCTCACAGACTCTCAATATTTCAAGCAAGTTTATTATTATTGACTAATTAATTATTAACATAAGTTTATTATTACCTTATCTAACTTATTCAGTGAGTGTGTGTGCATGTGTTCATTCACGTGTGGGCACAGGCTGGAGGGACTATAAGAAAGGAGCTTTGGAAATGTTAGAGGGACTGGGGTACAACCCTGTGATAAGCTACGTTTACATGTCCCACTTTCTCCATCATCGAAACAGCCAGGTCACATAATCACCACGTGCTGGGGTGCTGCTGGTGCACTGAGCAAATGCGTCAGGCCAAGGCGGGGAATGGGGCTCACATCCAGGCTGCAGCTGTCTTGCTGATCCAAGTATCCAGGGGGTGCGTCTACCCAGAGGGAAGGCCTTTCCGAATATACACAAGTCACCCACTGACGTTAGTGCTGTCCTGGAAATGATCATCTTCATTTTATAGAAGAGGAAGTTAAATATCAGAACGATTGAGTTGTTTCCTAAGAGTATGTATCCAAGAAAGAGCAAAGGAAGGACTCAAACCTAAGCCAACATGGCTTCGGTGACCTTCCTCTCCCAAACCTCTACCCCTTCCTTCAACTACAATTGCATTGCTTTGCCTCCTGGTATAAGGCCGGTCGTGACATTTAAAATGCAAGGACTGTGTGGTTGTGTGTTTATATCTTTAGATCCTTTTCTGAAAGTGAGTTTTAATGGGAAGGGGGAAAGGGGCAAAAAACTTGCCAAAACTCTTAAAGCCCTTTTCTTTTGAGTATTTGAGAGGACAACTCCAGCACTTCTGCTGAAATTTCAAAGTGGCCTATGTACCCAACAGGCTGTTGCTCATTGATTACAAGCTATTAGTGACTATTTACCTATGAAATCGTATTTACAGTTCACAAATGTATTTGATTTTCACAAGCCTCACTGGGGAACAATGCTCAGTCAACACATTCTTTGCTCAAAGGCTCTGATCAAAGGGTGTGAAGCATGACAAATGAATATTTAGCCTTTGAATTTGGAGTTGACAAAGGGTAATGTTTCACCGGTTGGCGCATTGATCTTCCTTACTATTCCACACAGCCTCTGAATTCCATTTACAACTTTGCATGATTAGATGTCACATTAAAATATAATCATCCCATTTCGAGTAGTTCACTGTACAATTGTTTCATTTCTAAACTTTAACTAATGTGGTTAGTCTGGTGCAGCTATTATCATCAATTTATGTATGCAAAATTGTCAATACTGTCCAGCCAATAATATTCTCTAATAGCCTTCAGCAAAATCATGTTCCCTTTGCACAGTGCCTCATGCTTTTTTGTGAGTCAGATGGAAAATGGAGGTAGGGGAACATTAGCTTTTGATAATAAAGCAAAGTAAGTAAAATAGATGTTCAATAAAGTCATCATTTTTGGTATTTATGGCATAGTTCTTTTGGTTCCTTTTGTAGTAGGTGGATTTGTTTATACAGAGAAATGTGTATTTGTTTCTACTAAGAGGGAGATTGAATATATATTCAACTATTTCAGAGAAATACAACATGGTATTATGAGTGTTTAATTCTGTAGCACAATTTTCAGATCTTTCTCTAATTGAATTTATGGGGGTGACAGTGGTTTCAAAACTATATGGGTTTCAAGTGCACAACTCAATTAAATATCATCTGCACACTGCATCATGTGCCCATCATCCCAAGTAGTACCTCTTTCCATCCCCTTCTCCCCCTTTGCCCACCTCCAACGACCCTCAACCCCCTTTCCCTCTGTCTATCACCACACTGAGGCCTATGCCTACGTGTTATGTATATATGTTTTTTGGTTAACCCCTTCACCTTCTTTCATCTAGCACCCCCGGTCCCCTCTCCTCTAACAGCTGACAGTCTGTTTCATGTATCCATGCCTCTGTTTCTATTTTTTTCTCAGTTTATTTTGCTCATTAGTTTCCACATATAAGTGGGATTACATGGTATTTGTCTCCCTCTGACTGGCTTATTTCGCTTAGCATAATAATATCTAGGTCCATTCCTGCTGTCACGAAAGGTAAGATTTCCTCTTTTACATGGCTGCCTAGTATTCCATTGTGTAAATGTACCACAGCTTTTTTATCCACTCATCTACTGATGGGCACTTGGGTTGTTTCCAGATCTTGGCTATTGTAAATAATGCTGCAATGAACATAGGGGTATGTATATTCTTTTGAGTTAGTATGTTGGAATTCTTAGAATATATTCCCAGAAGTGGGATTGCTAAATCAAAGGTGGTTTCATTTTTAATTTTTTTATGAAACTTCATACTGTTGCACAGCAGCTGCACCAGTCTGCATTCCCAGCTACAGCACACAGGAGTTCCTTTTTCTCTGCATCCTCACCAGCACTTGTTGTTTGTTGATTTATTAATGATGGCCATCTGGCAGGTATGAGGTGATATTGTGGTTTTAATTTTCATCTTTCTGATTATTACTGATGTTGAGCATTTTTTCATGTCTATTGGCCATCTGTGTGTCCTATTTGGAGAAGTGTTTATGCAGGTCCCTTGCCCATTTTTTAATTGGATTGTTTGTCTTCCTGGTGTTGAGTTGTATAAGTTATTTATATATTTTGGAAATTAACCCCTTATTGGATGTATCACTGGAAAAGATGTTCTCCCATACAGTGGGTTCCCTTTTTATTTTATTGATGGTTTCCTTTGTTGTGCAAAAGCGTTTGAGTTTGATGTAGTCCTGTTTGTTTATTTTTCCTTTGTTTACCTTGCTCTAGGAGATATATTGGCAAAAAATATTTCTATGAGATATGTCTGAGACTTTACTGACTATGTTTTTTTCAAGGGTTTTTATGGTTTTGCAACTTACATTTAAGTCTTTTTTCCATTTTTGAGTTTATTCTTGTGTATAGTATAAGGTGATGGTCTAATTTCATTTTTTTGCATGTACCTGTCCAATTTTTCCAATGCCATTTATTGAACAGACTGTCTTTACTCCATTGTATGGTTTTCCCTGCTGTGTTAAATTGACCATAAAGGCCTGGGTTTATTTTGAGACTCTTTGTTCTGTTCTATTGAGTGATATGCCCACTTTTATGCAAGTTCTAGACCATTTTGATTACAATGACCTTGTAGTATAGTTGGATATCAGGTATTGTGATACCTCCAACTTTGTTCTTTCTCAAGAATTCTGAGGCTGTTCAGAATCTTTTTTCGGTGCCACTTAAATTTCTGAAGAAGGACTGTAGAGTGGGCCCATATTGGACACAAACCATATTCCCTTCCTCAGGTTGTGAGCTGGGTAGGGTAGAGCAACTGGGGTCAGGAGGGCAGGGGTACTGGGTCTCCTACTTGGGGAATCACACAGTTGAGCACTCAATATCGGGAAAGTGGCCCCTACTCCGGAGCCAAACCACTCAGGCTCTGTCAGAGTCTCCAACTCTAGCTCCCCCTGGAGTATCTCACTGCAGGGTTAGGTTGGGTACAGCTAGCCATCCCCTCTACTGGAGTAAGCTCAGCCACCCCGGACTTGAGGAGATAGATCAAAAGAGTCTCCCACTTGGGGTAATGTTGGCCCAGACCTCAGAAAGGGGCTAAGCACTTTATCACAGTCCCATAAAAATAACCTCCAAGAGACTAGAATTTTGTGTGTCCCGATTTTGAGGTGCTTTTCCTTCCTCCAAAGGAACTGAGCTGAACAAGGTTGGGTATCCAGGAATGGGCAGGGCTGATCCAAACAGTCTCTCATTGGGGATGGTGCCCTCAGCCTGTAGGATGGGGAGGCCCTTTTCCCCCTCCCAGGGTTGGGTGGGCTGAGCTTGCTGGGGAGATAGAAGTGGCCCTCCCCCTTGCAATGTAGCCACACTCCCCAGAACCTGCCCATCTGGTTCCTAGACAAAAGCTTCCCTAGGAGACAAAGTCCCAAAGTCCTACCTTTGCATGGCACCCTGGCTCCCTGCTCAGCTGAAGTTAGCAAGACAGGGCCAGCTGTACCCTCAAGGTGGGGGAGACTAGCCCTCTTTCCAAAGCCACAAGTTTAATCACTGCCTGGGTCTGTGCCAAGAACTTCCCCAGAAAAAGAGCGTCCCAAAAGTCACTATGGGTGCAGCCAACAGACCCCTCTGCAGGACTCAAGTATGGTGGAGTGGTCTCACCAGCAGCCAGAGACCAGGCAGTGCCCTCCCCAGGCTGGTGCTGTGACTATAGGAGTGCTCCTCCCTGAGAAGGTGCTGTTCGGGTTTCCCAGGCAGATTGAATCCCCAGTGATTTTTACCCCCAGATGCTAAGTTTGTTCTTTCCATCTCTGTTGCTCTGGGTTGGGGATCCCTGAGTGAGGCTAAGACCCATGCTCCTGGGGCGAGGGAGTTTTGCAGTTGTGATATCCCTCCAGCCTCTCAGCCTCCGCAACTGGGTGTAGGGGCCAGCCCTCTCCACATCTCTGCCCTTTTACCAGTCTCTCTGTGGCTTCTTCTGTAAACACTTGGTTATAATACTTCAGCTAGCCTTCAGTTGATCATTCAGGTTGATTACTCTATAATTTAGCTAGCCGTAAATTTGGTTTGGGGCCAAGAGCAGGTGACTGTAGCTTCCACCTGCTCACTCTGCAGCCATTTTGGAATCTGCTGGCAGATTGTGCTCCCTCCTTCTTAGAATGCTTGCTCTTGAAACGTTCTGTCCTGGGTCCCAGTCACCAGGACTTGAAGGTCAATGTGGGGAGGCCCATGTGGAAGTGAACCGAGGTCCCTGGCTGAAACGTCTGGCTGAGCTCCAGGTCAAGCCTTCGGATGACTGGCGCTGCCGCGATGATGCTGGGCAATACTTCAGGAAGTTTCTTCCTCTCCTTTGCCTCCTGCTCATTTTAGTCTCTCTCGATTTCCCACATTACCACCGGGAAAATCTCGAGATCATTTTGATACAGAACTTCATCATGAAAAGCTTTTATTTTTTTCCCCCAATTGTAAACATTTAATGATTTCTTATTAGTTAAAAACTGACATAAAGTTGTTTCACATCTGCTTCCTTAAAGCACTGCTGTCGGTCTCTCTTGGCTGAAATTATTGACATGACATATCAACTGTCACATAGAAGGGAAAAATTATATTTCCATATCATGTGCAACATTCAGTATATATGTATATAAGCCTTGTGCAGAATAGTTTTTATAATCCTTCAAGTAATTATTGCAGAAACCTGCTTCTGAGCTCCTCTTCAACTCCCCTGCCCACCACACACGCACACACACACACACACTGCACACCACACATTACACACCAACACCTCCAACGCCCTGGCTATATGGGCCAAGACTTCGAAGCAATGGAGTCTGAACCAACTATAAATCTCAAACGTGGTATTAGACAATGCCTGAACTAGAAACATAGTGACTATTCAATAATTTCAGAGGAAATTTCTTCTTTAAAATTAGCATGTTTTCAATGTCTTCTCAGAAAGTTCTCTGAACTTTCTTTTTTGAAATTGGAAATTCTTTTGAAATTTGACTTTTAAACTCCCTCTTCCTCTAGATCTCCACAGTGATTGTACTCCCTCTTTCAAATCCCACTCACCTCAGGGCTGGAGATTGAATGGGGTGCTCTTTTCCCTCCATTGTCATTTCCGCATTATCCTTCCCTCTCCCCATTGGTGGCTGATGCTAAATAGACTGCCCTTTCTCACTCCCTGTGGAGTCATTCACTCCCTTTGGAGAATCTTCCACAGCTCCCTTCCCATCTTAATTCATTCCAAAGGCCTGAGTCACTTGAGCTGCCTAGCCCTTCATAAGAAGAACCTTCTCTCCACCACAGTGGCCAACACACTCACCCTTGTCAAAATGCAAAACTGCTCCACTTCCAAATCACTAATTCCAACAACTCACTCTCCAGTTACAACCTCTCCTTTCCAGCTCATACCGCTTCTCACTGAGACTTCTCTTCTACCTGTTAAGACCTTCCCCGACCCCTCCAAGTGATCAACTTCATTCTTACTTTCCTTCAGGACCCTGCCTCAGCTTCAATCAGAATGGATCCATTTTTACCTGTTTTATATGTTGAGATTCTAGTCAGATTTTCTTACCATTAAAAGTTCCTAAAATAAAAGATGCTCATTAATCTGTCTCATTTTAGAAATTAGAAAAATAGAGCCAAAGAGAAGGTAATATTTTTTCAATGTTAGTTGGTGACAGAAGTCCCTTCCTTGATAGCCAATCCACATTTCATTCATAGTAATACAAGCTACCAAACTTTAAAAATGAGATAAGAAGTCATTTTTATATGAATGTTTAGACTATTAATATTTGAAGCTATTGTTTTTAATACCTTAATTTTACAAATTATTGTTGAAAATTTCATTAATTACATATATAGTATACATACGTTTTGCAGAAGCAATGGGGATCCAGGGCTATGAAAAGAATAACCATTGCTGCTTTAGGCAGGACATAAACCTAGAGACAATGGGATGAAGCTGCTGACATTTTGAGATATTTTTGATTCTTGCATCCTGGTGTTTTGTAGTAGCTTTATCAGAATAGTGTTTTAATCATGATTCCTTTTCCAATTTCATGATCGCAACATCTTTCTATGAAGCACACACTGTGCCTGGATCCAAACATGAAACTCAGAATCACGTGACTTGGAAGTCTTGCAGAACCAAGCCCAAGGAATCCTTGCTAAGGCACTAACATATACTCTTTGGGGCCTAGGAAAGTTCAGGAATTTCTATTTGAGCAATAGCCATGGATAGCCAGAGCTGACCTCAGGTTTTGTCCAGAAACTTCTTAATGTCAGTTGATCTTTGGATCCCACAGTTTTTCCTGCCAGACCAATGGTCTTTTCTAGCAATAAAATCTCTAGAATAGGTAGGCTACCATCACTCTTTGAGCTGTCCCGGTGTTTACTTAAGTTAAAACTCAGGTGTGTGTCTTTCTCTACGAATGTCTGTCATTGTTGTAAATTTGCTGCAGCCACATTTCTGCTTTTCATCAATCTCTTGTTTCACTTGTACCCTTTCCTGCTCAAACTTATGCTGCAGAATCAAAAGGCTTCATAATCTAGGCCCTTCTTTTTATCTGATCTACTTTGCAGTTGGCTGCACTACGTTAGCTCTACAGGGATCACTTTTCCCAGGAGAATAAGTGCTAGGCAACCTGTGCTTTCTTTTTTTAATTGAATTTATTGGGGTGATGTTGGCTAGTAACATTATATAGGTTTCAGGTATATGATTCTATAATACATCATCTGGGTATTGTATTGTGCATTCACCACCCCAAGTCAAGTCTTCCTGGCACCATTTATCCTCTTCTACCTCCCTCCACCCCCTTTTCCCTCTGGCAACCACCATACTGTTGTCTTTGTCTATGGGGTTTTTTGCTTAATCCCTTTACCTTTTTTAACCCAGTGCCTCCTGCCCCCAACATTCCTCCTTTCTGACAGCTGTCAGTCTATTCTCATATCTGCGAGTCTGTTTCTGCTTTGTTTGTTAGTATAATTTTCCAAGTACAGGTCTTCTACATCCTCGGTTAAATTTATTCCTGGTATTTTTTGATGCAATTTTAAATGGAATCATTGTTTTAGTCTCCCTTTCTGATAGTTTATTATTAGTATATATAAATGCAGCTGATTTCTGCTACTTAGGAATTCATTTATCAGTTCTAATAGCTTGTGTGTGTGTGTGTGTGTGTGTGTGTGTGTGTGTGTGTGATCTTGAAGGTTCTCTATATACAGTATCATGTCATCTGCAAATAATAACAGTTTTACTTCTTCTTTTCCAATTTGAATGCATTTTATTTCTTCTTTTTATCTGATTTCTGTGGCTAGGACTTCCAGAATTACGTTGAATAAGAGTGGTGAAGGTGGACATCCCTGTCTTGTTCCTGATCTTAAGGGAAACACTTTTAGTTTGTGCCCATTGAGGATGATATTGCCTGCACATTTGTTGTATATGACCTTTATTATGTTGAGGTATGATCCTTCTATTCCCACTTTGCTGAGAGTTTTTATCATAAATTGGTGCTGGATTTTACTAAATGCTTTTTCTGCATCTATTGATATGATCATGTGATTTCTTCTTACGCTGCTCCTTAACATTTCACTTTCATTTGAGAACAGCATATAGTTAGAGAATGTGTATCTTGAGAAGGCAGTATGTAAAACAGATCCAAGAGCTTTAGAATTAGATGTAGGCAAGTTCAAATTTGGGCTGTGACACTTAGGGTGTGACCAAGGCAAAGCTATATAAACTCTCTAAGTCTCAGTTTCCCCACACTTAAAAAGAGAACTGTAATATTTACATGACATTCTACCACTACATCCCACCAGTGTGGCGACCACAGGAGCTAAAGAATGTAAAGCCCTGGCATAGCACTTGGTACATATGAAACATTTAGTGTGAGTTATTATTATTATGGTTTTATCATTATTCAAAATAATACTTTCAGAAGGTCTTGCCTTGGCCACCACGCCTGGAAGGCAGTGATATTGTTCATCTCATTTTTATAGATTGTATGATCACTGGGACAGCCAGTTAGTTTGGACTTATCCTGACCATTTTATCTGCATGTACTAACTTTTCATTTTATTGATCCTGTGAGTTTTTCTCCACAAAAACTAAAAAATGCTGTGTTTCTGTTCTAGTGTTCTCTAGGCAGGAAATAATAATTTCTAAACAAAATGCCACTTCTCAACCAATTGCATAAGAAAAATAGATTGTTTCTGTTTCTGACCCTTTCTAATTCCATTTCAGAAACTAATTCTTTCTCTTTCTTTAAGCAAGTTATAAAACCTTATGTTTTCAATAGACTGAGCCTTCTAGTCAAACCATTGCTATCCCAAAACAAAAACCCTTTTAGTATTCTTATAGATTCTTGTTCTGTGTGCCCTAATTAAATGGTGTTACAGAGACAGTTTCTTAACCATTAAAATAACATATGGACACACTTTCATTTTGAAAGATTATTAAAATATTTTTAAACTTTCTAGTTAGAAAAGAAAAACAGTTTTGACCCAACAAAATAAGTCTTATGATTGCCTGCTTTGTAATTTTCACTAATGCATAAAATGAATATAATGTTCTTTACCTTTTTGTCAACATATTTAATGTGTTTCAACACTCCACATGTTTTTATTTCTTTGTCAAGGTGGGATATTCTAACTGTTAGTGCCCAAAGGTAGCAGCTGGCTATCAATGAAATATGCAGAACTTCCTTCTTTGGTAAATGCTCTCTGAAGGTCATTATGAGGACAATGATGTCTAATTTAAAATAGTCTTTACCCCCTAATATTTCCCCAAATGTCTCATTATACACACACACACACACACACACATATATATGTATATACAAAGATGTTTGCATATACAGGGGTGGGCACAAGCAGGTTTATAGTTGTGTAGTGGTGAGTACACAGAACAGTTTATTTTTGTACTATTTATTAATTATTGCATTATTTATTTGCATTACAACTGTGAACATGCTTTTACCCACCCTGTACATATACATATACATTTTAAAATGCAGCTATGGCTTTATTAGATGATGATGGAATGATCAGTTTGGAATGAATTTATTTTTCCATGTTTGAATCCTGGACTTTTTATAAATCATTAGTTTTGAAAATCTAAGCCTTCTCCTCAAACCTTTCATTTTCTGAGTTTTATGTTTCTCTGTTTTGGATTTATAAGTAACACAGAAGTTACATAAAGCTCCAAAGATATTAATCTTGCCACACCTCATGGACACGGCTTTCAGCGAGGGGGAGGCACCCAGCAAACCTTGCGCTGGAACAGCAGCAGGGAAGCTTCCGGCTCCCAGTGTCCTTTTTTGGTCCAATTACAGGTGAAAAGGTGATATCTTTCAGCATGTCACTTTTGTTCAAATATAGAAAAGATCCATCAGTTCTCTTTTATGTGCTTCTTGCCAATATGAATGAGCCTCATACTGAGTCTTATATTGATGTTTCTGCTAAAGCTGGCTGAACTTGGAAACAGAGTGCTCGTCAGGTAGCTAAACAAGAATTAGCTCTCAGTGACAGTGTGACACTGAGCATTTCAGATACGTGTCCTCTTCCTTCGTGACTTTAAAAAGAAACACATGCTAAACAAGTTTTTGTTAATTGAAAATAAAATCATCTTTCCAAACTACTTTAGAAAGGAGGAATTCTAATTGTGCATCCATCCATTAGGTGCATGTGACACCAGGTTTACTGGCCTCTTTTTGCCCTTTTACTCCTTAGTTAATAAAGAAAATGCAAATAACAAATTTAAAAAAAAATGCATAAGTAGAATAGTCAAACATTAAGCAATTAAGGGATAATTGTCTAATTAGTTTATAACAGCGATTTTGTGAAGGGCTTTAAAGCGTCCCGCCCTGACAGGCACTGACACAATGTTTGTATGTGTAACTGATGGTTTTGGATTATTTTTCAATGAAATGTGCATCAAAATAAGGCCCGTCATTTTTGTGGTTAACCAGAACCTCGGCATTTCTTGCGGAGTAACTTTTTTTTTCTTTGTGGGATCCCTGACAAATGGGAAGATGGCTCTGCTGGAATGTGGGAAAAGCAGCTGTGAGGTAACAGGAGGAGGGAGCCCCCACACAGCTGGCTCCTAAGATAATTAATTGTGTGGAGAGAAAGTAATCCACATAATTGTGTAAATGTTAAGTAATTTACATAATTGGGTATACATAAAAATGAACTTTTCCCTGTTATTCTCTTAATATAGAGAAATCTAATCTACCAACAGTTGACAATTCGATAAAGAACACGATATTTTAAACAGAATGAGAACTATATATCCTAATGTATGCTTTCCTTCAAAATAATGTTTTTCTGTGACTATACCTTTCACCTCTTGCTAAAATTGCTTTATGTGTATATGTGTGTGTGTGTGTAACACAGGGGTAAGCAAAGTAGGTTTACAGCTGTGAATATGTGAAACAGTTTATTCTTGTATGATTTATTAAGTATTGTATTATTTTCCATATGAGCTACTGTAAACCCCTGTATAGTGTGTGTGTGCGCGCGTGCGTGCATGTGTGTGTGTGTCTGTGGTCTTTCTGTGACCATACGCTTAATTTCCTGCTAAAATTGGTTAAGAGCCACTCCATGAACAGCAAAGCCTCTCTGGCTGCTCTTCATATCAGGGGTGTCAGATACGCCTTAATATCAAGGGTGACAGTGTGGGTTGGCTATATATGACTCCTTCTACTCCCCCATTAACAATTCATTTATTCCTGTATTTTTCTCCTCTGATCTGAGACAGCCTAGAAATCTTTCTCAAAGAAATGCTCCAGACAGAATGAATCAGAGCTGGCACTTGAAACGGAGACTACTTGCCAAAGCTTTTATAAACATCACTTGATTTCACCCCACTGTGATGCTCAGCGCTGTATCTACTTGACTTCATGGGACACAACCTTCATCTGGTTCTGTTCCTTGGACTCTCTATCGGTGCTACATAATAGGATACAGGATGGAGTTAGTGGGCGTGATTTTGCTCTGCAAAAGGATGGACTCTTGCTGAGGTTTGCCAGTACTTGCTAATCTGAAGCTCCTCCAGTGTGAAGACTGGTGATAGGAGTCAGCTCCCAATGAAAGAACCAAATATATAAAAATAACATTAACAGACTCTGAAACTGAATCTGAGAGAGGATCCCCAAACTCTTTGGGCAGCATGGATACATCATTAAAACAAGAGTTTACCCTCCTAGGTCATTCAAACACACGGAAGGATGACAAAAAACATTTGTTTACACCCCACGTTTTTTCTTGGTTATCTTTAGAGCCTGATTATTACCTGGATAATTAGTTCCTTATAAAAATGAAAAAGAAAAGAAATATTTTCTATAACACATATCTGGAAGTTTTAATTTTAGATTTACAGTTTTACAATTTTGTGCCAGTATTTCTGGGTTTCTATTTTGCTCTGTTTCTAGAGTCTTCCTTTTTTTCCCCCATCTCTCCTTCAATTTTGACTTGGAAATTGTTTTAGATCTTTAAAAAAGCCATTCACCAAATTTCCTTTCCTTTATTTGGTCTCAAATTATTTTAATAAAGCATCTTCTTTGTTCATTGTTTCTTCTTTCCATTTGATTTTTTACTTGCCTCCCTCAACCCACTATGATCAAGCAAGCATTTATATTTTCCATTAAGTACAGCTTCCCCCAATCACTATAAACTTTATGTGAAAGTAGTAAGTTAATAAATAGATTAAGACCTCAATTAACTGTGCTAATACAATTAGAAATGGCAGGGATAATTCTAAGAGCCTGATTTTTATTTTAATGTGTTTTTCATATGTATATTTTAATGTGAGCTTTCATGATATTATTTTTCAGCCACACTGTTTCAAACCAAACAATAGAAGTACTCTGCGCTGATTGAATTCAGGCTGAGTTGTCTGGACATCTAGCTGCCCCAGTCTTTTCTGTTACGGCCCCTTCAGAGCACCAAGCATCTCCTCTCAGAATGAGCCACACCTTGACCTGCCTCCTCCTGTTTTTGATCTTCTCTTTTCCGAATCATAATTTCCTGATGAGTATATTTTGTTTCTAAATTAGCATCCTTCGGCTGGGCAGTAAAAATAAGTGAGGGTCAGATAAAATTTTGAAAAGGGTAAACAGACATTTGCATGGCTTAATTAATCAGTCATATGCTATGCAATTGAACTTGAGAGTAAAACATGAATACTGAAGATCAATTTTAGTGTCATATGCTACAATGTTGGATACTTTCAAGCTACTGTAACAAACTACTGTAACAAAATATGTTTTCAGGGAACTTAAATGATTTTTGTAAAATCAGTCTTACCCAAAACTGAGTGGTAGTTGAAAGCATTAGGGAAATTTGGGTCATAAACTCTACTTTTGTTGGTTGACTCATACCTTGTCATCTTTACAGGGTAGGTGCTTATCTTTAAGTCAGGTGATTATGCAACCAGTCTTAACTACAATTGCTCACCTTTCCTTATCTTTTTACCCAATATGCCTTGCACCTGTCTGACAGAAACTGACCCATGTTTTTTTCAAAGCTAAAAATCAGTTCAACCACAGAGGGTATCAAAACTTTTGATCTGACCATAAATTAAAAGTTCAGATCAGGTTACTTACCTTAAACTTGAGTGAGAAATTAACCATATCTTCAAAAGTTTGGGTTAAACAATATTCTAGATAATTTTGCTTGTTTAGACTCTTCTCCTTTAACCTTCTTCCTTGCTGTTTATTCCTATAAACTATTCCTGTTAAATAGTAATTGTTCTAAGTATCACATCAGGAAAAGCTCTTGGATGTCTTATCTCTCAGATTATTCAAATAATTTCTCTATTGTCTATTCCTATTTGGCATTAGTTTGACAATAGCTTTTTTTCTTTTATGGGTGTTTTCTTTTTTTCTTTTGAAAAGAAAGTAGTCTGTTCTATCCATTTTCCATTTTCCCCAGCTTCTACTCACTTGCTTGGAACTGACTTCTGTGTGAAGTGCCATTAAGAAACTGGGCTTTATCATTTCCATAACACTTGGCTTTTGCATGAAGTTACGATTGAAATGGCCTCTTTGGTCTTGGCATTTTTTCAGTATGTTCTTAATTTTCTAATACTGACTATATTTCTGACTTTAGAGATCAGCAAGAACATGAATGAAATTAATTTTTCATAAATGTTTTTGATGTACACAGCTCAGAGATCTTAGGAAGAAAACAGCAATATAAGTCTCATATTCTAGATATAGTTTTTGCATGGCTTTCTACTGTAAACTTTAGTAAAGTCTAAACCTTTTTTAAAGATTTGTAAGTGTATAAATTGAAAGTTGGAGGCTGATCAGTCATTAACTTGTAATTCAATTGTTGATTAAAATTATTCTTTGGGTTCTTGCCCCTCGGCCAATAGCTTTGGATACATGGTGAACTAGGCCCAGAGTTTAAGGAGTGAGCTATCTGCAGGAGAGAGACGTGCTTACAAAATGTTAGCAGGCCCATGGGCTTTGTTCTCTTTCTTTAAATTTGTGTTAGAGAAACACAAGCTGTCACCACACCCTGAGTTACTTCCATCCACGTGAAAAGTCTGATTTATTAGATTGGTGAAGAATCTGACATTCGGAGTAAAGCTCTACATGAGAAGCCAAGTTCACACAGTACCTTGTTCCCTCTGTTCTCATATCTCACTCTCATTACCCACCCCCTTAATGGACCAAGCTCTGAGCACAGGTGGCCTGTTCTCTTTGTCTTTACCCTTCTGGCTTTCAGGGCAAGAGGGAAGCTTCACTTTATTGTATAACCAATGAGTAAGTGTCCTGGGCAAGCAGCCTCCTCTGGCTGCTCTGTCTCAGAACTAAGACTTGAGAGGGAGTATTAGACCAGAAAGTATTAGCCTGATTCTGGCTAAAGGTCTCTGCTCTGATACTACAGCTGATACAGGTTCAAGTCGTCAAATGCACAAGACACAGTAGGCTTTCAGAAGAATACAGGGCAAGAAATACACCAGGTAAAGCATCTGCTTGTCATGAGGTGGCCCAGCCCTACCCAGATACTGAGCTTCTTTTGCTCCCTCTTATATATTGTATGACTGCTGTGGACAAGAGCTAAGTGAATGGGTGTCACCTTAACACAGAAGCTGTGTCACTTGTTTCCATCTGACCTTGCAGAACTGCTGTAGCTAGAGAAGCCCAGGCCTCCATGCCACCCCCGGCTCCTCTACCCAGGTATCAGCAGACAAGGTGGGCACAGCATTCCACATTCATCTTTACTCTGTTGTGTTTAGACTCTGAGATGATTCTTCCGGGCAGTCCTGGGTTAGCCTGGACCCACTCTTAACCATTTACTCACAATGTCCAATCCAGATTTGTCAACAACAAAGGTAAAATTTTGATCCTTATCTGATTCTTGTATATGTATACAATTTTCTGAACAATGAATCATTTGTGGAGGTCCCTGAGGAGCCAGTCACACTCCTTCTCCTCTGAGTTTGGGACAGCTGAGGCACATCAGCTGCACCCAATTGATACCCATGGGCTAGTGTATTTCAGAGGTTTTTCACTTCACCAATCAACTAAAGAAATTGTCTTCCCGTGGAGTTACTGTTAGCAATCCAGGAGTGGGATCAGAGATCTCCTTATAGACATCAATACAAAGAAGTAGGACAGCTCTATTTTAAGAGTAAGTTTAATGCTATAATAGAAAACCATCCAAAGTATAGTAGAATTCCAAATAAAGCCATGTTCAAGGATACCTGGAAGAGACCTGCTCCCTACTGCAGTGAGAATTTGAGCTGAGATGTGATGGATGAGTTGGAATGTTTTATGGGATGATCAGAGAGAAGGTGTTCCATCCACATCAGGCTTTTTGCAGGAGCCCAGGGGGAGCCGAGCAATATCATGGGAATTGTGCACCTTTCCCCAAAACTCATACTGACACTATTACTAAATCAGTACTTCTCCTCTCTCAAAGTGACTCATTGATTTACTTAGATTTTGTAAGCTTTTGAAATTGCACATAAAGATAGATACTCAGTCTTTACTGAGCAATGCTGCTGAGATGTCAGAATGCAGCAGTGACCAGGACAGGCAAGGTCCCTGCTCACACGGAGCTTACATTCTAGAGCAGAACTGTCCACTCTAGTCACCGCCAGCAACATGCGGCTATCAAGCACTTAAAATGTGGCTCGTCCCAATAGAGATGTGCCAGAAAAGCGATGTTCAAACTCAAATTCAAAGACTGTATGAAAGAAAAGAATGCAAAATATGTCATTGATAATTTTAATATCAATTACATGTTGAAATGATGTTTTACTTGTATTCAGTTACATAAAATGTACAATTAAAATTTTTAATTTTTTATTTTGTTTTTATTATGGGGCTACTAAAAAATTTACCACCACACACGTGACTTGCATTCCCATTGGTCAGAGCTGCTCTCAAGAGAAAGAAAAGTCAAAAATTAACTAGTTCACATTTAAATGAATAAGATGATTTTCCATAGTGATAGTGCTACAAAGAAAGTTAGATGATGCATGATGCATGCAGTAGAGAGTGGCAGAGACTATATGAAATCAATCAGCCAAGGAAAACTTTTCTGCAAAACAATTTGTGCTGGCACATGGATGATAGGCCGGAGCCGGGCAGGTGAATTTCTGTGGGAAGAATGGCATTCTAGATAGAGAAGTAGCAAAGGTCCCAAAGACTGGCTTGTCATCTTCAAAAAACCAGAAGTCCAGTGGGATTATATGAGGCAGGAAGAGTCAGAAAAGTGGGCAGAGGAGTTTACAGACTTGGAAAGGAGACGGGCTTTATTCAAAGTGCAGTGGGAAACCACAGACGCGTTCCTGGGACCGTGGTGTGAACTTACTTACGTTTTTAGAAAGATCTCTCTACCTGCTTTAAGGAAAAGCAAATGAAAATGGGCAAGAATGGAAGCAAGGAGACCAGGGGTCACAACAGTAGCGCTGTTTGAAGGTGTTGGTGGCTTGGACTGGGATTAGCAGGGGTGATGCAGAAGCAGACAGATGTTGAAAGCACACTTTCCCCTTCCAGCTTTCAGAACCCTGGTGATGGTTTGGAGATGGGGAGGGAAGATGGAAATGGATGAGAGGACACTCTGGGGTTTCTAGCTTGAGATGTCGGTGGTGGTGCTAAAGCGGACACCGGCCAGCAGTGTCCGAGTCATTATGGATGAATTAAAACATACACACAGACTACCGAGTCTGGTGGAGGCATAAGGATAACCAACAAGCTTTTCTCTCAAGAGGAGCCAAAGCCAGAGCCTCTGCCATGACAGGCCTTTATTCTCATAATATCTCCTTACACTCCAAGATGGTTCTTCCTATCCCTGTTACAACAAAGGAGCCAATGCCCCTCATTACATCACAGAAGAAGGACATTAGCAAATGAATAGGCAGCCAGTTACACAGGGCCTGCAAGGTACTCTCAGGGTGAGGGAGTTTCAGCAAAGCAGAAGTCCCCAAACAGCCTAAATATATTGCAAATCTGATTACCCAGGAGGGAACCTATCTGCGGGCTGGGTCCTGTGCATCTCCAAGTGGGAGCTGGGCCCACGCCACGCAGAAGGGTCTGCCACATGGTGCCATTTACTAAGACAGGGAAATTAAGAGAAGAACAGGTTGGGGGAGGGAATAGGTATTTTGTTTCACCCATGTTAAGACTGAGGTTGTTAAGAACTGTCTATGCAAGTGTGGAGTTTGGTGTAGAAATCACGGTAAGAGATATACATTTGGGAGGCAGTTCATGCTGCTTTAAGTTATCACCTATGTTTCAGTGTATTGTGACTAAAGACCCAGGTTCTGGTATTTTTCTATATTATTAGTTTCCTACTAAAATACCCTTTTCAGTTGGATTCCATGGACTTTACCAAAAGGCTGCTAATGTTAATGTTTCCTAGAGTGAAAATAAATAGTATGGTCATGGCGTAGGGTGAGAACAGGAGGTACAGGAAGTTCTAGTGCTGAACAGCAGGCCAGAGCTCAGGAAGCTGCTAATGGCTTTCAAAGGGGGCCTCTGGGGACAATGAGATGCCACCAAACTGGTCACCTCCTCTCTAGGCTAAAGCTTTGCTGGACAAGCTTCTGTCCTTCTCTCCATTCTTGCTTTTTGTAGGCTGTTGGGACTAAACTAACAGTATCATTGTTGCTGCTAGTTTTCAAGGAATGGGGAAAAAAGAAGCATCGTAAGCAGGAAATCATAAAAAGTGGAGGGAATTGCTTTATTGGCCCTTGGCTGCTGTCTGCAGATTAGAGAATTATATGGCAAGGCATTAAACAGGGGCACAGCAGATACAACTCTGATTTTATTAGTCGTGGCTGAGAAATGAAGCTCTTTCTGAATGCTCTGGGAACCTCTGGGGCCTAAGTCGAGAGTGATACAGCGTAAAGCCATGTAGTCTGATGACGTTCCAGCTAGCCTTGAGAAGAGTAGAAGGCACAGCAGCTTCACACTGATTTGTAAGGGTAGTAGCCCATCCTGTAAATCCAAGGCACGACTCCTTTAGGTGACAAGGCCCTTAGGAAAAACGGTAATTAGATGAGGCAAGATTTCAGCAGTTAGTCTCCAGCTGAGGAAAGCATTTTTCTTCCCCACTGCTAAATAGCCACTTTGGGACCATGCTGACACTCTGAGAGGGCCATAGTCTGAGACAATTGCCATCCCTTGATTGTGGGATTTGCAGCTGCCAAGCAGTCAATTCACAAGCATTCATTGAGGGCCTGCAGAGTCTCAGCCCCGTAGTAGAAGCTGAATAGCACATGTGCACAGACCGGTCCCTCCCTCTCACGGCCAGGCCAGCTATGGTTTTAGTAGTCCTTATAACACGTTGGATCTCAGGGAAGAGTCTTTGAGTGGGAGTAATGAAAAATCAATCTATCTAACAGCAACATCTTAAACATCATATTGGCTCATTTATAGTGGCAAAACATTTCCCTGTGAAGACTACTTTCGTCCAGGGAAACAAACAAAGAAGTTGCTCAGGGCAGAGAGGGGGTAAATAGGGAGGGTGGGGCATGGGAGTCATGCTGTTTTTGGTCAAAAACTGCTGAACACTCATTGTGGTGTGGGCTGGTGCGCTCATAAATCACTCATCATGAAATGGGCAAACTTATTGAAAGAGTCTTCAAAAAAAGTCACTGAAGCCAAACACAGCCTCTCACAACAACACCAGCCAGCACACTGATACAGATGGGTTCCTGGACCACTCACCTAGCAGGGGAAGCCTGTAGTACAAAGGGCCCTCACTCCAGAAGGTAATTCCAGTTTGTTTGGGGTTTTGTGGTTCCCCCTTGTAGAGCCAAAGAAATTAGCTAATACTATAAGACAATGTAATGATATAATGCATAAATTTGGTAAATGAAATATATAATATATACAAATGTGTAAATAGATGTCTCAGTTTAAAGGTGAGAAATTTTTAATAATAAGCAAGCAATGATTGGTTTGAAATGGAGTTATTTTTTTTAAACCATCACTGACTTAGTATGATAAGAAAATTAATCATGTTATTCTCCTTTTCAATGTTGTATTTTAACTAAATACCAACTTACATTTACTTCCTTTGCTAAAAATTAGATTTAATACTGGAGAATGGCAACTTAGATGTTATTGGTATATTTTATAAATTACTATAAGCTCTAAACAAATTATCTCTCATTGAGACACAAACTTAAACCTAATATTTCAATGTTTACTTAATATCTTGAATAAGATATGTGTGTGGGGAGGTGAGTACTACTGGGCCAGTAGAAAGGAACCCATAAGAATGATTTTGCTTTTTTTTACAAAAGAACTACAGTGTCTCATTAAGATTTTTTCTGCATGTTCTTGTCAGAGGAAGACAAGACTTCTTCCCTGACACCCATGATTGCTGATCAGTTATGTGATTACTCTTCAGGAAGCTCAGGAGACCCACTTGAAAGTAGGGAGAGGATTTTGTTTAACTTCCTACTTAGAAACCTAGATCGCCTGTTATGAACTCATCCGATTCCTTCCACACTTAGCATCCAGGCAGTTTCCTTTCTCTCAATGTCAAGAATAAGACAGAAATGAGAGAAAAAAATAACAAAAGAGGTGTCTGAAGCTCAGAAAACATTATCCCCATTTGGGGATGCCCAGTGGGGATTTTTTTATTCATGTACCTAGCAGAGCAGCCCATAATAACCCCTTGAATAAATGAACAAAAAGATAATAAATGACACAAGTCGGCAGAGGGCTGAAACTACACAGCTAAGAAATAATAACATTGTAAGGGAGGTTTTAGAAAATGGGAAAAGGCTGGAACATGAAGCATAGATATAAACACTGGAAAGATATTTAAATATTGGGTGATTTGTTCGCAAAACACACATTCATAGCATCCTTACCGTCCCCGCAGTAGGATGCAAATGTCCTTGCTTTCATTTTACATACAAGGACAAGGGATGGTTCAAGGTCAAGTGATAATTGAAGGTAAGACCACTAGTATGTGGCAGTCACAGAAAATGGACACGTATCTTCTGATTAATTCACTGGTCATTTCCAAACAGCACTGTTGCCTGAAGGGAAATTGCCTCAAAAAGAGATCAACGTCTTCTATTGTAGTTCTAATTCGCATTCATTTTCCTTAAACTTTCGAATTTCTGGATCTTTTTTACCATCTCTCCTTCTACCCTAATTCCATAGCTATTGAGGGGAATGCTAGCAATTGTCCAAATATTCTTGCTAACAAACTTCACTTAAAAACAATGTTCCCCCCTCAGGTTTAATTTGATTCTTGGTGTAATCATATTAGTGAGAAAGATGGTATGTTCAGGCTTAGTGCCTAACATCAGGTGTTACTCACAAAAGCAAAAAAGGCACACTCTCTCTCTGGAGTATGCCTTTCCTTTCCATTTTCTTCCCTCAAGGTGTGTACCTTTGCTTTATTTCTCCTAAGCTCCAAGGGCCCTTCTTTGGCCTCTGTAACTAGCTTCCTGAGTCCACACAGCCTAGCTAGCTAGTTAACTTCTTCTACCTCTCTGACTTTCTAAATAAAGGGATTTTATTTTTGTATTAAAAAAAAAGCAAAATAAAATGGCATACGACTGGTTTCCACAGAATAGTATAAAAATCAGGAACAGCTCTGATAATGTAAGTGCAAAGTCAGTATTTGGGAGTAATAGGCCTGTTTGACAGGTAGCATTGTGTATCAAATTTTGATGACATATTAAAAATAAAATAATTTTGTAGAGAAACAAGAGGAGAAAAAAGCAGAAGTCTATGGAAACTAGTGGATTTGGTGTTTTTTGGCAGGAAAAAAACATGCAAAAACAGTCTGAAAACTTCCAGAGAGCCACCGATTGAGTGCAGGTGCAACCAGCCTTACCAGCCGTTCAGGAGAAGGAAACTCTCGGAAGAAAACCATGTGTACAAATTCTGCCCTTAGGAAACTTACTGTCTGGCAGGCTCGGACCAATTTCACTTCACTTTATGTAATTGTAAAAATGCCTCTATAAAAGCAAAGCCTAGATGAAAACATTTGTCAATATTATTTACTCAGTTTAATGCACTCAAGCATTGTACGAAGTAATTTCTTTAAATACCTACCAATATGAGGCAAGCAGATCCAAGTGAACAGTCTGCCCACCTAATTCCTCTCTGCAGTTCCGTTCTCATCGCCTGGGTCAGCAGCTGAGTCCCTGCGTCAGTGACTTCCTCGTGGCCTTTACCCTCTCCCCATATTTGCCTTCCTTTTTTCAGTTCTTCTCCTCCACCCCTGCTTCTTTCTTTCTTGTTTTCTGTTTGCTCCATCTCTTTTTTTTCTCTTGTTCCTCCTCGGGAGCACTTGAAAGAGCATCTTCATCTTGCGGACAGTATTTTGTTTGCATCATGACCTATAAAAAAAATGACAACCAGAACAGGTGCTCAGAAGTGTCCTGGTGTCAGTGAACAGAAAGAATTAGTTCCATCGGGAGAAAGCCTTTGTCACTGATGGCTTTGAACTCATGCAACGGACTTTTTAGTGCACAACACAGGTGCTTACTCATTAGTTTTGCTCTTCTGCTAGAGCTGGGAGAGACAGACAAGCAAAGTTAATGTCCCAGTGATGGTCAGGGCTAGGATGCTCAGAGGAGATGTAGTTGAAAGGTACCAATGCTGAAATTTATTTTTTAATGTTCTGTCTGTAGTTGCTATAATACCAGAGATAGTGGTGATGCTGGTAGTAATAATAATAGCTAGTATTTATTGAGCACTGACTGGGTGTGTCAGGCATTGGTCCATGTGCATTAACTCATTTAAACCTCCCAACAACCTAAAGAGGTAAAAATTATTATTACCCTCACTTCACAGCCCAGAAAACCTGGGCATGGGGCTTAAGGGACTAACCCAAGCAAGCACAGATTGCCTAGTGTAACATTTTCTCCATGCAGGAGGACAGTCTATTTCCCAAAAAGATGCTAATGAAATGAGGCAGTCCCGTTTGCTTTTAAAGATGAGCCCTGTCATATCCTAATTGTTAGTACTCTTAAACCTGAGACCAGAGGGGTACCTTTAAATAAATCTTACCTGCACTCAGCTTCAGCCCAAAGTCTCCCCCTCAGAGGGCCTCCCTGACTACTTCATCTTCTCTCTCCCTGTCCCTTGGCTGTGCTAGGTTTTAATTCTAAGCACTTCTCACTACCTGACTGTGTTAGTCAGCTTGTACCATTGACTGGGTGGCTTCAACAACAGATACTTATTGTCTCATAGTTCCGGATGCCAGAAGTCCAAGAGCAGAGTGCCAGCATGGAAGGGTTCCAGTGAGAGCCCTCTTCCTGGCTTCCAGGTGGCTGCCTTCTCACATGTTCACTCACATGGCACTTCCTTGGTGAATGTACATGGAGAGAGACAGACAGACAGACAAAGAGAGAGAAAGAGATTCCTCTTTTCATAGAGGCCACCAGACCACCAATCCTATGAGATTAGGACCTCATCCTTATGACCTCGTTTAACCTTAATCACTTTCTGGAAGCTCCATCACCAAACGCAATCACATGGGTGTTCAGGGCTTCAGCATAAGAATCATTGGGTGGGGGCACAATTTAATCCATAGCACTGACCCAGTTGATATTTTAACATTTAATACACATTAATGTGTTTATTGGTGTCTTCCCCACCCACCTGCTAAAACCCAGCCTCACACATGATAGGTGCTCAGTAAATATTCGTTGGATTCATAAAGAACAAAAGTGTCCCTCTTCTCTCCTGTATACTGTAAAATACACGTGGCCTAAATGAGGGAGAGAAAGAACCCATCTCATGTAATCTTCCAAACTTTTGGAGCCACTCTTCGCTCCTGGGTGAATTTACGGTCCCTTCAGCTGACAGCCTGGGCACCCGGTGTGCCACTGTCCAGAGCCCCTCCTGGGAGGAAGCAGAAGCAGGTGCATTGAGGAATGAGGGCATGGCTTCTGTTGTTACCAGAGGCTGGAGGTGGAAGAGCGGGAGGAGAGAACAGGTTTACAGTTGAGGAATGGCTCCTCCCCTGATCATTCAACCCATCCCCCACTCCAGGAAATTGCCTTCTGTCAATGCATGTTGGCTCCACCCCCAGGGACCGAGCTCAGTGCACTTCTTGCTTGGCATGTTGTGGAACTAGGAATGTCCATTTGGAAATTCATGTCAAAATGTGTGTGCATGCTCAGGTTCTGAGGGTAACTTCTCCCAAGCGTGGTACCCCTTGGTTCAGGCCTCCATGTAGGAGAAGAGATTATCTGGCAACAAAACTGGATGTTTCCTAGGAGGGAAACCCTTCCAGGTTTTATGGAAGTCCTAACGTTCCCCCATTGCCATCTGAGCGTGTAGCACAGCATCAGTGATACTACACAGGGGTGCTGGCCGAGATGTGGGTGTAGGGCTTTAGGTAACAGCCAAAATCTACACTGAGCATCCCGCCAGAAGCCTATCGAATACTCACAAACCATGTTTATAAGAGTACATCTACTCGTCACAGCTTACATTTCTATAGAAACATTGGAACTAATGTTAACTACCCATGTTATCTTCCTGATAATAAAAAGATCGGCCTTCTCGAGGGCAGGGACCTTGTGCCAGTGATTTTCTTCAGCCTGCCACTAAGTAATACATATTTGTTGATTGGATGAATGATCGTGAATCACGATATGAAGTGAAGGTATTTTATTGCCATTTTATAGATGAGAAAAAATCATTAAGTGTATCAAGTTTATGCATAGTTTGTGGGAAATCTTCAGATGAACCCAAGATCTCATGATTCATAGAAACTCTGCTTAGCAATGATCCTGTCTAAATGTGAGTTTCATAAAGGCAAATTATTTGTTTTGTTTCAATAAACTCCCAGTACCTACGACAATGCCTAACATATATTAAATACTTAATAAATATTTGAATAAATTGAAAGAAGGAATAAAAATGTTCCAGGTTTATCTCAAAATGGGCCTCACAGGACACTCTTCCATATCTTCTCTAAGAAGTCTCTTGGTATTTATCTGAATATGTTCTGTAAGAGAGAAATCACTAGTGTTTTAGGTATAAAACTTTCATATTTTGTTAGGTGTAAATATTGAAAGTTATTTTTGTATGACCGGAATATTTTACAGTTTTTCACAGTAAAATATTTTCAGGTCTTACTGATAAAAAACATTGAATGAGGACAGGACTGAAGACAATCGTGAGACTTGACGGTAGAGAAGCTTCATCAGGCGGAAGTGAGATCGCGGTTACCAAACCGGAGATGGATCTCTGTATCTGTGTTGTTACGCAGGTGGTTCTCGGTGGTGTCACGTGAGAGTTTGAGAAGTGCTTTGCTGGAATCCGACCCAGATCTGTGGCATTCTGCTGCCTGCTGGGCTGGCAGCTCTGGCAGTAATGATAGCTGGTGATTACATAGCACCGATCTGAGACCGGCTCTGTTTCCAGTCCTGTGTATACATTCACGTAGCCAGTCCTTACAACAGCCTCTGTTATTCATGTGTCCACTGACAATGAAAAAACTAAGGAGAAGTTAAATAACTTGTCCAGGGTCACACAGTGAGGAAGTGGTAGAAAGAACTCAGATCCCAGCAGCCTACCTCCCAGGGCTGCACATTTAGACGCTGCACCGTGCAGCACGCTGCCCACACACGAACTTGTGAATCACGCCGCCCCCCACGCCCTCCACAGAGCCTGGCTTCGCCCTCTTGTGCTCTAACACCATCTGCTAACTGGTCAGTTCCGAGATGTTTTCCGGGCCAATACTAAAACCACCTGGAATACAGTTTCAGACAAAGATCTGTCCCCCATTTTGGAAAGCCAGGGATTTTTCCCTAGCGGGGTCCCCAGGCAACAGTCCTGCTTCTGCAGCCTGAGTCATCTCCTCCTCTTCCCCTGGTTCTATGGGACAAGTCCTGCACCCATCGTCTCTGCTCTTTTGTTACTCTTCATCCAGAGATCTCTCCTCTGACACACTCTTCCCACACGTTGAGAATTTCCCTGTGCACGGCTGTGTCCTTGGTGTATATAGTGTTATTGGACCAAAATCTCTCGTTTGCCAGACTGTGCAAAACTATGTAGAGGTAGGAGAGAGGTGCTGTTCTTCACCACCTCGGAGTTCTTTCTCATGCTAACGCCTCTTCAACGTGTCTTCTGTTATTTTCTCTCTCTGCACAAAGCCCTGCATTTTTCCCATTGACTTACCTCCCCCCCCCCCCCCCCCCCATACCACACTTCCAGCTTTGAACTCCAGTGATCAGACAGGGAATGACATCTCGGAACAAACACAGGCTTTCCAGAACTGTGAAGTGCAGCTGTCCCCCAGCGGAGAGCCTGGAGCACTGTGCCTGAAGCCAACCCCCTCATGTGGCAAGAGATTGGGTTTTTTTTTTTTTTCTTTCTTTCTTTCTTTCATCGGTGCAACTCTCAGCTGGAAGCAGAGAAAACACACAGCACTTGTGCCCCAAGCTCCATGTCTGATACTTCATAGTCTCTGGGTGTGCACCCCGAGTTTCTTTTCCCACACACCTGTGCGTGACTCACCAGAAAGAGCCGGCAGAGGGTAATCCATCTCAACACAGACATGCATTTGAAGAAACTGCCACCCCTGGCTGACCAGACGTGCATCGAAGTCCCTTATACCTACCACTGTCACCTGAGAATCCCTTGGTGAAGAATACTGCAGTTCAAGGACAGGAGCTGACACACTTGTTCTGTAAAGGGCCCTGATAGGAATTATTTTAGGCTTCATAAAATAATGAAGCGAGTACTCTGTCCTTGCTTTGGGCTCTGTAGCAAGTACTCCACCTTGGCACAGAATGAAAGTGGCCCAGGACAATGAGTAAACAAATGAGTGTGGCTTTCTTTCTATGTTTGTTTCTTTGTTACTTGCAAAGGCAGGCTGCAGGCTGGGTTTGGTCTCATGCATACATAATTTTCCATTTCCTAGTTTCAGGAAGGAAGAAGGAGGAAATAAGGACAAGACCCAAGGAAGGAGGGGGAAGTCACCAACCACTCCTCCGCTTCTTGCATTTATTTAATTATTCTCTGGGTCCAGCAAATAAATAACGTCCTGTTCCTAGGGAGTGTGAACCTCTTAAATTAATTTTGGGCCAGAATATCTAGTTTTATGTTACCTGGAGTTATTATTCCATTTTGTTCCATTGCAGATATTTAGAGGTAACTTGAAAAATAGTTTGGCTTTGCAATAGATATGTTAAGGGGCCGACAGCGCCTCCCTCAGGCCACGAGCATGGTGGCAGTCATAAACAGAGGTATCTAGGCATTGAGACTGGGAAGAGTAGATCACCTTGCCCCGGGTTTGTGCCGATGATTGTTGAGAGATCTGCATTTTTATTTTACTGAAGAGTGTGCTTGCACAGACCTGCAGTTTTTCCACATGCTTTCTGTGAGGACAACACCTTCCCCCTGCTCCACTCTTAATCTAACGTTCTTGCCATTGTTTAGAAAAAAAGAAAGCTGGAGTTCGTAAAAAATAATGTCTTAGGATTTATTTTCATATTTGTCTATTAAAAGCGAACAAATGTACCTTATTAAATTATTATTTAAATGGGTTTTTATTCCCTGGGCAAACCGTAACGAATGACAGGCGCATTTGTATGTCTGTGCATGAACAGATGCACGCATGTGCAGGTAGGACCGCACAAGGAAATTAGTTGGGAGGGAAAACATTAAGTTTGGTAGCGGTAGGCCATCAATATCATCTATAATGTATGCACACAGAGACCCACGCCTTGACAGTCTTGTGGAAGGAGCCAGCGCCTCAAAGACGTATAACAGGGAGACATCAAAAATTGCTGATGACATTAATGGAGGAGAGGCCGGAATCAATGCAAATTTGGCCTGCTTAGCAATCTTTGCCATACTTCTCTGAGAGTTTTGAGAAAGACAACAGGAGAGGTTTACTAAACAATAAGAGCAGCTGAGCAGCAAGCAGACAGACAGCCGGTGGGCCAGAAGCAAGTACCCAGAAAGTCATCACTTACATGTGAGATTAAGTGCTTGGAAGTAACTGAGCGAAAGTCTTAGCAGCAAACTTCATGAGGGTACAGGAGACAGACTGTTCTATCCACCTCAGGACTGAGGAATACTGCTTTGTGTCCCAAGTCCAAATGGAGCCCAGAAGCCTGACCCAGCAGAAAACTGGTGACTGGTTTTCCTTCTGCTCCCCAGACACAGTGCTTGCTGTTCAACACCCTTTATTGCACATGTCGTCTCCAGAGGGGGCCACTGGGGTTGCTGGTGAGAAGTCTGCAAAATGATGTATCAGCAGGTGCTTCTGACCAAAGATAACAGATAACTTAACATTCCATTGCCTTCTTTATAAGCTGGGTTCTTTAAAACTTTTCACTTATTTGTTAAATTCGAGAGTGTCCTCCTAAAGCCTTGAAATTGAGTCTACAAATTTCTACACAGGGTTATGACCATCCACCACAGTGTTGTCACATGCCTGGGGTGGGAGGGGAGACGTGTTTGGGGGCTGGAGATGGGAACGTCACATTCTTCTCCAAGGCTGAGGTGATCACAGTGCAGAAGGTCATGCTGGAATGCTTATGTGAAGGAAGAAGAGAGGATGGAGAATAGAATCCAGAGTGGGAGGGTTTGAACTTAAGGCTCAGGATAAGGCAGACAGCCTAACAACAAGAAAGACGAGTTCTCATCAGAGAAGGTCATGGTGGGTGGGACCTGGGAAAGGGTGAGGTCACAGATTTGCAGGGCCTGGACGAAGTCACTGTCCTCACCTTGGTCCCAACCCTGGGGAACTGGGAACATATTGTACTTTGTGGGCTTAAAATCCTTGAATTTTAAAGTCAACAGATAGGATCAGCGGGGATTTTCATTGGTTACATAATATGGAAAGTTCTTTCCCAGGTAACACATTGGCAATCCTGAAAACATCCCAGGGAGGTTGTAATTTTATGGCAACTTCTAGAGATAAAAAATTGGAAAAATTGTGTATCCTGCCCAGGGGCATGTAATTTGGAAGCACTGGGATTCAAATTCAAACCTTCTGGGTCTAAAGCTCACATAGGTTTTATTCTGTTTGGTTGCCTCTTGCAGCTGGATGGGAGGCTAGCCTGAAACAAGAGGAGGACCATCTGGGAGGGAGGGAGGGAGGGAAGGAAGGAGGGAGGGAGATGATGCTCCCTGGAAATGTTAGCCCATAAAGAATGGCTCAGGGCCAGGAAAGTTGGGTGAAGAATCATCTAACGGCTAGAGTGCAGGTCCAGCCAGCTCTGTGAACTTGAAAAGAGAGACAGTTTTGAAGCAGCAATTGTGTTAATAGGTAATAGGAGAGAGAACTCTTCAGGGGTGATTAAAGCCACCACGGAGGACACAGTCGAAGTCAGATGGAGCGAATCTGCAGTAGGCTTGGGTGTTTGGGGCATAGAGTCTCCAGCAGACATCAGTGGACCAGGAGTGGGAAGAGTAGGCTGCATGCTAATCGGATTGAGGAGGCTTTCTGATCAGTCTGCAGGAGGAATCATGCTTCTTCCATAGACAGAGCCCACATCACATGACCCATCCAACAGTGCAGTTTTCGGGACATTCGGGAACAAATTCAAACTTCCCTGGCTTTCATTTCCCTGTCGTTTCCTCCTCTCTTCTTTGTTTTCAGTCCCCTGTCCCAGCTGTTCACCTTTGAGCATGTTCTGCAGCCTCTACTTTAGCTCCTTGATACTTTCTTCCAAACGTTCCTTAAATTATTACACCACTTTCTCACATAGACTTCTGTTCCTCTGTGCACTCAGGAAAAGAGGCCATGCGGACAGTGAGTGCATTTACATTTCTGAGTGCAGAGTCGTCAGTAGACACAGAAATTGTTCTCGATTTTTCCACCGTTGCATGAACCCACAAGTATATACACGTTAAAAATGCATCAATTTTTTTTTAAAAATGCAATAACCATTTGTTCTCATTGCTTTGTTTTGTTAAACTAAGAAAAGCTGATGGGAATATGGAGGAGGGAGAAAAAATGGCAAAATGCTGGTGGTTCTGCAGACCAGATGGTCTGAGACGCAGTGACCCCGAGGCTGGCAGACAGGGAGGGTGGGAGGAGGGATGCTGCAATCCCAGTGTGGGGGCGGGGGGGGGGGGGTGAGAACGTGGTCCTCACATCTAAAGAGCTGAGCTAGCCGGCAGAAATGCCCCTAGAGGTTTTCAATCTATTGATCCATGTCTTCATTATGAGTTCCAGGTAGAAAAGGATCATCAATTTAAATACTGTGCAGCACTTAACACATTGAAGAGAAATCGATATATGTTAATTTACATATAGAGCCTAAAGGAGAAATAAATTCAAATAAGTAAAAATGAGCAGGAACCTTATGTTCCACATCCGACTTTATGATTGCCAGCACCTGCATACATTTGTGAATGTCACTGCTCATGCATTTAATGTATACTTCTCTGTAACTCTGTGAAAACCGACACCGTTTTATTGCAAGACATTTTTATGTTAGACTGTTCTGATTCTCCTGGGAGTCAGGTTTTCGACCTCAAGTTGTATTTCTAAGAAGTGAGCGCCACCTTCTGGCTACTACAAGTATTGCTGAGCAGGCAAATGGAGTAAAGAAAGTGTTGTTTTTTTTTTGTTTGGTTTTTTGTTTTTACCATTCTTAACCAGGTTCTGGAATTACATTATCTTTTAGTTCCTAAAGCATAATAATCATTTTCAATTATTATGACTTCTTGAGCAGTCCATTTTTCTCCTTTCAATCCTTATAGGATTTGTTTGCAGAATGTTAAGGTTTTATTTACACAGATACAATGGGCACACAATCTGTCTGTTCATGTTCCTCACTGCCCAGCCTGGCAGTGGGATCGGTGGCTCTCGTGGCCAGCTGGGCTGCTCCGTCCTAGGTGGTTTGCAGTTCTCTGAGGAGACGTTGTGAGCAATCCCAGCACAGTAAGGTTTGTTGCGCATCAGCCGCACTTCAAGCTCCTTGACACCGTGGACCAGGAACTTCCCAAAGCCACTGGGCAGCATGTGCTTTGTTTTCTTGTTGCTCCCATACCAATGCTGTGCATCAAGGTCTGGGAATCTTTTGCGCACCCTATTGTCAATGCCTCTGGGTTTCCACCAGTTCCGCTTAGTTTTGACATAACGGTCTGATGGTGCTGAGTAAGAGAGGGCTGCCACCTCCACAGGCAGCGCCAAGGAAGAGAGAGGAAGGTGGTGCACGAGGCCTGAAGGGACTTCCTGTATCTAATTTTTATTCAATAGGTATCAGTGTCTCTAGTGTGAACTATAATATAATAACAAACGCTACCCTGGCACAACCCAGGAGCTCCCACATACTCTCCAGGCAGAGACTGGCACGCTGGCTTCAGAAGATAGATTAACAATGGCAGTTTTCAGCGCTTTGCATCTCGTGACATGCATAAAGTCATCACAAAACTCTGCGGCACACCAAAACTGTATCATATTTGTTGCTGATCTGACAGCAACATAGGTATAATTTTGTTAGAGTCACACTGGTTGGCTATGGTTGTGTTGGCTGTTGTCATTTTTTAATTTCACAATCTAAAGGAAAAGAGGTCAGTGACCCTGATTAAATAGTCACATATTGCGTGTTTGAAAAATTCTTGTACCGCACAGGTTAAGAATCTCTGGGTTAGGAGTTTGGTGGAAATACGAACCCTGGTTCTCAGGCTCAGAAACTAGGTCTGAGGTGGAACAGAGCTGTACAAAGAAGTTCTCTTGGTAGAAATGAATTTTGTCCGTCCCTCAGCAGGGGCTAAAAATACATTCCTCATCAATGGATTAATAACTAGAATTGTCCTTGGTATAAAATCCTGCAAGGGTCCCACCTGCACAGTCTAGAGGTGTCCCTTTCAGGTTCACGTTCAACCTCTTAGCTACATGTAGCATGGCTACAGTCCGGGCAGGTTACGCTGCATCCTAAAAGTTTTCCTACTTGATGAGGTTGAGAAAACAGGAGCCACACAGGGTAGACTTGACAAATGGTGTGGTTTACTGTGGTATTGTCACCATCCCCTGGAGTTTATTATTTTTTTCTTTTCTGTGAAATTTGTACTTGAAAACTGTTCCAACAATTTAAAATTAGAGGGTCAGATTTAAAAGTTCTTGCACAACTAGCCAAATGTTTTTATTTTGTTGCCTGGAAACAGTACTTTTAAATCCCAACTTGCATAGGTCCCTATCAGTTGCTTTGGCTGCATTTAGATGTGGCTTTTTCTAATTGAGTTTGCGAAACGCGGCGCTATGTATACATGAAGTAGCTGGAACAGGGATCGCCGGCACAGCATCTCGCTGACACAAGCATCTCAGGGCCGCTTCCCTCTTAATGAGGGAGAACCGGGTCGTTCGCCACGGCCAGCTCTCTGCTGAATCGCTGTACTTGAATTTCAAGTACAATTTTTCATCTTCCATGAACTACATATACACATTAAATTCCTAAATTACAGGGTGTGGACTGGATATGTCACTAGAATATTTTCTGGTTGTGAAAAAAAAACCCCAAAAACCCAAACCCTACTCTGCTAAACAAAAAGACCCTGGGCATGGGCACGGGGGAGTGGGGCCGGGTAACTAAATGCAGCCTCTGTTTAAAGGTCTGAGTGTGTCGGCGCTACCCGCCCTTGGCCATGAGGCTTCTTCACAGAAGGTCTTGGAGGGCTTTTCCGTGAGATGCCGCGCTCTCGCAGGCCGCAGGTGCAGGCATTGAGGGATGGGGAGGGTGGAAAAGCTGGCTTTATGTTAATAACCTGTGCCCGCTCAGTGCTGGTGAATACTGGAGTGGTGCCCCAGAGCCTCTGGGTATGTGGGGGGAAGACGTTCCTTGAAATTTTTCACATGTGAGCAGCATAAGGAAAACTCATCTGTTTTCCTACTTATATAGCACACACCTACCACACCTCACACTCAGACTGGGATTTAATTGGTCGGAATGGGGCCCCAGCCTGGGTTTCCCAAGGCTCCCAGGGCCACCCTGCTATGCTGCCAGGGTAGTGACAGGCTCTGTGCGGGAGAGAACGTTCCTCACCGTCCGGAGAGGTGAGGTGGCCCTGGGTGAGACAGCTGTGTGTGAACTCACAAATCGGAGGCACTGAGGAGTAGAGGTCGTCAGGGAAAGAGAACAGGTATCAGGTCAAAGAGTTGGGCAGGACACAGGAGGGAAGAACGGCCACTCTGAAGTAGCAAGAAATGACCACAAGAGCAAATTCTCTGTGCTAGCGGCGGCCGTGGCTGCGAGGCCCCACAGCTCCCCCCCCCCCCCCCCCCCCCCCCCCCACAATGTACTTGGACTGAGAAGAGGGAGTAGAAGACAGAAAACTGTACAAGGAAAAGAAAAAAAAAGAGTCGCAGCGGAAGCCGCAAGGCCCAGGGCTTAGCGGGCCTGTTTCCTGAACAGAATGTGGTTGGCCTCGGTGTGTGCCTCACGCTCGCAGATGAAATAAATCCTCACCACGGCTTTGTTGACATATGGACTTAGTATAAAAAATGAGAGAGGAGATAAGAGCCTACGTTAGTGGTTGGTGAATGAATTGTGGGTGCAAACCGTCGGAAGAGCTTGTTAAAACACTCGTTTACTAGCTTCAGCCTGAGACATTTTGGTTCAGCAGGTCTAGGGTGGGGCTTGGAGAAGGGCTGCTTCTGAAATGTGTGAGCCTGTGAGATAAAAACACAGATGGAGAACTAGATATCACATATCTACAAACTTAGAAGTTGTAGAGCACACTAACAGACCGTTAATTTAAGGAAGCTTGAATCTCCTTCCTGGACAAATGAGCCTCTACCTGGACAGACAAGTTCAAACACAGAGCCTTAATGTTTAGGCTTTATCCTCTATCTCAGTGTCAGACATCTGTCCTCCTACCTCGACAAATACCAAATATGCCTTCCTAATAACCTGGAAGACCAGATTTATTTTATTTTTTTAGTTTTTTATTTATTGATTGATTTTTAGAGAGAAAAAACATCAATTCGTTCTTCTGCTTATTTATGCTTTCATTGGTTTATTCTTGCATGTGCCCCAACCTAGGATGGAATCCACAACTTTGGTACATTGGGCAATGCTCCAACCAACTGAGCTATCCAGCCAGGGCAAGGCCAGGTTTAACTTTAGCATTTTCAAGTTTCTCAATGTTGAGGAGGGAGCCTGTGGCCCACCCACTCTTCTCTTTCCATCTGCCTCCATCTGGAACCATGAGGCACCTCTGTGCTTGTGTGGGAACATCCCAGGCCACATGCTTAAGTTCTGACCAATTGCCATCCACTCTCACCCCCAAAACAGCAGCCCTACTGTCTTAGGACTGTGCACACCCATGACATCTCTGCCCCCTAGAGGGCAGATGGGGGGAAAGAGACCACCTGGGCCATGTTGGAGGGCTTGAGCCCTTTGGGTAAGCAATTCGAAGATTTCAGTTTCCATGTCTAAAAGGAGGCTGTGGGCTCCTTGTGGACGTGTTCCCAGGTCCCAGGAATGCTCTTCTCAGAGAATGGAGAGGTCTGGAGAGTGGGCAGATCAGGCCTTCTAAGTGTCCCAGAGCAGGTCTTCCTTCTGCCCTAAGGGGAATACTGAACCCTGGTAAAAAGATGCTTGAACCCCGATCTTGGACCCCAACATTGTGGAGCACTGACCTTGCAGGACGGGCAGCACAGGGGCTTGTGGGCTGCCATCCAGCTGCGAAACCCTTCAGTTTATTACCTCCCTCTCACCTCCCTAACTTCTCCCACCAAACAAAATCAAGGAAAAATACCTCCTCCCCCTACTTCAAACAGTCTTTTAAAAGAAAGTAGGAATTTTAATTGGCATTTTTCTCACACTTAAGATTCCTAGGTTTTAGAATATAGAAATAATAAATTTGAGTCAAAGAGGATATAATTTCATACTAACGCAATGCTTTTGTAAAACTTACACCTGGTTGACTATCAGCTGAGAACTTCACGTATCATTAAAAACCAATCAGGACAACACCCACACCTTTAGTTCTTCAGTAGAGGCCTTACAACCTTATTTGTTTAAAAAAGAAATATTGTTTTAGGCAGGCACTCCTTCTGTAAGTGAGGACGCCTGTGCTGGAATCGTTCCAGTCTGTGATCACAGCTAGGGAGGCCATTGGTCAGCATGGTGGAACCTCAGCCCAGCCCGGGGCTGGAGGACAATGTGCTAAATTAGTCCCTCCTTTCCTCAAGTCCTCGGGCTGCAGTAAACTTCAGCTATGGCCTTGGGGAGGGATGCCGCATAAATGATGTTCAGTCACCTTCATGAGCTGGGTTAGAGCTTCTCAACTCTGGCCTTCCCGTTAGCATTGTTTGGGGAAGTTATAAAGGTACCCATGGTGGCTGGGGAGGGTGGAGGAGGGGTGGATCTCTGTAAACTCCTGTGTAGTGAGTTTGCAGAGAGCCCAGGTACTGGTGTTTTTAGAAGCCCTTCAAGAAATAGAGATGGGCTGCCAGGATTGAGGACCACCAGTTTAAAGAACTGGCTGCTACCGAAGATTCTGTGATAGCAAAACGGGAACAGGATGGTTTTGGTGAGAGGCAAAGAGAAGTGGGGACAATGAAAGGAAAGGGTCAAGGAAGACGGAATCAAGATTTAGGGAACGGCTGGGAATGGCGGCAGTGACCCGACAGTGGTGTGACCCTGACCGGCTGGGGGAGTGGACGTGCTCCGGGCGCAGACCGCCGCACAATTGTCGGGGCGCCGCACGAAATCGGGGCTACTTCACCTCCGCTGGTGAAAGAATGAATGGCCCGGGACCACGAGAAACTGGCCATTCCCACGGTCCTCTTTCGGTTTTAGGCTCGCAAAGGAGGACTAGACAGCGCTATGCGCAGGGCTCTGTTCACCCACGGCCGTGGACGGCACGCCCCTGAATTTCCCCTCACTCACGGAGAACAGCGCCCAACCTCCCACCCGTTTGTAATGCCGAAGGCAAGTGAAGGCATCCTGACTTCTTCAAATTCTCACATAGCATTGACCTTATGCATGTCTGTGAACTCTGCATCAAAGTGTACATAAATGCAAGTGCACCAATTCTAAGTCTGAGTTTGCGCCCAGATCAAGAAACAGACTCCCGGGAGCCTCGTCCAGCGGCTAACGACGCCCCGGCACTGGCTCCGGCGCTGAACAGCAGCGCGCGCGCCCCGGTCCGTAAGCTTTCTGTGAGTGGACGCACGCGCTGCAAACCTGTGTCTGGCCTGCCAGGTCGACGCTGTGTTTGGGACATCTGCCCATGTCGTTATCATTTGTGCGTTCATTCTGGAGATTTCGTATTTCTATCTTTTAATAAGGTGAAACAAAGAGTGAGGAATTAAAGAGAAATGAGGGACAGCTGTGTCAGATGTCTAAAATAGCACGAGCCTTATACAAAATAAAAAGTTGTCAGTGTTTCTCAGAACCTGAAATCAGCAAGTTTGCATGAACGGCACTGTTTACTCAGGCTCGTGTGTTTTTTAGAGCTTCTGTTTTAAGAACTTAACTAGCATTACTGTCCTCTTGAGCGGTTCTCAGCAAAAGTGACCTGTTCGGCGTTGAAGTACCAGTGACTGTATCAGCCTGTGCAGGCAGAACTGTCCACTTCAGTAGATGTGGATGATGTAATGCTCAACGTTAGGTATCATCCCGGACCACAGAGAGAATTTTGTTCTCAGGAGAAGCCTTGGGGTGCCCCCCTGGCACTACTGTGCATGCTTGTGCTGTGACCCTGGCCTACGGTGGCACCCCCAACCCCGGCTGCAGCCCCAAGCACCAGCCCGAAGGCCCGAGTGGCCTGTTGCAGCTCAGTTGTGAGAGAGGGAGGGCCCTGCTGCCATCCTCCGAGGGCTGGCGCCTGGTGAAAGCCGCGGGGGGAGGGTAAGGGTGTTGCCCTTGGCTGAGGATGCAGGTGTGGGTGGCTGTTGCTGCTATTTCTCTCCCAGATGTAGGAAGCTTCTAGCGGCCTCCTGCACTCCTTGGCTCCTGGCCCCTCCCTCCATCTCCAGAGCCAGTGACCTCGCATCTCTCTGACCCTGCTCCCATCAGCACATCTTCTCCGACTCTCTTCTTCCGCTTGCGTCTTCTACTTTGTAGGGCCCTTGTGATTGTACTGGACCCACCTGGATGATCCAAGCTAGTCCCCTACTCTGGTAACCTTCACTCCATCTGCAACCTTAATTCCCCCTTGGTTCTCGGGGTGAGGACCTGGACATCTTTCGGGATGTTATTCCAGGCCATGATCCTCCCTAAGACCTGATGCTGTCTCCGTGGCTCCTGCCAGCAGACGGCTGGCCCTGAGCCACCTTCGCAGTTCTCCGTCCCCTCTGTGCGAAGTCGTGACCACTGCCTGGGATGAGGAGCGTGTGACTAGGGGCCACACTGTGCCAGCCCACCAGGCTGCCCAGGTGGGGGAGGTGCACACCGAGCAAAGGAAGGTCACTGCTAGGCCTTCTGGTCTTTAATTCATTTTTGCCTCACTTTTAAAAGCTATGTTCATTTTTTGAACTTGTAACAAGTGGAAATTTAATTTTCAAAATATACACATTTGGCTTAAAGGGGCTGCCTCCGAAGAAATAAATTCCTTTACACTGAGAAATAAATTCCTAGAAGGCTAGGACTGAATCCAGAAAAGAGACTAGTCGGAGACTTGGCCACCCTGTTCACAGAGCGGCTGGGGGACAGTCAGCCTCTGAACTGGAAGCCACGCGCTTCTCAAGGAGGGGACCCACGACATCGTCAGTGTTTCTCCAAGCATCGGTGTCAAATGAGGCACTGGAAGAAAATGTAGATTTTTGGGTCCCTCTCCCCACCCTCCGAGCGACAAGTCTGGGGGTGGAGTAGTCTAGGACTATGTGTTTTTAACAAGATTCCCAGGTAGACTGAAGTTAGAGAACCAGTAGTTGGAGACTTAATTTGCTTTTATCTTACTACAATAACAATTTAATTAATTCTCATACCCTGCAATTCGTACACAACAGCTCACAGCACAATGGCTTTTAGTATTGTCACAAAGTTGTGCAACCACAGCTCAGCCAGTTCCAGAACATTTTCATGACCTCGGGACCCCACACCCACCAGCAGCCGACGCTCCTTGTTCTTCCCTCCCCCACCCCCACTCCCCCGCAAGCCCAGTGTTGGATTTTGCCCTGGGTAGCGCCTGTGCAGCGGGTGCCCCGGCGATGCTGACACTGCAGTCTGGGGAGCCCATGGTGAGGGCCCCGCCTCAGAGCCCGCGGGAGAAGTCCACCTTCTCTTCCCAGCCCATGCCCCACTGGTGAGGTTCTCCTGTCATGCATCCTTTTTCCCCCCAGATCTTTGGAATCAATCAGGTTGTGACTTCGGAATTGTGGTCATATTTACCTTCCTTAATCATTAACATCTATTTATTATCTTGCTTTGCCCTACAATACAGCCCTGCTCATAATTCGTTTGGGGCACAATTTTACTTCTTCTCAGTGCACTCGCTCACTAGGAGCTGTCTGATTACCGGCATGGGGCCATGGGCCTGCCTGTGCCCAGCAGTCCCCAGCAGGGAGCCCGGCACACGCCCCTCAGCCCCGTGGTTACATTCTCTGCCCGCCCATTGATCGAATCCAGATAGCCCCTGCTTTTCTCCTGCATGGGATTTGTTTATCTGTTAACATGCCTTCAAAACGAAGCTGTGTCTCTGGCTACTATAAGAATAGGGAGGTTATAACAATTATCTATGATTATATCATGACCAGTGGGGGGAAGTGCATGGCTTTCATGCTTTGAAGTGTGTTTTCTCAACTAAAGTGTTTCTCACACTTGGCTGCACATTGGCATCACTCAGAGAACTTAAAAATAATAATCATATTAATGGTGCCTGGGTCCTGCCACAGAGGTTCCCTTTGAATCCATGCGGGCTGCCGGCTGGGTGCAGACAGGGTCAAAAACTCCCAGGAGATTCTAATGCTTAGAAAAGTTTCAGAGCTCCCAAAGCACCTGGCTCTCTTCACGTGCTTCAAGAGACACGCCCCTTTTCCCGGGGGGTTATTTTCACAAGCACACATCCTCGTTTTATTGCTGTGCCCTTGCGGTTGTGTTCCTTTTGAATTTTGCTGCCTTAAATGAGAAAAATATAACCAACTGCTATTTACATGTTGCACAAAACAAATTCATCTGAGTCCTAGATAAACTGGCTCTAAGCTAGAAATGAGAGACAATAAACTCTGGCAAATTCTGCATTTTCTGTCTCAACGTAGCTTGTGTGTAAGGACTTGGCAGGAAAGACTTTGTTGTGCTTGCAATTAATAACTAGAAGAGGATTGTGGGAGTAATAATGTGTTTTGAAACAGTCCCCTAATTTCCTGGGACATTTTTCCCATTATAAATAAATTACACACAAAAACAAAAGTACAACTTTAATACTAAGATTTATAGCAATGCCATGTCATTGGAAATGTACTGAGTTCTGTCCTATTATCCCAATAGTTTTGAAAATAAAACAGATTGATTTCAGTTAAATAACGCTACTTGAGATAAGTTTATATTTCACCAATTTCAAACTAGTTGTTGCCAACCTAACTAATGTAAAAAAGGTGAACAGATCTTCCTCCCACTCCAAAAGTTAGTAGAAAGATACCACCAGATTTTTAAAAACTAACTAAGTAAATAAAGTAAGTCAGTCCCTAACAGGGGTGTCCAACTTTTTGGTGTCTCTGGGCCACACTGGAAGAAGAAGAGTTATCTTGGGCCACACGGTAAATACAAAAACACTAATGAAAACACTTATAAAAACTGAGCAAAATAAGGTTTTAAGTAAATTTACAATTTTGTGTTGGGCTGCATCCGTAGCCATCCTGGGCCCCATTGTGGGCCCCATTGTTGGACACCCCTAGAAACCTAGGAAATAGCTCTTTTTTAAGTAAGGATTGTGTCAGCAGGTTTAACCTATTAACTCCCTCATTTTTGACCCTTTCCAAAGGTTGGGACCTCGTATCTCAGAACTATTAAACATGGTGTGAAATTTAGTTATGGTTTATCTTTAGCCATATTAATAATTTAGAGCAATCTGTCTACATTACTGGATGAAACTGATGAAAAAACACTAACAACATAATAGGACTTCTACAATGATACACTTCAGGATGCATGAGAAAGCAGTTGTCCTATTTCAGTCATTGATTCCATGACTAAACCTACGAGATACATTGGAGAATTCAGGTAATCACTCAGCCCTACTCAGACATATTTTAGTAAACCGGCCATGCTAGCTGAGAACAGATGGCTTTTTTAATTTGCTAATTTTTTAAAAAACGTACAAATAAATTTAAATAGCATCTTTAAACATCCATTTCACTGACCTCACCATCTTCACCTAGAGATTTCAAGACTAATTGTGGCTAATATTTACGTAGCTCACTAGGAATTTGCAGAGTACTTTTATACCCATTTCACTCTATTTTGCCCCAAACCCAGGGAGATTGAAAGGACAACAATTAACATATTGCATGTTTTTAAAAAGTGAGTCTCTGAGAAGTTGAGTGAATAAGGTGTGTGGAAATCGAGAGTCCCATGGATTCTGAAATGACTCGACTCTCCCAGCTATACCAGCTGCCTACATTGTAGCTAACTGAGAAAGATGTGCGAGATCGGGAGGAAAACAAAACTCTCATAGTTGTTGCATTTTGGTCACTTTTATGCATGATTTTTGTATTTTCAGTCCGTTTGTCTTCGGTAGAAAAGTCACTGCACTGGCGCTACGTGTAAGTTGTAAACAACAAAACCTTAGCCGTGGGATGGCTGGCAACCTCATCCAGGTTACAAGAGCGATTAACCAACCACAAGCACGCTCGCCACCACATCCGCATTTCCTAAATAGTGTGATCAATTGTTTTCCCTGGTACTGCGGGAAAATTAAACAGATCTTTTCATTTTTTAATCGCATTTTCTGTATCCCATATCTTTCACAGTATTGTATTCTACGCTTTACCAGTGTTTGTAGTTCTTCGTTAGGCCACTAGAGGGTAGTCTTTAGCCAGTAATGTCATGAGTACTCCGGGCTGGAAAATGATTCTACTAGGAAACATTTCATACAGGCTGATGCTGTTTCCGCCTGGTGGTCACAGAGTAAGGACTTTTAGTGATTTGAGTCTTCTTTTTTTTTTTTTTAATGCATAACCTTCTCTTGGTTATATACAGACCCTTGCTTCCAGATACTTCATTATTTCCCCATCCTGGCCTTATTTATATGATGGAGCGCCCTAAATCCTGCCCTTGGTGGCGGTTTAGTCTAATCTCTGCCAGGCATGGCACCTCTCTGTGGACAATGTATTCTGGGGAAGCACAGCAGCAACAGGCTTAGATTTGTGTTGCAGCTTAGGGAACAGTTTGGAATTTGTATCTGGAAGTAAATTTCAGAGTATCCCTGCACCACCTTTCGTATCCAAATCATTGCCTGCTAATGATACCACGCTGCAAACTGTTACAAAGTCACTCTGGGCAATCCAACAGAAGTCTTCTTTCTGTTTTGTCTGGGCCATCTGATATCTCTAGAAAAAGCAGAGCAAACAAAAATCCATTTACACAGGTATTTGCATGATATGCTCCAAATATTTACTAAATCATATTTGTCCTTAGTCACACAAGCACAGAATCTAAAAGTCAACAATTTCCTCTTCTTTTTCCCCAATGACTATTGATTCTTCCAATACCATAAGGTTTTGTTTTATTATTATTATTAACTCACTTTCATAACCATACCTGTGTTTCGGGTTCTCATTCTTTTACACACCTCATAGAAAATGAGACACTGTCCCTGCTTTTATGCAGTAAATCAGGTCCTCTTACTTCTCATGTTCTCCAGGAATTCTTTTTGTACAATATTATGGCACGTTCCTACTTCCTTAAACTTCTCTCACTGTTAAACATAAGCATTCGTATAACATGTTCCATATGGTTCTTTGGAAATCATTCTCTGCAATTAACAGAGTGCCAGGGCTGCCTCGGTTCCCAAAGTTACCATCAAACTGTTCGCCTGCCCCCGTTCATCTGCCCAGTGTGGGGTGCAGGTGGTTACCTGGGTGTGTGATTATGAACTTTCAGTTGCTTGAGGACAATAGGCAGCCTGGTTTCTGGTTGCTACTACTTCAAATTTTAATTGAGATTGTTATTGTCTGTGGGATATGGAAATTTTTCCTCCTGGGGGTCAACTGAGTTCACCCTGTTTCCTAAGATCTAGATAAGTTTGGCTCAAAACCCCATTGTACAGATTGTGAAAAGTCCCATATCTCACTGAAGCTTTTAAAAATTTCCAGGGGATGTGGAGCCTGCCTCCAATCCATCCGGCCCCAAGTCTCTGTCCCAATAGAGCTAGTTCAGTTTAGAAACAGCTCACAGCAACCATCAGGCTCCGCCCTTTTCACAGAGACCAATGGCAGATGGAGCCTCTCCATTCTCCTAGCCACCTGCCTATCCTCTCTCCCACAAAAAGAAACTTGTTCACACCTGATATTTCTGTATGTTTCAGGAAATAAAAGCAATTTACATTCACAAATGATGTGAAATGTTATCAATAGTAAACATTTATCTTATTAAAAAGTAAGTTACCCAGTTATTTCTGCAACTACAATGCTAGCCTCCTGCCATTTCAACTGGCCTTCTCTCTCCCTTACTTTCTAAAAGTTGCTCGTAGGAACTCCGATTTTTCTCACTTCATGGAATTTAGCACCTTACCTCTCTCCTGCTCCATCCATCTTTTAAATCCCAGCTCTATCCAGGTGCTCAGCAGAACAAAATAGCTTTTCATTTATTAGTACTCAACAGTGTATGGACTATGCTTTTGGTTACATACAAGGTCTGTCCAGGAGCCATATAATATGAAAAATAGAGACCTTTATTCAAGAAGATACAAGATACAAGAAACAGTGTACATAGGACAATGACACCTCAGTCTCCTGCAAAGTAGGCACCTTGGGACCTCACACAGTTCTCCTAATCGCCAACAGCTGCCCCATCATATTTTCCTAAATCTCATCAATGATCTGAAATCTCTTCCCTTTCAAAGGTGATTTTAGTTTGTGGAAAAGCCACAAGTCACAGGTCCCTGGATCTGGGCTGTAGGGGGCGCTGAGTCACCTGGGTGATTTGATGTTTCACCAAAATCTCCATGTGAGATGTGATGCATGAGCTGGTGCATTGTCGTGATGAAGTAGCCCATAGCTGCAGCCTTCTGAATCATCTGAATAGTTTCTGCACAGGAATGTTCAAGCTTAACACCAAATTTGATGTAGACTCATTGCTCTACCAGCTCATTTTGAATGTGACACCCACACAGGACACATGCTCACTCAATGGCATCTACTGTCCCCACTGACTAGTACAGTGAAGTCATCACTGTTCACACATGTGCATTCCAGTCCACTCTCCTTGGCTGCCAGGTTACATTGATGTCACACAAACCGTTCTCATTATATTAACATGGCTGGACTTTTTCCAGACAGACCTTGTATAGCTTTGTGTGCATGTGTGTGTATACTTAGATGGGTTAGGATGACCAAATGGAATTTAGCTATTCAACTTATATTTGATCTGGAAATTCTACAGAGTCAGTCAGCATTCATTTATTCAACAACTGTTTTTTTTTTTTTTCTTGGAGGGGAGCTGGAAAAATGTTTTAATCAAAGATTATAAAGATTAATATTTCTTATTTTTTATTTCTTTTTAATTACAGTTGACATTCAATGTTATATTAGATTTAGGTGTATACACAGTGGTTACACATCTATGTAACTTACAAAGTTATCTTCCTGATAAGGCAGGCTCATGCCCACCTGGCTCCATACATAGTTATTATATTATTGGCTGTGTTCCCTATGCTGTACTTTACATCCCCAAGATTATTTTGTAACTACCAATTTGTACTTCTTAATCCTTTCACCTTTTTCACTCACCCCTCAAACTCCTCCCATCTGGCAACCATCAATTTGTTCTATGTATGAGTTTATTTCTGTTTAGTTTTCACCAAATAATTATTGAACATTTACTTACAAAAACAAATACAGTTCCTTCACTGTTGAAGTGGACAGTCTAGTAAATAATTGAAAACCACAATTGTCCATGTTTACTTCTAAGCTCTAACAATTCTTATGGAGGATGGGTGTACAGTAGTCTGAGAAAATATAACAAGAAGTGCCTGCTTGGGCTGTCATAACAAAATACCATGGATGTGTTTGGTGGCTTAAACAGCCGACATTTATTTTCTCACAGTTCTGGAGGCGGGAGGTCTTGATATCAGGGCATTGGCATGGCTGGGTTCTGAGAGAGCTCAATTCCTGGCTCTCAGACAGCTGCCTTCTGGCTGTGTCCTCACAGGGCAGACAGTGTGGGGAGGGGAGAGAGAGCGAGAGCTCATCTAACCCTGATCAGCCCCTAAAGGCCCCACCTCCACACACCCTCACACTGCAGGTTAGGCCTTCAACACACGAATTTTGAGTGGGTACAGACATTCCAGTTACTAATAGGAAAAGTCAGAGAAGAGAGGAAGTAGGGCAGTAGAATCATCAGATTTTTACTTAAAAGGATCATTCTGGTTGTGGTATGGGGAGTAGATGTTGGGAGGGAGGAGTAGATGTTGGGAAGGGTTGTAGATGTTGAGAGGGGTGTAGATTTTGGGAAGGGTGTAGATGTTGGGAGGGAATGTAGACGTGAGTGTGTGTAGATGTTGGGTCAGGTGTAGATGTTGCGGGGGGTAGGTGTTGGGAGGGGGTGTAGGTTTTGGGAGGGGTATAGATGTTGGGATAGGTGTAGAAGTTGGGAGGGGGTGTAGGTATTGGGAGGGGGTGTAGATGATTGACAAAAAGCTGAAGGATTGGTAACACATTCTGTCAGGGAGGCTGTGAGGGATGTGCTGGACATTCTTCCACAGAAACTATTCAGAAGGTTCAGAAGGCCACAGCTATGGGCAACTGGTGACTGGCAGCTTCATCACAACATGCACCTGCTCATGCATCAGGTCTCATGTAGAGTTTCTTTGTGAAACACCAAATCACCCAGGTGACTCAGCATCCCCTGTAGCCCAGATCCGGGGCCCTGTGACTTGTGGCTTTTCCCAAAACTAAAATCACCTTTGAAAGGGAAGAGATTTCAGACCATCAATGAGATTTGGGAAAATACGATGGGGCAGCTGATGGTGATTGGGAGAACTGTGTGAGGTCCCAAGGTGCCTGCTTTAAAGGGGACTGAGGTATCGTTGTTCTATGTACAATGTTTCTTGTATCTTGTATCTTCTTCAATAAATGTCTCTATTTTTCATATTACATGGCTGAATACTTTCCGGACAGACCTCATATACTTTTGGGGTAAAGGGGAAACTCGATTAATTCAAAATGTGGATAAGCTATACAGTTTATCTTTGTATGCATGACTATATATGTATGCATGTATACATGTATGTACATGTGTCCACACATATGTGTTTACACGTATATTTGTAATTTTAACTTTCAATTGTGTAAGTGTATTGACCATTCAGAATAATACTTTTTTAAGTCACAATGTTTATTTTTCTATTTCTTATAGTTTTTCTCATAGCTAAATAAGTAATAGTTGATGCTGAAGACAGACCATATGTTTCCAAACTAGACCTCTTTCCTATTTAGACCTACTAGCTGTGTGACCTTGGGCAAATTACTTAATGTCTCTGAACCTCAGTTTTCTCCTGCATGGAGTGGAAATAATCATAGTTGTTGTTCAGTGGATTTGGAGTTTCAATCTTGCAAGAAAAGATAGTTCTGGATATCTGTAACAAAACAATGTGAACATACTTAACTTTACTGAGCTGTAAACTTAAAAAGGGTAAATTTTATGTTTTGCTTTACCACAATTAAAAACAAAATATTTCTAAGCGAGGATATTTATAGTATATACCTGCGATTTCGCTATGAGGGTGATATAAATCAATGTGTTTGAGGAGCTCTTGGGCAGAGCCTGACATCCTGGAAGCCTGTGAGGTTTGAGTCATTTTCTGCGGAATGAAGAGATAGCCCGCTCTGGCCACACCCTTGGAACTCGCGTAAGTGAGTCCGTGTTAGAAGTGGTCCCTCTGTTTGCAGATGAAGCTTAGTAGTCTCTGGGTGCACCATGAGACACATTTTCTAAAGTTTGAGTGTGATTCTCTAAAGCTTAGGGGTAAATATATTTATATTGCTAAAGTCCCCAATTTAAAAAGCTATATAATACTTCACGTTGTGAGGAAGGTTTTATGGCTCCAGAACAACAAAATCGCTCCCCGGAATGTTTTCATTTGGCAAAGGAATGGAAAGAGCTGCTCCTGCAACGCAGGCGGCTGCCCCCTCGCGAACCGGTTCCCCGACCTTCCAGGCGCACAGCAACGGATGGCGTCAGCGGGTTTCCTGCGCTGAGCCGTTGGCCCATCCGTGGCCAGCACACCAGCTGGTCCAATTTCTGGATTTTTTTCAAAACATAGTTTACTTCCCACAAACAACAGGATCTCCCGTTGCCACATATGCAGGGTTTATCGGTGTCATTGTTACTTTTTTCAGCAGCTTCATAGCTTCTGACTCAGTTAATTTTTCAGTCACTTTCTCTCCAGCCTCTGTTGTACTAAGCACTGCCTTTTAGTTTCGTCACAGCAAACCAATGCCACTCAGAATGTGTGGCAAGGAAATCGAATTTCCATCCTTGCAACAAGTTTTGAGCAATAACGGTGGTGAAGACAGGCTAAGGTCCCTCTGAAGTGGTTTGGCACCATGATAGAGCAGTCCACACCACAGCTCCGCAACCCGATTGAGAAATATGTCCAGTTCCTGAAAAGATGAACTTTGTGCCCTGACTGGTGTGGCTCAGTGGATTGAGATCTGGTCTGCAAACCAAAGGATTGCAGGTTTGATTCCCAGTCCAGGCACTTGCCTGGGTTGCACACCAGGTCCCCAGTAGGGGGCATGTGAGAGGCAACCACACATAGATGTTTCTCTTCCTCGCATTCCTCCCTCCCCTTCCCTCTCTCTAAAAATAAATAAATAAAATCTTTTTTAAAAAAAGATGAACTTTGTATACAATGGGTTTTTTTGTTTGTTTGTTTGTTTGTTTGTTTTGCTTTTCTGGTTAACTGGATGGCTCAGAAGAATACCCATATTCTTACATCTGATGTTTGCATTTGGCATCTACAGTTGATGGTGCTTTCAAGGAACAAAACGATCTAGCATGAGAAATGCGGAATGAATTGCATAAAACCAAAATATAAAATAAGTGTCATCTTCAAAGATAAAAGGAAAGAAATATACTTTTTGTTGTTAAATATAGGGTGTTTACATTTTTTGTAAAAAGTTAAAGCTATTGTCTGCCAGTAGAAATCATAACATCTAAAATTCAGCCACTAGCCACCATGTGTGAAGAGCCCCACGCTGGAGGCCTCCGATGCCTCACGGCCGTCCACAGAACAACCTATGGAGAGAGGGTCACTGTCGCAAACCTCCCGAAGGCCCCCCACTTGTCAAATGACAGAGTTGAGACTCAGACTGTGACTATGATTAATCACTGTGCTCCGCCGTTACTATTCATTTTGCTGCCCTGTTTATTTTTCCAGTCATAAACCCTACTTAAATATTCATGAAGAGTAATTTGATTTTTCCCCTTCTCTGAGCTGTAAATTTTTATAATTGGATTTCTATGGACCTTTGCACTACAGACAATATTTGAAGTGAATTTGTTTTTCAAACTTAGGATATTAAGTGGCTCCTGTGGTCTAAAAATTCTGAGAAGCCAAAGCTTCCAGCCTAGTCTGCTATTTGACAGATTTTTTGATTATTAGTTTCCTAAAGCTGCCATAACAAAGTTCCACGAAATGGATGGTTTAGAACAACAGAAATTTATTGTCTCCCTTCTGGAGGCCAGAAGTTTCCATCAGGGTGTCAGCAGGGCCTGCTCCCTCTGCAGGTGCCATGGAAGGGTCCATTCCAGGCCTTTCTCCTTGGTTTGTAGATGGCTATCTTTTCCCCATCTCTGAATCTTTTCTTATAAGGACACCAATCCTATTGGTTTGGGGTGCACCCTACTGACCTTATTGTGACTTGATTACCTCTAAAGACCATGTTCTAGATACACTCACATTCCCAAGTACTGGGGGTTAGGACTTCAACATGTCTTTGGGGTTGGCGGGGGGGGGGGGATTGTAGTCCAACCTGTGACACCAGCTCCTGAATCCCAGCACTGTGTGGAGGCAGAGGCCTGGGACCGAGAGGGACCTTGTTCGGCGGTGTGGCCCAAGGCTCCTTTCCCTTCTGTGGAACGGGATCGGACTGGCTGACTTCTACTTTAATTGTTCACGTCACACTTGAATTCTATTTTAACAAAATGGATGCTATATATCTCAAGATTTTCTTGCTGCAGTAATTTCATAAAAGTTTTTGGAAAGGTGGCTTTATCTTCCCACTTCTACCCATTTGCCATGGATTAGGTGTCAAATGAGTGGTCTCAGACACTCAGGTCTTCTCTCTGGTAGGACCAGCTTCCGGGACGCGAGGCATTCATCTTTTCACTTTTCTCTCTGAGATCTCCTGATTTTTTCCTGTCTTTCTACACCCTCAGAGACAGACCAACTGCCTCAAATTATCTTCATAGAGAGGCTCTTCTGCGACATATATCCAGAGACACCAAAAGCTGTGTCAGATTTTAAAGGAACTGCCTGTGGAATTGTGAGTGTTTGGTCAACATCCCTGCATCGGGTTGACCTTTGACTTCAGCCCCCAACTTCAGTAGCTAATCCCATCAGCACACATTCTGGGAGACAAAGGTGTGGCAAAGCCCTGCTGACACAGGCGCATCTGATCTCACAGCCCACCCCTTCCACCAGGATTAGAAGCCTGGGGTTGTGGTGAGAAAACTCAGTCTCACGGACACACAGGGTTTCCTTTGCCTGGACATGGCAGGGTGGGGAGCGAGGTTTGAGCGCAGGCAGGGGCCCTCCAGAAACCTGCATCACCCAGGGATTCTGCTCCAGGCTGTAGAAGAGCTGCGCTGCCCGCTGTCTGGACCGGCTTCTCTTTCACCTTTAGGCATCCCGTTCTTTCATTGGTTGTTGGATTTGCCCAGCAGCTAACGGAAGTGATGTGAGGAGTAGAGATGACATCTTCTATGTTATTTGTACAATAAATTAGTGATTAAGCAATGTTTAAGATGTCATTCGAGTTGTTTCTCATACCTTACTTATGGTTTGTGTGTTTTACTATATATTTTACTTGAGGCTTTTGCTATAAAGCATGCTCTTTTTTTGTTTTTTTCTTTTTTAATATATTTTGTTGATTATGCTATTGCAGTTGTCCCATTCCCTCCCTCTTTATTCCCCTCCGCCCTGTACTCCCCCTCCCACCCACATTCCACCCCTTTAGTTGATGTCCATGGGTCATACATACAAGTTCTTTGGCTTCTACATTTCCTATACTATTCTTAACCTCCCCCTGTCTATTTTCTACCTACCATTTAAGCTACTTGTTTTCTGTACCTCTTCCCCTTCCCTCCTCCTCTCACTCCCCTGTTGATAACCCTCCATGTGATCTCCATTTCTGTGGTTCTGTTCCTATTCTATTGTTTGCTTAGTTTGCTTTTGTTTTTATTTTAGGTGTGATTGTCAATAATTGTGAGTTTGCTGTCATTTTACTGTTCATATTTTCTTAGATAAAACTCTTTAACATTTCATATAATATATGTAGCAGGCACTCTAAGAAAAAAAAATGGCCCAAATGAAAGAACAGATCAAAGCTCCAGAAAAAATACAACTAAGCAATGAAGAGATAGCCATCTTATCAGATGCACAGTTCAAAACACTGGTAATCAGGATGTTTAAAGCATGCTCTTTTGAAGACAAAATCTTAAAAAATAGGGAGAAAAAGAGTGGTGAACACAGCAGGAGGTGCAACTCTGTATGGCTGCAGGGAGCATTTATAGGTCAGTGGAATATAAGTCCTGGGGAAAGACTCAGAAAGTGGGGCTCTGGGAGCCAGGAGGGAGGGGGCACCTTCTCCAGGCCGCCCGGGAAGCCCAGAGCACTTGGCTTTGCTCTGCCACCACCACAGACAGCGTTTCAGTGAAATGGTTGTTCTTTTGTCCCTTCTTTATAACATCTTGAAGGGGCACACTTATGCACTTTTTACCTTACTGTGACTCATCCCCTTTCCTCCTCAAATATGATTGTTCTCTGAGGGTTCTGAAAGTGAAGGTGAGTCCAGTTGCAGGGCTTGTTGAATTACCTCAGAGATAGCGAGGTGTGTCTGTGTCTCTGTGTGTCTATGCGTCTGTGTGTCTATGTCTGTGTGAGTGTGTGTGCTTGTGTTTCTGTGTGTATCTGTGTCATGCCTGTCTGTACTGTGTGCACGCATGTCTGTATGTATATCTGCACCTGTGTGTATCTGGGTCTGTGTGTGTCCAGGTCTCTGTGTTCATGTCTCTCTGTGTCAGTGTATGTGCATGTGTGTGCATGTACACAGGCAAACTCACACATTGACAGATATTACATGGTAATCTCCTGTACAACATATGAGCTGTTTAGATTGCTCTATTTTCATCACCCCCCACTGGAACAGGGAGGAAATCAGATTATCACTGTGTATGCCTAAGCAGTAATATTCTAAAGATACAACTGATCTCGGTAACCACGTGAATGAACCCCTAGGGGAAAAAATAATACACAAAGCCCTTTGTCCGTGTTTACTTGCTGAACAGGAGGCTACTCCTCAGAAGCTATGGATTCTCCATCCTTGTGAACAAACCAAGTGATTAATCATTGTCTAGGACTTTCGTTTGCCTTTAAGGGGACTTGGGAGGTATTTCTAGAGGCCATTTCTTTCTTTTAGGGAATGAGCATTGTGGATATTTATTCCTTAAAAGGCTAGAAGATGCTCAGGCTCAACTGTGTTGGCAACTGACTTAAGCCAATATAGTTATGAACACATTTGGGTTCATTTTGTTGGACATTTGTAATTGTCAGTGAAGTTTGAGATGGTAATAGTTAGCTACTTCCTTACAATCTTACCACCTAGTAAGCCTCAGAGTAAATTTTGATTTATTGGAGGCCATTTATTAACTAAACATTTATTATCAAGCAAGCATAAAATAAACAAATCAAATGACCAGTTCTTTCTTTTTTGGTGCCTGGCTACCCTTTCCAGATTTCATTTCAGGCAACATTCTCCCCACAAAAATTCCAGAGTTAATATTTGTCATCATTACAGACATAAGTTTTCAGTATTCACAGCCGGACACTGGATATTTCCCAAGGGGGTGGTCCTTGAATCATTCCGTCTCTGAGTTGATTCCTTCCAGGGAAATCATACACACCCAGCGTTAACTATGACTCCTGCAGAGACTGCGGGGATGCCAGGCCCTTTGTCTTCTCCATCTGCTCTTCGGACGCTGCACTTCACTGTCTTGTCGCCGTGTATTTGTCAGCAGACTTCTCCGTCCTGCAAAACTGCACCCTCCCGACTTCTCCATTTCTCTTACCACAGTCATCATTCTGCCACCTCTAAGCTTGAAGTTTATAGTCATTTTTTCACATGGCCACCGCCTCAACACCCAATTCCAATCAGTCTTTGTGTTGTCTGAGTTCTTCCTTCACATCTGTTTGTTTCCTTGTCTTCCCTTTACCCTAAGCCAGAGACACAGTACCACCTGTTAATAGGTTTTTTCTGTGTCTTCCCCCATTATTCTACACGATGCCAAACCAACTTTCCTTAAACCACCTGGATTAGATCACACTCCTGTTTTAAGACTCTCCACAGAGACTTCATTTCATTGCTGAAAATGTCAAAACCTCTTTGCATATTTAACAGATCCCAGCAAACCTTTACTGCTTGGTTTCCCTTCCTTCACTGTGCAAGGCTCCAAGCCCATTGGACTTTCTGTTCACAGTCCCTCAAATATGTCACTTGCATCAGTCATTCCTTGCTGATTTTTCCCTATAATGTTCTTGCTTTCTTCCTCAGTCCTTACCCACACCCCCAACACACACACACACACACACACACACACACACACACACACACACACACACACACTTTTGGCCTCTTTTAGCTTCAGAGTTTTCTTTTTGCTAGTATTTCAAGTGTTTAGACTTTGTAATTAAAAAACAAACAAGTAAGCTGGCTTTAAATACAGACGGTGCTATTTGCCACCCTATGTGGCCTCAGGCAGTGATAACATTTCTGAGCCCATTTCCTCGTAGGCACTTTGGGAATAATGCCTGCGAGCATATTGCTCGTCCTTAACTTTAGTTCCCTTTTCTACTACTTTTCCTCCCCGGTGAAGCCTTTTGCGTCCTTACCAGTCACAGATCTCTCTCTCTCCTCTCAGCCTGTAGCACTGATTTCTATTATTTGGCCTTTGTAAAATCATCATTTGCTTTTTTGAGGTACCTCCTGTATTGCCATTCAAGTGTCCTGGAACCATCCATTGTATCCTAAACCAGACAGTGCAAATGCCTTGGTTAGGATGTTTGATTTTTGTGTAGTCACAGCACCCAGGGCACTTTATCACAATTCTCTCACTTACTCTGACAACATACCATCAGGGGGATATAAGGGGGGGTGAGAACCAGAGGCTTATGTGAGCTGCTTAAGAGAGCTACCTGAGGTTGCTCAGGGAGCAAGTGGCAGAGGCAGACCTGAGTTCAAGGCCTGTGATGCGAAGCCCTGAGCTGCCTCCCCACTCCCAAACCTCTCACCTGAGGGGGGGAATTTATTTTGTGTTGCATTTCAGTATTTAATTTTGCAACTCTTACAGGTTCCAGCCCTGTGACTGACTGTAATTGAGAAGGTATTCTATAAATATTTTTGAAGGAGCAAATAAAATGGGTACTATCGACCATATTAATAATGCAAACTAATCTTGGGGGAGATTAAGGGTGAATTCTCTATGTATTTGGGGGGTGGGGTGCCTAGTATTTGGCCTCTCCACCATATATACCCTGTGTCTCTGAGGAATGCCAACACAAAGTTTTCATTCTAAAACACAGAATCGTGAGGTTAAAGGAAGCATTCAGTGCCATCAGCTGAGACAAACCAGAATTCACACTGCAGGTTCTCTAAAGTGGCTTTGTGTGGCTCTGAACCCTGTGAACCCCGCCATTGTGTTCGTAGCTTTTTAGCCCTTGGCTGAGATCAAGTAGAATGTTTGTTTTTGGGGCTTTTAACAACTGACGTGTTCTCCATCCAAGGACAACATATTTAGACTGTGTGTGCCTTACAAAATATTAAGCTCCTTGTGACGCAAAACTTTTAAACAGAAGATTCAGTTGAATTCTCTTGGATGCCATTTTTCTTTTGACATTGTTCGTGTACCATGCCGTCAGATGTCGTTCTGTGATGCTGGGCGTACCCTGTGACTGAACCTGCCGACCAGGAAGCTTTGCTAAGCCGGGGGTTTGGAGCATTTTCTTTCTCACAAAGAGAATTGGCGCTGCCCTTGTGCCTGTCTCCCTGTTCCCTCCTGGGCGTGCACTCCAGGGCTAGAGGGGAGGGTAGCTCAGAAAAGTCAGTCTAGGGTGCTGTATCAGTAAAGCCACCATCAGAGAAAGAGACAGACTGTACTTACCTGGGTTGCACATGAAGAATAGTAGTAGATGGGAGTTTTTCGTATTATATAACAAATTTTCAATTACTTGAGTTCATATCAGGGTCAATGAAAGAAAAGATAAGACAACAAGGGGACAGAGAATGGAAGAGGAGGAACCAGAATTGAGGTGGAGGGTGGAATGAAAAACAAGGACAAAGAGAGGAAGAGGAAAGAGAAAGAAAACGAAGAGTAACGTCAGCGGCTGGCTCCTGCGTCCCGGGCGAGAGCTGGTCGCGGTCGGCGGCGTCAGTCACACATCCTGTTTTCCACACTGGGCATCGGAGCACATTTTCACTGCCCTTTGAAATTTCCACACACTCCACAGTGGTTTTTGTAGCGCTCTTTCTTTACTAGGAAATTGCTTATCTGCTCTTATTTTCAGTCTTTGAGGTCTATTTTTATGCCGCTTTATTTTCACACAAAGCCCAGAATGTTTCAAAAAGGGTAAAGTAATGCATTTGATCTGGACTCTTTTCATTTTAATCCTAAATTTGGGCCACTTTAACAATTCCAAAACGCAGAGGAGTGGCTTTTTTCTACAATAATTGAAATGTAACATTTATAATTATTTATTGTTACTATTTTGTTGTATGTAGTCATTTGAAAGTTTCACCAGTGCTGCTGCTCTAAAATATGTTCTACATTTGAATAAACTATTGCTGCCTGTAGGTACTGATTTTTCTCCTCTGGAGAATTAAGACCCCCCACACCTCTCCAGTTTTCATAAGATGCCACAAGGCCATCTGTGTCCTCATCACAGGTGTGGCATAAAGTACACAGAAATGAGTCAGTTCCTCCCCGCCAATCCCCCTCCAATGGCACTCCCACCGAGTGTATTAAAAACAAAAGAAAACAAAACTCTTCCTGCCTTTTAATTTCCATCGATCACACTGAATGGAATAGTCATTTTAGCTTGCAAGGCACAAAATGATTTTCAGCTCATCCAGCTGCAGCTCTGTGTGCTCTGTCAGCTCTCAGAGTAACGTAACTTTGGTTCTGGGTGAAATTTGACCTGGATCTGATTCTGTCCCTCAAAGGGTGCTGACCCCAAACACCTGTTCTGTTGAATCCTGAATGACCCGACTTTCATATTCAGCCACTGAATCTGAAGACTTCCTGGGATCCAGAACACTCATGGAACTAAATCAAGAGTTTCAATTTTACCCTAGAATAAAATATTGCTTATACCCACTCAGGGCATATTTTTCACTTCCATCAGGAATAGAGGTGTACCTGTATAAGTTCAAAAGGCAGTGACTAATTAAATATACTCTATGACTTCAGGGAAACCAAGGAAATTATGGTAATTTCAAGTAATGCAATTTTCAGCAGACAAAGCCCAGAGAATCTTGACTCTTAGCCCTGAAAGGAACATAGACGTCATTTAGTCTAATCACTTACCCCGTGCGGACGCTGCCTCAGTCACAGATCTGATCATTTCTTCCTGGAAACGCAGAATGACCCCACACATTCTGCCTTTCCAGGCAGCCTGATGTGTCATGAAACAGCTCTGGTCATTCAGAAACTGGGCTTGACAAGAACTGTTTGTCGGCCTCTCTGTGCTGCCCACCCCTTGTTCTTAATTCCGCGTAGAGACTTCTGCCATTTTTTTTTTTCTTAGAAATGACCTTCCTTCTTTGGAACAACTGGTATGCCCACTCTAATCATATTCTTCTTTAGGTTCTACTTCCAGGTTGTGGAGCCCTTTCTCTTGTGAAATATTTTTAGACTGGTCAACATGACCCTTCCTGTGAAAACCGTGGTTGTCCACTTTGGGCAAACCCTGATCAAGCCTGGAGAACAGGGAGCTGACTGTCTCCTGCGAGGCAGTGTTATTACTGTTGAGGTCAAAGATATCTGAAATGATACTGGGTTTATTCTGGATCTTGTTTCCTCCCTTTTTTTAAAAACTTCATTTATTTTTTTTCTAATAAAACTCACATCATACATATAAGAAGCTTATGATAAGTGAGCTTTCTAAATTTGTTTCTCCTATACCTATATAATAAAATTTTTTAAAAACAATCCTTACCAGACCTGTGGCAACAAATGAGGTGTGTTTACTTTAATTATTTAAATTTCATTAGCTTTTGTTCACATTTGCTGAAGTAGTTCTCCTATGCAACATATCTATTATTTATGGGAGTTCCCTGGTGTGTCTCAAAAGAACAAGACCCCATTCATCGCAGCCACTGATGCTCCCCCAGGCCCAGAAGCCCCCTGCCCTCCCCAAGCTCAGCACACCCCGTGTCTACCCAGAGAGTCGGGCAGACACCATAAGGCCATGCTTCCCTATGGCAGCTGCCCACCGGCACTCACCTCTCTCCCTTTGTTTCTGATACTGTGCAGAATTATATGCTTGCAGCTCTCCAGCTCTTTCCAGGACACAAAGATTCTCCCCTAGGAATGCATTCAGGTAACAGCTGCATATTGCATTCAAAATGGCTCCGCCCTCAGGAGCTTAGGCCTTGTTATTGGGCTAAGCTCCTGGTGCCCAACTCCTTCCATTGTACAGGGGGTTCCCTGAGGAAGCCACTAACCCCCCTGCAAACCATCCTTGCTTAGGTCTCTTCAAACCTTGACTATTTTCTCTCTTGAAAGAAACAATGTACAATGAACATTTTTTTACCAAATCATTAAACATTCTTCAAAGTCATCATTTTTAATTTCTCTACAATATCCACCCTATTGATATAAAATACAGAACATTTTTGCCCATTTTACTCTCACTAAGAATATTGGTTTATATATATATAGCTTATTATTTTTAGCAAATATTGAACTTTACCTTATTCCTATAATACTCTTAATTCAGCTCATTGTTTAACATTTGTAGATAGATTCATGATTTAATTATGTCACTCAATATATTCACAGCATTCCCAGCTTTTGGCTTTAGGTATACATTTTTAAGATGAATCTCTAACTTTTTAACCATCGTGCCAGATTTTAGTTGCTTATAGACCCAGCTTTTACATTTCAGCCTATGGAGCTTCCAAAGCCCTTATGATGAGACCTTCATATAAATGGGTGATGCATAGGGAAGGAGTGAATTAAAATCCACTTTTAATTTCAAATGTCACTGCATATTCATGTCAGCTGCTAACTGATATATTTCCTAGTAATGACTTCAAATCCTCTTCATTACAAAGAAATTTTATAAAACTAATTACAGGATTAAAACAACCTTTAGGTGTAGTCTAGTTCAATGACTTAATTTTAACCACATACTCAATTCATCTGCCTCTTCCTTAAACAAGTCATTTATCACCCTCCTTTGGTTTTCTAGTGACAACATAAATGTGGGGGATAAAAGGTAAGCCCCAGTCCCTCTCCTAGTGCTGTGAGTGATAAAAGCATGAATGGAAGTGATAGAGAATATGATTCATTCTCATTGGTAAGAGAAAGAAGGATTCCCAAAGGAAGTAAGAGTTAACTGATACCTTTAAAATGAACGCAGAATTCATCAACTGATTGTATGAGCAGAGCAAGAGACTTGAAAGGACATAGCATGCTGGGCAGTAAATTTCTGTAGCCACAGCATTAGAGTATACAACTCCCCCCCGGCACACTGGGGGGAAGTTTCAAAGATGTGGGTCTGGTAGTAAAGCCCTTGGTATAAGGAACATAAGAAATATGTGTATTATTTATCATGAAACACAAATGTATGTATAAAGTGTATTCAAGTAGAGGAGTGACATGTTTTAGGAAAGATATTTTTATAACATTATGCAGAATGGATTAGAAGCTAGAGGCAAGAGAGAAGATGTTTTCTTTGTGAAAGTGACAATTTTATTAATAAAGCACATAACTTACACTCAGATTCCTGGAAGACAAAACAGGTTCAGAGCAGCTTGTCCAAGGTTTTGGAAAAATGATAAACTTCTTGTTATTGCTTTTATTTATTCATCTGTGAGATGTAGTGACAGACCCTCTTTTTATCTTGGTGAAATCTTTAAATAGGTAGAAAGAGAGAAAGCTGAAAAAAGCTATCAGGAACCTCCTTTACCTAGGTTTTATCTGCCTTTTGGAAGATAACTGATCCAAAGCTATGAAACCCAACATCTCACCAATCCTGTATTTCATTTGGTTGGACAATGTGTCAAGAGAGGGCCTCAGGCTTCCTTTGTCCATCAACAGGCCAGTTGTGAGTCATAGTCTGAACATGAGGAAATGTTCCTTTACGTTTTCATAGTCATGGCAAGGATACTTTTTATGCCTGGAGTATATCCTGACCTAGAGTGCCTATTGAGAAGGGTATTGTCTGCCACAGGCAGGGAGCAGAATGTCAAAATACAATTCCAAGAGCTCCATATCATTCTAATAGCCTGAGGAAGCTGAGTTTTTACAGCTGCCTGGAACCCACATGTTTCATATGATGTGGATCTGCACTCTTAATTAGCTGCCTCAGGATTCTGAATGCCCCCTGGCTTTGGAAACACTTGTTAAGCCACAGAGGGAGAAGAAGAGCTGGAAGCAATTGGACTACAGCCTGCATTTATTATAATTCAATTTAATAACCACCTTATCTTTTCAAATCCCAGTTCAGAATCTGTTGAAAATTATAGTTGATTTAAGTTGTTCCCAGCGATACTTCCTGAGAGAAGAGAGAGGTTGCTGTTCAAGGTTTCTTGCAGCCGCAGACATGTAGAGAGCTACAGAAGGAAACTGATGATCATTGGTGCTTTCTGGACCCACAGGCACACTTTTCCAGAGGCTAGAAAATAGGTGCCAGGGTGGGGCAGAGGGAAAACAGTGGAAGTGGAAAGGCTAATGGAGACTGCCCAGGACTCCGCATTTCTGACCTCCTGCCAAAAGAAGCACTGCCAACACCCACCTCCACCCTCTACCATTTTCGCTGCACAGAGCTGGCACTCAACAAACCCATAATTCTTCTTAATATAATTTTCATGACATAACCTGACCAAGCAGATGAAGCCTAGTCAAGTAAACAACCGTTGTCATGGGCAACAAATGCAGGAGTTGCATCACAAATAAACCACATTCTTCACAGAGCAGAATGCTAGAATATAATCTGCGAACACTTGGCACTACCTTTATTAAAGATGTGATACCACTTAAAAACTTACTAGGAAAGTCCACATAAAAATTTAAAAAGAAAGCACATGCAAAAGCTGGTTGTGTTGACATCACTCCTATGATGGCTATTACACACTATTTTGCCTATGGGGGCTCTTCAAACAGCCATCTGACTGTCTCCTAAACAGAACCGACAGCAGCACATCCTCATTCTCACCCTCTTAAATAAGACCAAGAGAGTGAAAGGACATTTCAGTGGCTCACCGTCCTTGGCTGAAATATAATGAGTCAGATTCCCTTCGGGGTACTAGGAGAGGTCAGTGATTCAGTCCTCATTATCTTTGTACCACGTACACGTAGCACAGACTTGAAACTCAGGACTGTGCTTCTGTAAATGCTGCTTTTGAAAGTGGTACTGTTTTCTGTTGATTCTGTTAGGTTTTTGCAGTCAAATAATATTAGCCACAAATCTGAATTGCTGTTGACATTTTTCTTTTACATTTATCCAAATTAAATTTAATGTTTTAAATTTGATCTGCTCTTCTACCCTGTGAATATTTTTCTTTCCTTTTAAAAATACTATTTTTAAAATATTAATATTTGGATTTTACTTTCATCATCTAGGAAGGTGGTTTTCAAACTTGACTGATTGCCAGGATTGTAAGAGAACATTTCCTGGACCCCAAGTCTGCTGGTTCTGATTCAGTAGTTGTGGGTCAGGGTTCTGACTGCTGTTATAACATCTCTCCTGGAAAATCATTATGATCAATCTGGGTTGGGAAACTATTAATCTACCGCTTTAGCCATCCCTTCAACTTGGTGTTAGATTTGGATATGATAACATGAAGTATGTATCTTCAAGTCTGTTTCTTAAAATGCTGATCACTCTGCATGTGGCTGCTCTTCAGTCAATGTGCACTCTATTAGTTCACATCTTCTGGGAATAGTTGTCCAACTTTTTGTGAATCCACCTACTCATCCATCTAGCCCACTTTGCTCCACTGTGCCTACAAGTATCTTCTGAAAGATCTCACCAAAGGTCTTCAAGAAAGCCAGTTTCCTTATGACACAGATATTTATTTCCCTGACCTGTTAGCATATTCACCTTCTCTGGAAAGAAAATCATATGAATTTTAAATAATCTATTTGACTCCTGCATGTTACTGCCTTTATCATAGGAGGTTCATGATTCATTGCTTAAACAATTTACTCAAGATTTTGCAGGAGACTAACAAGGAAGTTACCAGTCTAACTTTCGGAAACTTTTGGTTTTTGAATATAAGGCTCTAAAACACTTTCACAAGTTTTCAGTACCTCTGTCTCTCTCTGTGATTTCTAAATCTTTCCCAAGCAGATATCCCTTGCCTTTGAAGAGTGAGTAGGAGGAAATTGTGTTGAACATCCAGGATGGTAAAAAAATGAAAAGTATATGTGCCCTTGCAGAGAATAGGTACTTGGCTTCACATATTAATGAGTGTGTATTAATGAGTGTGTACTGATTTTACATAAAACCATTCCTGAGGACTTCCTTTTCTCTTTATTCAAATACTACCATGATCTAACGAACACTTCAAGTATTGGGTAATCTGTCTTAGAAAAACTTAATTTCATTAATGTAGTCATCTGTTGCATCACCATCATTTTCAGATAAGGAAGCTGAGCTGTACAGAGTGGAGGACTTGCCTCATGCCCTAGGACAAGTAATAGAAGAGTCAGGACGAGATTCCTGGTCACTTGCGCTCTCAGTCACACAAAGCCATTTATTTATCTAAGGGTGTTGCTGTAACACTATACTCAGAGCAGAATCCTGTGAGTTTAAAAATTCAGTTCTTAATCTAGACCACTAATTTTTCCCTAGGAAAAAATTCTGCAAAACAGTGATAGAGTCCTGGTCAGCCATTGAAAAACTCTACACCAATATGTAAAAGAAGGACTAGGCAAGAAGGTTAAATGCTCAGTACGATCTATCTCTATTACAGGAAAAGCAATTTAAAACGTATTTTACTCAGTGGTGCCAGAACATTACTTAAAAAGAAAGTTAATGCCTTTTCCTTTCAAAAAGCCTTCTGTGATGCCACATTAGAGACACTCTTGGGAAATGCTTGGTCAACTAAAATTGTTAAAAAGCCAAAAACTGAACACAGACTTGGAAGCAAAGTGAAATATATCTTCCCACTTCTGTGAATTTTAATGATAGCCATTGATATGCTAAATTTCTTCCACACTAAAAAAACAGATATTCTTGAAGAAGAAAAAAAAAAGGGATTTGACAGCTAGTACAGGGGAATTGATGGCAATGCAAGGCTGCTTGAGGAAAAATATGGAAACTCAAACAGTTGGTTGGAGTGTAAATTGAATCAGCCACTTTCAAGAACAATTTGGCAGTTTCTATTAAAATGAAAATGCATATATCTTATCATTTAACAATCCCACTTATACATATCTAATATAAAAACCATTCTTGAAATTTGTGCACAAAGAGGAGTTTTCAATGCTATGCTTTGGATGTAGTCGAGAACCCCGGACCCCTGCTGCCCATCGATAGAAAACTGGCTAATGAACTGAGAAATAACCATACTATGGAATACTATGCATCAGCTGAAAATCACAAGGGAGATCCTCATGGAGTGAAAAATCAAGTTGTCAAATGATCGGAATGATCAAGCATGACACTATGTTGCATGAAAACCTCAGAAAACTGTGGCACATCACATGTTTCAATAGGCACATAATTATTCATGAAATCAAACAGAGGTCTGGAATTTTGCTCACCATCATGGTAACCACTAGCCACAGGAAGTTGTTACATTTAAGTTAATAAAAATAATAACAACTGAAGAGTTAGTTCCTCAGTTACATTAGCCACATTTGGCTCATGGCTACTGAAAGGGACAGCAGGCATCTAGAAAGAGAAACACAACTGGTAACAGGGCCACCTGTGAGGAGGGCCAAGTTTGGGGTTAATGGCCTACTGGAACAAACTGAAGGCATACCAAGCAATAAGATTTCTAAAACATTTTGAACTTTTAGTGGGTATATCAGAGTAAATTGATTTGGACACACTTTCCTTTCAGCCTGTTAACTACCTACAAGCACACAGAAGGCTAATCCACCTGTACAGATCACTTACTCCCTTTTTCCCTTCCTTGGACAAGTGTCTGCTGAACACTTACTACATTCCAGGCATTTAAAGTGCAAGGAGCATAAGGCAAATGGTGCTTAGGCTGCAGTGTGTTCCCCATGGGTGCAACGAGAGGACTTCTTTGTCCTATAATATTTTTCCTTTGTAACCAGTTAAATCACTACTGGCTGGCTTTAGCAATGCTTATATAATTACAGAATATACATGGTGGTTATCAGACTAGCTAGAATGTATATTTTTATATTAATGTAATAAGTACCTGTATATATTTTATTAGGACTGAAAAATGATGATGTGGGGGAACATGCAGATTAGTGTACACAACTTAGCATCATTTGGGCACCTCCAGGTCAGCATCACTTCACTGAAAAGATGTCAGAGAAGAATGTGTACTTGTTTCTACAGTTATACCAAGACTTACTATGGGACTATACCGGCTTATAATTTTATTTTCTAAGGTTTAATATAATTAGATAATGATTCTTCACAAGCAGGTGCATCAAGTTGATGGGAGCCCAAACACTTCATTAATTTTTTAGATAATAGATAGAAAGGTCAATAGCATGGTGCTAAAACTTGTAAGTGTTTTTGGTAATGCTTCATACACAGTAGATTAGACCAGAAGTCCTAGCTAACTATGAACACAGAATGAATATTGCATCTCCAGATACAGAAAGATTAGCATCCTCATTATATATACAGGAACTTAGCACATAGTATTTGTCCAATTAAGGGCTTTAAAATTAATTAAATTATATCCCACAACCAGTCTATAAGTCTTAAGTAAGGTTTGCCTTGTTATTTCAACTAATCATACAGAAATAGGCAAAGAATTTCATGATACTTGCAAAAGAGTCTGTGTTTCAACTTATATTAAATCTTGTTTTGCCTCATCTTAAAAGCATGGATTTAAAACAGCAAAATGTTCTTTTACAATTGAATCTCCTAGAGTGTACGTGCTCATTTGAAGCCAGAAAAAAATGGCTTATTATGTTACTAAATTAAAGTCCACTATTTATTAAAGCAGCAACATATTCAAGCACCACAGAAATGGCTGAATACAAATTTGATATAGGATCACCGGGGTACAAGTTAACTGCCTCCATTTGCTAGACTCTAGTAGCATCCATCTCTACTTATTCTAATACCTGGATACTCAAGGAATGATCCATGACCAGTATTAGCATTGCCTGGGAGCTTTGGGAACCCAAAATCTCAAGCTCCACCCGAACCTATGAAATCAGAATCTGTGTTTGGCATGGTCACCAGGTGATTCACAGGTACATTAAAGCTCGTAAAGCACTTCCGTTGCCTTTGCACATCTTCTCACCCACAGTGCCACTTAGGCCAATATTTCTCTGGCTCCTTAGCCTGTTCACAGCCTTCCAGCTGGCATGGCATTGGCAGAGTTGTCACTTAAGACTCACAGCCCCAGCTCTCTCACAGCCTCTGCTACAGTTAAGGCTTTTACAAAGGGAGGTACACCAGTTGAAGAGGAGGGTGGAATTAACTTCAAAGCAGAAGTTTAACAATAACCTTGAGTCTAACAGGGTCTGGTACCAGGGCAACAACCTGACTACTCATGGTTAAGTGTGAAGCATTTCTACTTGACTACAGTCCAGTAGGGTAAATGCAAACAAACGTACCAGGATCCCAAGGAAGTTCATAATACCTATCAGCTACATTCATGGAGATGTTTGTAGTCAGCCTAGGTACGGGTTCCTGGAAACACTCATCTCCCGACATGCTAGAAGATGGAGGTAGCTTCAGGGCCAAGCAAGTCTGCTTTCATAAATCACGTTAACATATTAGAAGACTGAGGACCTTGATGTAAGGAAACCTGTTTAATGTATTTGACCCAACCCTTTTTTTAAAAAAAATCACAAAATGCATTTCTCCCTTTCATGCAACATATTGAAATTGGGAACTCTTTTATGGGCACTCTTTGCAAAATGTGAGTACAGAGGTTTCTCTTAGTGCCTAAAATGTAAGTTAAGCTATGAAGTTTTAGAAATATGACTTATTATGTAACAGTGAATATACCTATCTCTGTAGTTTCACTATTTTAGGAGTAAAACAATGCTTTGATTCCAAATATTAAATTAACTTAGGCACTTTTCTCCCACTCTGTCTCCCAAGCCATGACTCAGAAGTCAGAACAATTTGTTTAACCCAGTTAGAAAAGGAATTTTTTATAACTTTTAGGGCCATAAAAGCAGTAGTAAGGCACCTGCCTAGTACAACATCCTCTACTTTTTCATTTTCACTTTCTCAAACATTGAATATATCTTTTTCGTTTCTCCTTCCAAAGCATCATCTGTGCGACATACTCTCACAACATGTAACTGGAAAAGACCACATTGCCTCAGGATGCATTTGATAATGATTTTTTCTTAAATAGCAACTTAAGCTTGCAAAGACTGCCTATGTTTTCCCTTTTTAAAGGTATAAAACCCTAGCAAAGTTGTAGGTCATTTTACTATAAAACTGAGTTCCAGAGACATTGACTGAACCTGTTCAAGGTGACTTAGCTGGTTAATTACAGATTTGGGGATCAAACGCCACTTTCTGGAATGCCATCTGTGAAGCATCCCACCTAAACGCCCAGGTCTCAGAGGGTTCCTTACAGTCAGGCATGAAAAGTATTCACCCTAAAAATGTGATTTGCTTATGCGGAGTCATTATGTAAATATATTAAACTTTAGAAAATAAATTGCCAGCTACAATTATAAACCTCTGAATTATGGACACTCTCAATGACATGTACTCATAAAACCATATCCCCAAACCAGAGCAACCGACACAGATGTTAGGTGTCAGGACCAGAGGGGGGCTTTCCAGTTATGTTATGCTAATTTCAGAAAGACTCTAAGAATCCTTTCCTGGGCTCAGTGGGGAGTGAATATAGAGCCTGAACAAGGGAGATGAGGAAACGTGTTCCTTGGTGTCGAGTTTGAGTAGTTCTCTATTGAGTTGCATTACTCTGAGCTTGGGGTACATGTTGCATGCTGTTCATTAACATGTCTGTTATGTGGAAAAAACAGATAGACATGGATAGACTCTGAAGATCTGCCCAAGTTCTCTTGTGCATTTAATGTACATTATTTGTAGCATGATGAAAAATTAGGGGGAGTTTGGAGATCTTTTGATTACAAAGAAATATCTGTCAGAGCCTCGAAAATGCCAGTGCGTATGGACATTGATTGGGGTTTGGAAATATTTTTACTTCAAAAACTGTTGTAACAGAAATTTTGTAGTGAAATCACATTTGCACATATCAAACTGTGTGAATTCATTTTGCTAAGAGTAGCTTTATTAATTTAGTTGACTTTAATAATTACAAAGTCGGTACTACAGTGGTTACGTGCATAGAATCTGGACTTGGATAGAATCTGGACTTGGATTATCTGGCTTAAAATCCCAATTCTATCACCTACTGGGCACCTATAACCTTAAGAAATTTATTTAGCTTTTGTGCCTCAGTTTTGCCAACTTGAAATCACACCTCATTAGAGCGATTGTAGGACCAATTAAGTAACGTTTCAAAGTACACCTGCTTAGGGCATTTGTGTGTTGCATTTATAACTAGTGACTTTTGTAGTCCTTCAGCGTGATCGAGGGTGATGCACTGCAGAAATTGTGACATACAAGTGTTATTGTGTCACCAAGTTGAATGCTTGTCTCTTCTTCCCACTGAAAGAAGACCTCCAAATATAGGATATTATATGTTAAAACTTTAGTGACCATCAAAACCCATTTTCTTCATTGATATTTGGCTAATACTTAGAGGAGGCATTGTAGTATATCATTTTAGCAAAGTAATCAAGAAGACTTCTGTCCTATTATTGGAAGCTTTTTTAAAAGTGTATGTATCAGAACAAAAGGAAAGATTCTGATGATTGCGATATTTTCTTAGAAATAAAATAAACAAGCTGTGTTAATGATTCTGATAATAGGTTGCATACTATAAAATGTTAACCTTTCTTTGAAATGAAATGTTAACTTACTATTTCAATAGAGATATTCCTAACATTTAGGGTTTTTGGTGGGGGGAACACATCTTTCTTTTAAAAAAAATTTTCTTTTAATTTCAATTACAATTGACATTCAATATTATATTAGTTTCATATGTGCAACATAGTAGTTAGACTTTTATTTATGTAGAGAATGGAGGGATCTCCCCATAAGTCTAGTCCCCACTGGGCACAATACATAATCATTACAATATTATTGACTATATTCCCTATGCTGTATTTAACATCCCCATGACTTTTTTTATTTTCTTAATTTTCTTTTTTATTGTATTTTTCTATTACCAGTTATTCCCCTTATACCCCTCCCCCTCCTGCAATCACCACACTGTTGTCCATGTCCATGAGTCCTTTTTCCTTTTTGCTCAATTCCTTCACCCCAACCACTCCTCATAGCTGCCAATCTGCTCTCTATCTGAGTCTGTCTCTATTTTGTTTGGTTTTTTAATATATTTTATTGATTATGCTATTACAATTGTCCCATTTTTCCCCCTTCATTCCCCTCCACCCTGCACACCCCCTCCCACCCAAATTCCCCCCTTTAGTTCATGTCCATGTGCCATAAGTTCTTTAGCTTCTACATTTCCCACACTATTCTTGCCCTCCCCCTGTCTATTTTCTATCCACTGTCTGTGCTACTTGTTCTCTCTACCTTTTCCCCTCTCTCCTCCTCCCACTCCCCTATTGCTAACCCTCCATGTGATCCCCATTTCTGTGTTTCTGCTCCTGTTGTAGTGGTTTGCTTAGTTGACTTTTGTTTTAGGTCTGGTTGTTAATACCTGTGAGTTTGCTGTCTTTTTACTGTTCATATTTTTTATCTTCTTTTTCTTAGATAAGTCCCTTTAACATTTCATGTAATAAGGGCTTGGTGATGGTGAACTCCTTGAACTTGACCTTATCTGAGAAGCACTTCATCTTCCCTTCCATTCTAAATGACAGCTTTGCTGGATAGAGCAATCTTGGATGTAGGTCCTTGACTTTCATAACTTGGAATACTTCTTTCCAGCCCCTTCTTGCCTGTAAGGTCTCTTTTGAGAAATCAGCTGACAGTCTGATGGGAACTCCTTTGTGGGTGACTCTGCCTTTATCCCTTGCTGCTTCTAGAATTCTCTCCTTCATTTGAATCTTGGCTAATGTAATTAAGATGTGCCTTGGTGTGTTCCTCCTTGGGTCCAACTTCTTTGGGACTCTCTGAGCTTCCTGGACTTCCTGGAAGTCTATTTCCTTTGACAGATTGGGGAAGTTCTCCTTTATTATTTGTTCAGATAAGTTTTCCACTTGTTGCTCTTCTTCTTCCCCTTCCAGTACCCCTATAATTCAGATGTTGGGACATTTAAAGATGTCCTGAAGGTTCCTAAGCCTCTCCTCATTTTTTTGAATTCTTGTTTCTTCATTCTTTTCTGTTTGGTTGTTTCTTTCTTCCTTCTGGTCCACTCCATTGATTTGTGTCCCAGTTTTCCTCCCATCTCTATTGGTTCCCTGTGCATTTTTCTTCATTTCACTTATTGTGGCCTTCATTTTTTCACAGAATTGGTTGATTTTGTGAGCAAAATCAACCAATTCTGTGAGCATCCTGATCACCAGGGCTTTGAATTGTTCATCTGATAGGTTGGCTATCTCTTCATCACATAGATAAATTGGCTCTGGGGCTTTGATTTGTTCTCTGGTTTGAGCCCTTTTTATTTCTTCTTTTTTTTTGGTCTAGTCGTGGCTGTTATGTAGTGAGGGGTGGAGCCTTAGGTGTTCCCCAGTGGGGGCAGCCCAGTCGCTGGGTAGTGACGCTGCATGTGGGGGTGGGGTCTGAGAGGAAATAATGGCACTTGCTCTGCTCACTCTTGGATTTCAGTTCTTCTGCTGCTTCCCCTTCACCTGGATTATCTGCGCGCCAATGTGGGGCCACCTGGTCAGCCAGCCACCTTGGGCAGCCTCACTGGGTCTGCACAGTTGCCACCCCATGCCCAGGGTCTACTAGCCACCGCCTGTGCGCCTGGGATCTGCCAGCTACTGCTGCCTGTGTGCGCGGTCCGCAACTCCACAACTCCACTTTTTCCTGCCAAGATCCGCTCTTCTTACCAGTCTGGATGAATGGTTGTTGGACTTCCTAACAATTGAATTTTCTATGAGTTGTGGTTGTTTTCTTGTTTCTAAATCTTTGTTGTCCTTAATTTTGGTTGTTAGAGGAGGCACACTGTGTCCACCTACGCCTCCATATTGGCCGGAAGTCTGTCTCTATTTTGTTTGACCTAACATTTAGTTTTAATCTAGAAAAGGGCCTATTTTAATAAATTAATCTTGAATAAACCCATTCAATCTTTTTATTAAAAAATTAAGCTTAGGAAAACACATTGGATGTTCAAAACGTAGCTCTAAAATAACTCAAAGCAGATATATTTCTGTGTTTAATAAACCCCAGATAATTTTTTTATATTAGCAGACTTTTGATGATTAATTAGGTGAACCATAGTTAATTAGATAGACGGTATAGTCAGTTATGTTAAGAAATGTTCAATCTAGTTTTGACTTCCCTATTGACTTGAATGCTCATATAGAGCTGATGAACTCATCCTTTTAATTCTCGTATCATTAGCCCCTTTCTTTCCATTCTACACAGATTAATATTGAAATGGAGCTGTTGAAATAGCCTTCAGAGTCATCCTCTTCCAAATTATACTACATATTGCCACTAAATTAATGTTAATTAAATCTCTCTATATTTTTTACCTACACCAAGTAAATTTTAATAATTTTTCCATAGGAATGAGTCTAAAAAATTTAACATCTTTTACCCACATGAATTACTTTTCTTCCATATGTACCATTTTTCAAGGCCAAATTCAAGTCCTGCTTCTTCTTTGCATTATTTCACATTGACCTGGATATATATATGTGTGTGTGTTGTGTGTGTATATATATAATGTGATGCTTTTAAGCTCTTATGACACCAATTTTTTCTATTTTTAATTTTACATTTATCATTTATTTTCTTTGTTGGAGGGTTATGTACATCTTTTCAAGTAGATACACTTAGTGTTTTTTAATCTCTGCCAACTAGCCCATTACCCAATAAGTGTTCAAATCATCATGATGATGATTTGAAAAGCCCTGTTCTATAATGTTTAGATGTGGTTTTAGATACAAGGATAAATGATTTTATCATCAGAATTTATAGTGATTTAAATGCTAAATGAAAAATAGTCACAATGAAAATTTTAAGTAAAATAATGTTAGGATATGTCATTTTGCAAAGTGGAAACTACCATGAAGTTTAATTAAAACTCCTTTCTATCAAAGGAGTACAGGCATTATAGATGAAAAAAAAAAAACCACTCAGGAATTCCGCCTCAAGCTGCTGTTAACTTCAATACCATGACTTTGTAAGAATATCATGACTTGGCAGGCTTCACAGTCCTGAGTGAAGGCAAGGACAGAATTCAATGTCAACTACACCAAAAACTCAGGTCAGCCAGACTTGTACTGTTTTCCGCAGAAATATCTATCATCAACTTTAAATATTGGATCAGCTATTTTGGGGAGGGGGTGGCTTGGTATAGAGTTGAAATAGAAGGTCTTGGCACTTCATAGACAAGCGAATCTCAGCTGTGCCTTGTTGAACTCTACATCTTTGGACAAGTCACTTGACCTTAGTAAGCTTCCATCAGTAAAATAGTGGTGATGAAATAACACCCTAAGAATTATTGCAAGAATTAAATGAAATAAAATGGAAAACACCTGGCCCATGGTGGACATCTATTTACTAAGTGTGAATTTTTGTAAGTTCCATGTATCAGCTAGTAGCAGGTTTCATTTATTGAATGTTTGTTCTGTACCAGGCCCTCTTCTAAACACTGTCTGGCATGGATAATAACACATATTTGGCATTCTTCTACAAGAGCTATCATTATGATCATCATTCTATTATATTTAAAAGATGAGGAACTGAGCCACAGACAAGTCAAGTGACACAGCTAGAAAGTACCATGGCCAGAGTGCAAACCAAACTTTTGGGTTCCAAACACACCCTCTTAACTATTAGACAACACAGCCTCCGCCATTCTCACGCCATTTCCGTGGTTCACATCCAACGGGCAATTTAAAAAGCAGCCTCATTTTAATACACTATTTACCTAAAATGTAGTTGGAAGAAGCATAGAATATATTCTGTGGTCAAGTATAAGTCATTTTAATTTGTCTGTTCTTTTCAGTTAGCTGCACCAGTGCTCCCGTTCAGCTGTGGGAAATCCAGCCTTGCTTATTCCCACGTAGACGAGGGCACGCTGTTCAGTCCTTCTACCAGAACCTCTGTAAATCTTATTTCTTATTTGTTTTGCTGCCTATGAATAATTAAATGAATGTTTTCAAGGATTCTGAATTGTCTGTAAAGGCAAATTTTGAAACGCCAGAACAAGGTACGTAGGAAAACCTTGTTTATGTAGTTAAGAGATGTTATCTGCTGTCCTACATGTGGGTGATATTATCAAAACATTTAACCCACTTTTGCATTTCTACTTGTGAAAACCTAAGGCCTTTTTTTTTGCTGTCATGTCCAGAACTGTTTTTTTCCAAAAATGTTTCTGGCAGCTAATTTTAAAGAGATTTTATTTTTACAAAAAGAAAGGCAAGATGTGCACATGGTGCTTTTGTTGACAGAGTTCCTCTGACCGTCTGCATTGTTGTAAACAAAATTGCCAGTTCACCCAAACCTCATGCACCTTTGGTTATGTGGAGAACTTTACAATTTGTGCCTCCAAAAGCAGTGATTTTCTAGCCCGATTTTGAAACATGGCAGGGTGTTTCAAGTTTTTTCAAGGGGTTGGCAAAGAATTCTCAAAACCAAATGAATTTTATCTTCAAAAAGCAGCAGGCATGTCATATATCATTTGATGGATTCAGGCGGATAATCGCAGAGATGAGAAAATTAAACAAATAAGGGTAGGCGATGGGTGGGACACTGCGAAGGGCCGCTGACTGGGCTCTATCATGGCAGGAACCCTTTAACACGTCCCAAAAAGGGCAGGTTTGCAGAATGATTTGTTCCCTTTTAGTCTATGTTTCACCACAACCCCCAGCGAATTTTTAATAGAATATTGTTACACCTTCTGCTTTAGTTGTGATTGTCAACAAGGTGTGTGATCTCTCTGACCATCCCCATGGCATGCTGTTCACGAGAACAGAGTCTTGAACTCCTCTCAGAGAAGGCCGCTGAGAGCAAGAACCAGAACCTGGAACCCCCTGAATGCAATGAATTTCCCAGTGTATGGCCCATATCTTTCTTAGTCACATAAATTTTCTAATTTGTCACAGAAAATAACACTTCTTTACTTACAGCCAGACATTTAAACGTCTCAAGCTTCCAGGCTTTTGCTGGGTACTTCATCTGTACTTTGTCATGTCAATTGTTTTGTGCTTTATCTACCTTATCTTACTAGATTATAAACTCTTGGAGGACAGGGACAGCACCAAGCTACTCTTTAAATATCCTAGACTACTCAATATAGTGCTTAGGACAAAACAATTGCCTACAAATGTTTGTTGAAGGGAAACTAAGTCTTTAGAAAGTGTGAAAGTTTTCTAATTTCTTAAGTGCCATGTTGTATACTGCCTACTGTTTGTTTTTCTCACTTTATCATGTTATTGTAATTTTCATTTCCGCAAACCTGAACAAGTGTTATATCTACTGAATGCTTGGCTTTTTTTCTTTTTCTTTTTATTTTTGAACAAAACTTGCTTACCTTTTTATCTGAACATTCTAGTTTCTAATTCTGGCATGCGTTTCTTCCTTTCCTTTCCATTAATTTTCGATCCATCCCCTCTTCAGGCTTTCCTCCACTTCAGCATTCTTTCAGCAGCCATGCATAGCATTTTCACTGTATTTTTCTGTAGCTGACAACATCACTTTTTAGGTGTTCTGGCATCTTTCCTTTTCCTGAGCACCGTCCAGCCCTCTCCAGTGAGTCACTGCATCGCAAGCTCCGAGGGAAAGCATCACAGGCCTGGTTTGCATGTCTCCTACTGCAGTTGTCAGCCCCTCAGCTCATTAAAAGCAACTGGCCAGTTGTTTTAAAGAATATGCATATTCTTTAAAGTAATGGATGCTGCCACTTAATGTTGCACAGTGATGAAAGTTTTTGTGCTGGTGGAAATTCTTTATGAATAAAAATAAGCATATCCTGATTTTTTTTAATTTGAATATTTGCAGATTTTCTGATTAAGTCATGGCAAGTATGTCTCATTAAATTTTTGTAGGTACATCAAGTGCTGACTGTGCTTCAGAACCTCAGAGTATTCTTTTCTGTAACATTTTAAAAACAAATAATTAAAACTTAAGGTGGAACAACCAGGGAGAGAGAGAGGAGAATCTTTTAGGATTGGCCTAATAGTAATCATAGAACCCTCCCCAAAATAATTGAATCAGACTACTCCATTCTCCAGGTTACCTGGATGCATTCTGTGACTCCCTCTTAAGTTATGGTGCTTTTAAAAAAAAAAAATGGAAAATATCTGTAGATCCTGAGAAGTGTGATTTGATTTTAATCCGAAAGCCTCAGTAGCATCACTAGGCTACTGGGTGGCCTCTATTCAAGTTCAGGTGCACTTGCAATGCAGTTCTAATGAAGCGTACAATATAATTTATAATGGAAGATTGAACAGAGTTTATCACTCAATTACTTGAATTGTAACATTTAAAAATTTTTTCCAGGAGCAAACTGAATAGGTGAAAAGTAATTTTTCTCTTTTATTTTGAACTGCAAATAAAAATCTTAGAAGATAGCTGGGAAAATAACTATGAAAAGCTAGATATATTTCATTCTTTGTAGTTAAATACATAAAATTATACATACCATAAGGAATCATTGAAACTTTAAAATAATTTTTAACTAATGTTATGAAAACAATCTGTCCCTCTGGAGGGTCGTTAGTGTAAAGGTGAAGTCATAACAAATACCATTTGTGGATGTACATCGTGTGGTTCTATGCTTTGAAAGGCCCATGATTAGCAAGCAGGTTTGTACAACACAACAGCAACCTATAGTGTTTTCCATGCGTAGTATTTTAAAACCTTTTGTTTGGTTTCTAACTAGGTAGAAAGAGGGGGATAACAAGGGCTCATTTTGTTCTCGTGAGCTGTCTTAAAGGAGCACCAGATTGAGTTTAGTAAGCAAGGAAATATTTCTCCTTGTCTATCTAACGCTTGTTTATTCTGCCCTTGTAAAAACCAAAGTAATTTTCTTTTATGAACGTTGACTGAAGGGAGATAACCCGCCCTCGTGGGGGGAGAGGAAGGTCAAGTTCAAAGTTTTTCTTTCCTTTGGATTCAGGAATAAGCAAATGGAAAGACCAGCCAAACAACTGAGCAGCAGGCATCTGATGGCTGAGCCCTCCCCCCAGCACTTTTTATGTACATAAGCAGAAGTCACTCTAGCAGCTGCGGCGCATTAGTTCCAATAGTTTAGCAGGCTGCTCTGTAGCGCAGCGGCTTCCCTCCATGTTCCTTTGCGGCGGGTGAGCTCCAGGGCGATCTTTGGCAGGGGATCGACAGAGGAGGGGTGACGTTTAATAGGCTTCCGCTGAGGAGTGCGCTCCCTCGTCTACAGCCAGCCTCGTCTCCGCCGAGGGACTGAGGCAGGCAACCGAATGAACTAGCAGCAGCTGGATCCGAGCTGCTTCCCTGAACATTTCTCCGGACTCGGAGCGAAGCAATCACTGGAAAGAGGCCAGGGAACCACGTTGCCCTGGATTGTTGCCAACTGTACAAAGTTGACCGGGGGAAAATGGCTCAACAGACGACACGCCCGGACACCTTAACCGTACCTGAAGTGGATAATTTGCATTGTTCAAACCCTTGGCTGAACGAGGACCTTGTGAAATCCTTGCGGGAAAACCTGTTGCAGCACGAGAAGTCCAAGACAGCAAGGAAATCGATTTCTCCCAAGCTCTCTCCAGTGATTTCTCCGAGAAATTCCCCCAGGCTTCTGCGCAGGATGCTTCTCAGCAGCAACATCCCCAAACAGCGGCGTTTCACTGTGGCACATACGTGGTAAGGTTTGCACAGATCATTGGAAATGGTGGCCGTTCCCCCAGTGATTTTTGCTCCTCCCGCCTTTCATTTTAGGGCTGGAGAGGGAGTACCATTATCTTCCCTCACCTGTGATTTATCATAAATAATCTACCTTAACCATAAATCCTACACATGTCCAAGTCAGGGCAGGAAGCCTTGAGATTGGTATAGGAGTTGTTGAGGTGGGTGGTTCTCAAAGTTCAATACCTACTGCAAGTTCCTGCAAGAAAATTGGATTCCAGATGTCAATAAGAATGCAGTTTTACTCCCATACTGATGTGGTGGCGGTTTTTTGATTTCTTTAGCTAATATCCCTGCCAGGTTCTACAGCAGGATTTTGAAAGAAAGGACCAAAAAAGAGAGGAGGAAAATTGTAACTTGCTTTCTTTTCTGCCTGCTCCCCAATTGAACAGAGATGTGTGCAGTGTGTGTGTGTAGTGTGTTCTTGTAGAATCTCTCCTCAGTTTAATGAGTCTGTAATCTCTGGTGTGCCTTTCTGAAAGAAAGAAAGAAAGGGTTAGGGATTTGTGCAGAAAGTTGCAGCCTGGCACCCAGTCATATTGTTGTGTTCTTGGTAAGACTGCTGTGTTCTTTGAATTTGAATTCTTTGAATACTGTGTCAATATTTCAATTCTCTTTCTGAATGTTTCTGTATTTTTTATAATGTGTGAATTTGTTTTGTGCACGTGCTTCCATCAGTTTTTCTAGGCTCTTGAAAAAAAGAGCCTAGAAATTTTCATGATATTTTCATGCTCTTGTAAAAGCCAATATTAAGATAAGCCATTGTGTGAGCTTTACTATGATGCTTCTGCCCCAGAGAGAGGGGTCTGTGAGGCACATGGTTAATTTTAGTTAGTAGTAGGTTCTATGTACTACTGCTAAAATGAATGTTACTTACGATTCAAAAAAAGCATAACAAAAAGAATTAATGAGCATGTTAGCTGAGAAACCAATTTAATGATTTTTAGTTTTTCTATAGAAAACAAATGATTTATACCAGGAATGGAAAGCAAACCAAACCAACCCAAAACAGAACAAGACTTCTAGGAAAGAAGTAGCAAGTAGGGAGAATCAAAATCTACGTTAGCAACATGGCCACATCCAGGAATGCACTAATGTCATAGATAAACAAATAGATGACAAAGGAAATAAAAGGCATGTCCTGCCCAAAGAAATGTCTGACCTCAGAATTTTAGTTTTAACTAGCTAGATCTCTGATGGGGGAAATGTTCTTATATTCCCCAAGATTTTAACAAGGTAGCATTTCTAAGATCAGTTAGACATAATGCTCATAAGAGGGGTAAGACAAACACTGAATTTTTCCATCTTAAAGAGAATATGGAAAAATGGTGACTTTTCTATAAGGAGGATATTATTGAAAATTTTTGTCAGACATAAGCAGTGAATGAAAGGTATAGCTAAACATTATGAGATGCTTCAAGGAAGAGGGATGACTTGAATCCTGGCATCAGTGCCAGAGCAGGGAAGCTGGCTGGAGTTCGTGAAGAGTCAAGCCCAGAATTTCGGTATTCAGTGTCCCTTTTAGTTGAGATGCCTTTTTGTAAATATGGGAGTTCTTACATTGTACCCATCGTCGAATGGGCAAGCTTCAACTCAGCTGCTTGCTGCTTGCTTTCAATCTGAGTGAAGCAACCTAGAGTTCAGCTAAAGGTTATCTGAACTATTTGGACATGTTGCGATGTAAGGAAGGCAGGAAATCTCACGAAAACAGGCTTTCTTTGGAAATTTCTGGCACTTCCTTTTCTGGTGCTCTTTGGAGAGGCTCCAAAAGCACACATTCTGCCAATATTTCATTTTGGTGTGTCAGGTCTCAGCCAGATCAGGGAGGCATCAAAAGAGCAATGGAAATGAAAAATAAAAATCATGATATCAATTCTCAATAATTCAAGAGGAAATAATAGTCCTCATGGACTAAAAGCATTCAGCAAGGAAGTTGGAAAGAGTATCTCACAAAAATGTGAGTACCTCACATTTTTCTCATCGGTTCAATGAATTCCCAAATATTTATAATATCCACAAGTGCCTTCTGACAAATATTTCGTCTGTGCTTTCATAAGCACCACATGTAATTTTAAAAACTGTTCCAAACTGTTCTGTTGTATATATGTACGTATACATACATATATCTATAATATCAATTTAAACCTCTGCTATGACCACCACACTCAAATCCTCAGCTCCTTCTAAATTAGTAACCAGCAGTTTAAATACTCACCTGGTATGTTCCTGCCTCAGAATGTTGGTTCTTGCACCTGATTTCCCTTCCATTTGATATGCATATTTTAATCCCTATTGAGTCCGAAATGTTTCATTTGTACCTACTGATCACAAAATTAACAAGAGCTATGTTTTGCAAATAATTTACACTCTAGTTGAAAAAAATAAATCATATTGGAAGGCATCTATTTTATGTTAAGGTAATCATGTTCCAATGTGCTCTCCAAATCTCAGTGCATGGCCACTGTAGATGGTTATTTATCGCTGCTGCTTCTCCTGGGGAGGCAGCATGCCCTGAGGTGCTTCCTGGACATGGGGTCCTGCCATCTTGTTGCTCCACTATTTGTAACACTTGATTTGCAAGGTCGTCAGGCTCAGCTGAATCAAGGAAAAAGACCATGGAAGACAGCACGTGTGAGGCAAGCCAAGCATGTGATGAGTACATGCATCACTTATGTTAGAACTTAGTTTTATGGCCATATCTAACTTACAAAGGAAGGAGGGATACCTAACATGTCTGTTCCCAGGAATAAGGCAAAGCAGATTTGGTGAATAGTTAGCCCATCTCTGTCACAGTACGTTAAAGGCTACCTGGTTTACCCTCCATCCCATAGCTGAATTCATAGAATAACATCTATAATGACCAGTCCTTTACTATCTCTGCACACCTGGATGCAGGTCAGACAGAGAAATTCAATTTTTTCACAATATTGATGGGAAAGTCCTTTCTAATATATAGTTGAAGTTTCCTTCTCTGTGATTGTCACCAGGGGTCCAGGATCTTCTTTGAAAACCCCAAGGCTTGACTCTCTCCTCTCTTCCATAATGCAAGAGTCCAGAGGGAAGGGGGCGGGGTAGGGACTGGGTGGAGGTGGGTAAGTGGGGGATGAGACATCTATAATAGTATCAACAATAAAAAATAAAGTTAATTTTTAAAATAAGGCCTGAAGTAACTCACCAGAGAGCTAGGGCCCTGTGCTATTATTCTTGGTACACCAATTAATCATATTTTCAGTGTTAGCATACTTTTGAAAAATTCTTTTCTTAACAAAATGCCCTAAGTTATATCACCTTTACATGCTATGTTTACCAGGTTGATTCTGGTTGTTTTTACCCAGACTTCATTTAAATTGTCATGGCCCATTTAAAGAGTAGGGTGCTGAACTAACACACTACTCCAGATGCTGTATGACTTGTACAGAGGACATCTAAACAGAAGCCAGACTACTAAAATTTAAATTCTGACTTTCTATTTACTAGTTGTGTGGTTTTGAACAAGTTACTTAATATATGTCACAATTTCCCTGTTATGCAATTTCTTGGGAATAATAATACTATCTATTTGTCATTGTGGTTTTATGAAGTTATTAAGTAGAGTTGTGTGTAAATTATTTTGTGTTGCCTAGGGATAGACACTTAGTGTCATTATAAGCTAATATATTCCTTATTATGTGTGATACATCTATTCTTCCAGTCGTAGTCTGCTTGCATTTTTAGGATCATGTCTAAATGTTTATAGATGATTACCTTGTCAAGTTGTTTGTAGATAGATTGGACTAAAAAGAATATATGTGAAGAGACCAAGGAAGGAGGGGTGTATGCCTGTTTCATGGGAAAGGAGAAGGCAGAGGGGACAGATACTGCTGAGGCACAGCCACAGGATTTGGTGAATCTTCCCTACTCCTACTTCACGTCTTTCAAATCTCTCTCCTCCCGAGAGCTTCCGCCTGTTACCCCCAACTGAAAACAGTCTGCTGCTTTTTCCAAATCTCTAGCACATCTTCCTTTTGCTATTCCCTCAATGTTTATTAGTAATAATTATATCACTAGCTAATGTTTATTGAACACATCTGGTGCTGTGTGTTAGATTAGAACCCACTCATGTCCATGATTTTCTTACCCTGTTTACTATTTTTACTTACTATCTTGTATCTCATAGTCTACTGATTATAGACAAGACTGTGCTTTCATCTGAGTGGGGGATTCCCTCTGATGTCAGCAGGAACTCCAAGATCAGTAAAATCTCTGGTGAAGAAAACTGCCAGTGTAAGTTTATTTCAGGAAAATCAAACACACAGGAAAATGTGTATATTTTTCAAGTTCTCTCTTCAGTTTGCATTGTGTTCTATGCACTGAATGAAGGAAAGTGTCCTAGGTGAAATTAGGCTGTAGAGTTTCTTTGGGTAAGGTAGAGTCCAGATCATATTCAAATATCTTATCTTTAAAATTTCTGTGTATGCATGTGTGTTTTTACCATATTCAAAAGTAGAAGTACTTCATAGCACCCTTGAACAACAAAATAGTTTCTGTAGGTGGATTTTTGAAAGGCGTCTTTTAGGACACTTTTAGGAAATCTTTAAAATTTCTAGGAGCTTATTACAAATTTCTCTTTACCAGGCATTGGCACTAGATATAGAATTATTTAGAAGTGAACATTTGCTTTCTTGAGTTGTAATTTCTTCATCCACTGCAGTTGCTTTTATAGTTGTTGTTTTAATAAAGAAGTATACTAAACATTTCCTCAAGTGAAATTTTAGCACCCATCAAGGGGAAATCCATCCTTTTAAAGAAATTGTAGGTTAAACAGAGAGAGAGAGAGCTAAGTAGTTTTTCAAAGACATTATTTAGTGATCCTCTTTGGAAACTCTCCCTTGTTCATACATTTGCCCTACTTAACTATAAGGTTATCTTTTCCCTGTCTCTTATGTGAGAATACCCAGTGAAAGTCATTGCTGGTGCTCTCCTGGGAGATGGGGACCCAGCAGTAGGCTGTGCGTATAGTGTGATACCAGGATGTGGGGAGGAGGTTTTTTGGGAAGATCACTTGGTGAGAACAACAGGAAATTATGCCAGCACATTGGGCGAGGCCAGTTGGCTAAGTCATTAGCTGTGTCCCTGAAGTAACTGGCTATGTATCTTCAGGGGAACCTTGGGGCACTGCAAGTTAAGGGTGCCTGTAGGTTTTGAAAGCTTTTACTAACTTTTACTAAAATCAGAAAACCCCAGGAAGACAATCCTGTTGAAGAACTTGTCAACTGACTTGAGATACTTAAGGAATTACAAAGACACAGATGTGACAAATAGTTATAGAGGAAACACAAAAACAATGTGGAAATGACCTGGTAGTTTATGATGCATGTGTACTTCTTGTGATCTTTGACATTTACCTTAAAGAAAAGAAAAGGTAACCAACTGAAGCCATTGCTACTAGTGGTAAAAATACTTCTAAGCAAAAAGTCTTCCTTGTAAACTTGCTAGAAATGTTGAACAATAAGAAAATTAAACATTGAATCTCAAAGTTCATTACTCAAAGTAAAGTTCATAATCTCAAAGTAAATTATGATTTAGTTTGAAACATTATTCTTTATATAAATTTCCTTATAAATAGCAAACTTCTGTGACAGAAGGTAACCAAATGAGTTTCAGCCTCCCTCTTTTTTTAAAGACAGGAAGCTACCAAAATTGTTCTTCAAGTAATGGTTTCAGGAAGAAACTTTATTATCACCACTGTAACAAAATTATTTCATGTTTTTTAATGTTTTGGAAAAAATCATGTTTTAAAACTGTGATGGATTTAATACAGTTTGAAGTCATATATTTCCAGCTCTGCTGGCCACTTAATATTTAACTTTAGTTACTCACCCTTTTTGAATTGTAGACTCTACTCATGGGTCATATGGTTGTAAAGGTATTTGATATACAAGTGAAAAAAGTGACTAATTAAATTTACAAAATGATAACAAACTACAGTATATTTAAGATAAGTTAAAACAAGTTCCAACTCACTGTTGTGAGAGAGGTGGATGCCCCATAGATAAAAATGGAACAGAATTCTGTAATTATTCTGTGACTCATAAATAGGCTGCAGTGCATTCAGAATGAAAAGTATTGGTGGTATTCATTCTAGGGCACCATCTGCCAAGCCAAGGTTTCAGGTAGGAAATGTGGAAATCTGTAGATAATAAAAATTCCAATTAAAGTTTTTCTTTTGCTATATATTTAATTATATGTTATTTTACCATAGCCATCTCTTCTACTGTATATGTAAAAATTTTAAATATTCTTTATGTTCAATTTTAAGGACATAAATGCTTTCTGGCTACTTCAGATGAAATGAGATCAAAATGAGATCTTGAGTTGATATAAGAAGAAATTATCTGGTTTAATTTTGGAATCAAAACTAGGTTCATAATAACATAACTTTAACCTTAAATGTATTATAGCATAGCTATTAATGATTTAGCTCCTGCTATATGTTGAGTACGCTCTGTATATTGACCCTTCTATATTGACCCCTCATGACAAGATTTACAGTAAGTATGTAAAACCTGTGTTTTACATATGCAGATGCTGAGTCCCAGAAAAATTGTTGTATACCTAAGAGATGAAATCAGTTGAGTTAGAACTTGAACCTGGATGTGACTAACTCTTCATCCTTTGTTCTTTCAACATTACTTCCCTTTGGGCCAAGAACCACATTCACATTTTTTACTTTACTCTGCATGTATATTGAAGCCACAACAATGAATGCTCAATGATTTTACAAAATGGTGGTTAGGTAACAGAAGGGTAGGGACACATCTTTCTGGGTATGAAATCTCAGTTCATTTGTTTACATATGTGGCCTATAGACATGTAGACATCCTTCTTTTCTGATAAAAATATGTGTATGAATAGGAGAAATATATGTCTGATTCAGAGTACTTATTAAGTGAGACTGACATAGAAGGAAAACGGATCAGGATAATTTTATTTTCAACAATTCAGAGAAAAAGGCCTGAAAGGCTTGAGATCTAAAGAGAAAGATCAAGTCAGAAATCTATTAAGGTTTGGTTCCAGAAGAGCCAGCTGGAAATGATGGTTTGCAGGCTCAAGTCACTAAGCAACAGAGCAGCAAATGACTTGGTAACCAGAGCTGGCCTGACTCACAGACTCACTGCTCATGACTGGTTGGCCAGATAGGAGGACCATGGCCCCTCTTACCTCACAACAATCTTCTTCTATCCATCTGCCAGTCTTTATGCCTATCCTTTCATTATCCAATAGTCTCTGACTTAGCAAGATATCTGCTTTTAGAATGGAAATCTCTCTGGGACCAGGAGTAAATGCTATCTCTTTCATCTTTAAAATGGCATTTCTGAGATTGTTTTTTTGAGGGGGGCAATACGTCATAAATGAAATGTCAGATTTAATGAGAGGAAAGAAAGTGAAAACATTGGGATTAGTGGCTTGACTTTCTGGCTTTCATGAACAAATATGTACAGAGCCAAATTGTCTGAGTTCATTTGGTGAGATCTGCCATTTATTTGGCACTTTCTACCTTATGATCCTTTCAATTTTATGCTTGCGTTTTGACTGTGTAGTTGGACCATAACTTCCTGAAAAGTAGGAACCTCCACACGTGTGAGTCTTTGCCTTTACAAGCACTACCTGTATAATGTGCATCTAGTAAGTACCTGTTGTTTGATTGAGAAGCATACCTCCTGTTGCTGTGCTTCTCATGCCGTAGTAAAAAGAAACTTTAAATTCAATGATTAACCGTGTGTGTGGACTTTGTCACCATGACTTTGTGTGTGCATGTGTGTGCATGTATGTGTGTTCTGGGTCTGTGTGCACCTGGATGGGTATAATTTGACTTTGGTCTATGTCCTATACTGATATGTGATAGTGTCACTAATCTGTTAAATATATGCATTTCAATAATATTTAATTCATAATTTTAAAATAATTTATACCTGCTGTATCTCTGAAAAAACTTATTTACATATATTTATGATTCTTAAGCAATTACTAAATAACTCCTTTGTTAAACTCTGGTGACTAATCCTTATCTCTTAGAATTCATAGTGGTTAAATTATACCCCAAGAACTAACCTTATAAAAGAAATGCCAAGATTTTGAGAAATCAAAAACACCCTCCATAGTTCCTTTTTTAGGATGACAATTTAAAGAAATTTAAACTGGCAGAAGCTAAGCACCACTTCTCTAAAGTAGGTCTTCATAATAACTAAAATTGAATAATAGAAAGCCTTTTTGAAGAGATTTTGCATATAAGTGTTATTTTAAAGTAAATATTTGTCCATAGTTTATATCCATTTTATGTTGTAGTAGTTTCCAACCAACCAGTTTCCTTTCTGCCACCTTTATGAGGTAGCCCTCTGGTCAAACCAGCTATTATTGAAATAAAGTGACTTCCTGTCTATATCACTAGTAGAGCACGTGGTTTGTTCCTTTTTTATGTAGCTGATTTCACATTTATATTTATAAACAGTGAGTGTGTACTGTTGACCTCTCGAAGTAAGCAATTTTCTGACTAATAGGTTACCTGGATTATCATTTCTGCGTGTTTACCTTCTTTAGGCTTATAGTATTTGTTTTACTTTGCTTTATTCTGTGCAGTGTGATTTTTTATGACTTTCTATTGAGTGGCAACTAGAACGGTGTATGATTTATGGTAGTAATAACTAAAACATATATGAATTGGAGGCTGATGACGCACAAGGCAGAGCGCTGTGGCTCTCCTCTGAATGGAATCTGGCTTCCTTTAATAAAGCTCTCTTGTTAATAACAAAGTGACATCATTAACAGTGTGATCATTTCTGTGTCACCTCCCCAGTTTAAAGTACATATATGGGTAATTTGAACTGTTTTTATTTAATACTTTTTGGCAGATTTACATTTTTATTTAAAGGCCTTTATTTTAAAAAATACAGCTTCATATACTACTGTAGCTTGAAAACCTGTGTTATTTATTTTACATAGAAGATAATTTTAAAAATACAATTTAAAAGGGCTAAATAGATTCAAGCTAGATACTATGACCTGCTAAAGATTGTGAGCCCAAGGTCTGTCTCCTCTTTGTTTAAAAGATGTAGAAGACGAGTTAAGTCTTTTTTTCTTAAGGTGAGAAGAATGGGAGGGATTTGGAAAGGAAATAACCTTCTCATTCTTTAATTCAATATTTAAAAATTCAATAAACCACATCACCCATGTTTAAAGTCATCTTGGTGCAGTGTCAATTGCTAATATACCAACCCAGTGATACCTGAATCACTGATATTTCCAGTATCAGAAGGACATTGGTTCTTCTGGTGGTTCTTTGGATCGGAATTGCCTAGTTGAAGGTGAACACATTGAACTTGGGTTGCATGATTTCATTCCTCAGCAGAAAGTGAGGTATTGGTACCCTGTTTTAGGGCCATTCTATACTTACTAATTTCCTACCTGGTAGCTACACAGATGCCAAGAAGCATAAAACTGTTCCATGGAAAATACTGTGTGTGCTAATGGTAGCTTCCAAGTTCTACTTCCAAAGGGCACAAACATGGACATTTTAAAAAGCATAGGATCTCTATGTAAGTAAGTGAAAGGTGAGGTAAGTGAGGAATCCAATTTTCTATACTTTTGTAGTCTTATGAATTTATTTAATTCTAGACTAGAATATCCACACAGGACCACCTACATAATTTGCAGAGCCTGGTGTAAAATGAAAGTACAGGATTACTTATTCAAAAAAATACTAAGAATTTCATGGCAGCAATAGCAAGAACATTCACACCAGCACAGGGCCCTTCTGAGAGGGAGGCCACGCCCAACTGTTCAGGCCACACCCATGAAGCCAGCCAGGCCCCCACAGTAAAAGCCACATTTATAAACAGTTCCATTAGTGATGTCAGAGCTGTCCTTTGAGAAACTCTGTCTTTGATTCATCCTTCTGTGTCAGTAGAGACTCCAGAAGACTCTGCTATGCACTGGAATAAAAATGAAAGTTTCAATAAAGTCAGCAGCATACCAGCTATAAATTAAGGAAAAGCATTATCTCACATTCATCTTGAGGGTTTTCTTTGCAAAATGGTTCATTTTTTGCATACGTAAAATAAAGGCAGCGTTGCTTTTGCATTTGAAGTCACTTACTGATACATTCAGTATCAGTAATGGCAATATAGTATTAGCATTTGACACTGATGCTCACCCCTCCTTCTTGAATCTGCTCATTCACTAGCTTAACTCCTATTTTTGTGAGATCTCTCTCTTCCTCTTTCATTGACTTTATTTCCAGCACCTTAAATCCAAGTGCACCCTAGCCCCCTTTGACCTTATTTCATTCAGTATGCTCCCTGCACCATCAGCCTGACTCTGCCCCAGCTCCAGCTGTTGGCTCCATTTAACAAAAGCCAACTCTAACCTGGCTTGAGTTCTGTATGCCTCGCTGGGCATTTCTACTTGGGATATCTACTCTTAGCTTAGATATTACATGTGAAGAATTGAGCTTACTCTTTCCCCATTTCTGGTTTTTCTGTCTGTTCATGAAACACTATTTCCAAGTGAACCAGCCTGAATCATGTTGATTTCTGCTTTGCTCTCACTCTGCACAGACCTACAGATAATTCACCTAATATCTCTTGCTTTTCTGTTCTTTACTGCCACTGCCACCGATTTTAGCACTTAGCCTGATGTTTGGACTATTTCAGTTAATATTCTAACTTGATTGTGTGTCACCATCTGCCCCTTGCCCTCAAGAATGTCTACTTAGGCTGTCTCATTACTAATTCCAACGTTCTGCTGTGGCTGCCCACTGTCTACAGCAGTGGTGAGCAAACTTTGTTTTCCTATAAAGGGCCAGATAGTAAAAAATTTAGGCTTTATGAACTGTATGGTATCTTTGGCAACTACTCAATTCTGCAGCTGTAGTGCAAAAGCTGCCATGAGATATATAAGTGGACATGCATACATTCAATAAAACCTCATTTATAAAAAAAAGAAAGGAGGCTGGATTTGGTCAACTGGCTGTAGTTTGCCAATCCCTGGTCTACAGGCTAAAGTTTATACTCCTCAACTTGGCACTTACATCTCTCTCATCAGTTCCAAACCATCTTCCACAACCTTATCTGGCATTGCTTCCCATGAATACTTCACAGTCATTCATTCTGGAGCTAAACTGAGAGGAGGTTTTTTCCAAACTCAATACTACCAATAATTCAGCCTGAATAATACTTTGTTGTGGGGGCTGTCACGTGAATTATAGGATATTAAGAGTATCCCTGGGTACCACCCAGTAGATATTAGTAATATACACCACGTTATGAAATCCGAAGTGTTTCCAAACATTGCCACATGTTTCCTGTGGGAGCAAAATTGTCCCTCTTAGACAACTATTGATGGAGAGGGTAAGCTTTGTCAAGCAGGGAACCAGTTCCGTGTCAGCCACTGCTGCATCTCCAGCACCTCTCACAAGTACTGCAACACAGAAAGAGGTCCAGAGCGTACTGCCTGGTCCGACTGTGCTACTCATTTGTTTGGGGAGTGAGAGATCTTAGGGGAATCACTTAAACTCTACAGGCCACAATTAAACTTATCTGTGAATGGAACTATTACTAAATCATACATGCTTCATAGAATTATTGAAAAGTTCAAATGATATACTTAATGAAAAGAACTTTGGAAGGAATAAAGTACTAGTCAAGTGTAATGTAAAAATAGTGGAATACAGGGTAATCTGAACTTATTGAAATATAGGAGTTTAATTCCCCTCATATACTGTGAGTATCCTGTGCACATCACTATGTGGGATGTGATTGTCGACTGACATGCTCATTCTCTCTCTCTCTCTCTCTCTCTCTCTCTCTCTCTCTCTCTCTCACCCACACACACACACACACACCAGGGATTTACATGCTTAAATGAAACACAATCAATTTTATCTTAGCAGCCTCACTGCAAATAAAAGGAAGTGACATTTTGAGTTACTACCCGATGCTAAGCTCACTAAGCTACAAGTGTATGCATTGAACATTCTCAAGAATTGGAATCTGAGATTCAGTTCAATTACACCAATCTATACCATCTCTCAGCTAGCTAATGTCCCTTTGAAATAGCAGAACACACAATTGTAGTTCCATTTAAACTGTTAACTTCACTGGTGGCACTTGTGTTCTAATGCATAGAACAGAGATATTTTTAATGTGAGGTCTATGCCTGTTTTTCATGAAATTGCAAGAGAATATAATGTTTGGAATACAGCTGCCATTTCACTCTGAAGATATTTTCTTTATGTCAGGATTGTCTTACAAGGATAAGAGTCAAAAGCTAAATGTCCTATTAGCTTTTCATCCAATCAAAAAACAACTTAGGAGTGTCTACTCTATTTCTATCACTGATCTAGGGATGTAGCTTGGAGCATATATTGTAGTGGGGAGAAGACAAATGTACAAATAAATATTTCAGTGGGTCAGAGAATAACAAGTACGGTAAAGAAGAATGAAGTAGGGTAAGTGGATGAAAATTTTATATAAGCTGTTTGAGAAGGACTCTCTAAAAGTAAAGTTTGAGTAGAAATCTGAAGGAGGTGACTGGGTGACTCTATGACTATCTAGGAGAAGAGCGTTTCAGGCAGAAGAAATGACAAGTTCAAAGGCCCCGAGGGAGGATGTGAATGGTGTGTTTCAGGGAGGGAGATGTTATGGAAAATGATGTCAGAAACATAGAGAGGTGTCAGTGCTTTGAAGCTAATAGGAAGGGATTTTGGTGGGGTTTTTCTTGTTTTCTTTTCTTTTGCTGTTATGACAATGTTGTATTGGAGGGAGATGGGATAGCAGTGTGAGTGTCTGCTTCAGGGAGAGCCACAGTCTGACTATAGTTTTGGGAGCATCATTCAAACTCCTTTGTAGGAAATACTGATGTGGGGAAAGGGTGGAATAAGGAGACCAGTTAATACACTGTCACAGTAATCCAGGTGAGAGGTAATGGTGGTGCAGAGTAGTGTAGTGAAAGGAGAGGTGATTTTGAAAAAGCAGTCACAATTCTCTCTGGAAACAGCAGAGAAGAGCAAGAAGGACACTTACTTCTCCTTTAGAGCCTGTGGTACACAAATTTGGAAGGAAAAATAACTACCACTTTAGAGAGTTGAAGTAAATCAGTATCATCAATGGGCAGCCAGTAATATTACAACAAGAAGGTGCAGGAAACAGAGCAGAGGTTGAGAGTACAAAAGATTTTACTGATGACATCTTGTGAGTGGTAAAAATCACAATGGAGAGATTGCAGGCTGGGGGGAAGGCTGGGGACATAAGTCACACTAGGGGATTTACAGAGTCATCTGGGAATGAGAACCTGTTCCTCTTGTGGTTCTTGTGGTGACAATTGTATGTCAAAGATAAGAATGTTATTTGAAGCTGTGCAGTAGAAAAACACAACTCTTCTGCCAGATGGCCATTCTCTTGGGTCTGCTTGTTTTAATTCATTTCAGACATGCTAATTCACCTGCAGTGCATTTATAAAAATGGGGGAGAGAGGCAGTGGGAACCAGGTTGTCCAGACCTGTCTAGTAGTCTTCACTCCAACATTTCTGTCTGATAAAGCCGTGTGCTTCCCATCTCTTACCAGGCATCCATGTCACAGGGATGAGAGATGTGGCAAAAGATGCAGACAGGTGATTGGGAAATTTCTAGTATCCAGAAGGGTGGCCCTGGGGCAGATTTTCTAACATGAAAATACTGTTTTCCCCCTTGCACTGGCTACAAAATCATTTTCTTAAGCATGATGTTAAAATTAGATATTTTTAATGTATTGTTTTAATTTATTGCAGTTACATTGGTTAGTTAAATGATAAGGTTTCATGCGTACAATTCTATAATACATCATCAGTATATTGTGTTGTGTGTTTTGGGTGGTAAACACAATGTAAAACTAGATGTTGAAGAACTAAAAAAATTTCTCACAAAACTATATGCAGTACTTGCCACAGTGGTTCATACATATAGTTATTACAATGATACTGCTTTTATTAAATAAATAGGTTTTATGTGTAGCCATAAAACGTTTTTTTAAATAGCAAGGCTATGCCACATTTTAACATTTACACAGGAATGTTTTCACAATCATACTTGTGAACAAAACAAATATGAAGTTGGTAGAACATAGCTTTCTCTTTGGAGTTGGAATTTTTGGTTTATATTGCCTGCTTGGAAGTTTGCATTAGGTGAGCTAGCTGGCTGTTAATAGGATATACGATCTTGGTCTTAGAAGTGTGCCCTGAAAACCTGCAAAGCAACATGTGCAAACTTTTTTTTTCCCTGAGGGAAAGGGCAAGCCCTGACACCTTTTAACCTGTAAGGATTGTGTAGCTCTTGCTGTGATTGATTGCTTGGCTTTTCTTCAAGAAGTGCTCCTGGTATGTGTTTTATGTTCTGACAGTGCCATGGCTTTGCTGATCAGCACGTCACCTCCTGTGAATACGTGGGCATGCTTTTGTTCATTTGCTCTTGTAGCCTGGGAAGCATATTTCAACACACCATCTAGAATTGGCTGGAACATGCCTGTCACTCCCAGCTGACTCTGATGATGCTCTTGCCAATGTAGTTTTACATCAACACCACTCTTTGGTGGAAAACACACCTTCAGAATACACAGGGTGGCCCATTTAAAAGAGGAAAAGCATCAATTTGAAGAGGACTGTATTTTAAAGAAAGCACTGTAAAAAATACTCTTGTGAATTGAATCCTCCACAGAGCATAGAATTATAAACAGCATCACTCAACAAACCCATGCCCCCCCCCCAAAAAAAAAGTGTATGCCACTCTAACTTCTAAAGAGTGGCTTATGCTGAAAAGAAAACTCCTCTCTTCTATACTTTTCTTCTCAGCATGCTAGATAGGCAGGCACATCCAGCCTCTTCTTTCTTTATCTACATAATTATAACTCTGTATTCATTAAAGAAAGTATAAGATGTCAGAGCTGATGGGATATGGTATATGAGACAGCATTGCTTTTTATCTGCTCAGAATTCATTTTGGCATTTCAGTGGATAAATAGATTGTACTCTTCGCATGAGCCATCTTGGCATATGTCCATCTTGTTTTTTGACTTGTTTTTCGACTTGTTTTTTGACTCATCCTTACTATCCTAATGAATGTTTGGGGTAGGCCTATTAGTCAGTTGTCTGGGTCTATAGACAGGAAACCAGGCACTCAGAAGTAAGTCCTGTTACCATAGCTATTTAGAAAAAAAACAAAACAAAACTCTCTGCTGTACAAAAGACAGCTCAATATCACTGGCACATGAACTGCAATTACCTTTTTTATGACTCTATACCACTCATCCTTCATTTTTGTCATCCTAGTCTATTCTAACTCATTATAATAATGGGGACAACAGAATGGATTTGCAATTTTACCCCTTTTCTCATGACAACCAGCAGGATTTTCAGTGACACATGCTTTGATCTATCTGCTTTTAAAACTCTTAAGCAGGGCAGCTCTAGACAGATTTCTCTCAGAAGATTTTATAATCCTAATAGACCTCATCATGAGTTCTAAATTTATGCTTGTTTAGACACATCAAAGTCCAGCTTTATACCAGGGGCCACTTGGAAAGTTAGAGTCATCAGCTTCTTGTTGTAGCCATCGGGTTACTGTCATACTGTCATGCTTAGCAATGATGATGGTTGACCTTGTAAAGTGATCAAAAGTAGTAGGCTGCAATATAGGAACATTAAAAATGCTCTGCGGTGTTGTTTCTTCTACTGTATTTTGTCCGTAATTAATGTTATGGTCACAATTAACTCCAAAATATTCTATGTTGCCTGCATTGAAAAAAAAGATGTGGAATGGACATGTGAAATCTAAACTTATGCATCAGAGCCAAGACACAACACTTTAAAGAGATAAGTTTACAGGTCAGCCAGCTGATAACATTGGTTGGCCTTTGAGTAGGCCTGACAGGGAATGCAAAAGAAACAATAGGCAGTGCTTTGCAAATGCTGTCCAGGAGCGAAGGGCTATTGGTTAACAGATGGACATTTTAAACATTCAAATTTGTTTGTGTCTTCCTTGATTTCTTTCTTCCACTGCTAGGATTATATCCTAGAAACCCTGAAACACCAATCCAAAAGAACCTATGCACCCCAATGTTCATAGCAGCACAATTTACAATAGCCAAATGTTGGAAGCAACGTAGGTGCCCATCAGTAAATGAATGGATCAAGAAACTATGGCATATTTACACAACGGAATTCTATGCAGCAGAAAGAAAGAAGGAGCTCCTACCCTTCTCGACAGCATGGATGGAAATGGAGAGCATTATACTAAGCGAAATAAGCCAGGAGGTGAAAGACAAATATCATATGATCTTACCTTTAACAGGAACCTAATCAAAAAAACAAACAAACAAGCATAATATAACCAAAGACACTGAAATTGAGAACAAGAGAAGAGAGGGATAGGAATATCCAGGGAAAAGGGGAAGGGATTAGAGCAACAAGTATGAAAGACACATGGACAAAAGCTAGGGGTGGGGTGGAAATGGGAGGGAAATGGAGAGGGCTGGGGTGGTGGGATGGGATGGGAGTAGAAAACAGAAAACTGTATAAGAACAACAATTAAAATAAAATTAAAAAACATTCAAATTATGTTAATAATCTAGAAATAGCCTTTTTATCTATTTATCTGGCTATCTATCTAACCTAACATCTATTTATCTGTGTCTTTTGATCTAGTTCCATGCTCACCAAGTAATCTTTTGATTATTGTCTTTGTTTTTATATAGGACTGTCTACTATGAAGGGAAGTACTAGGTCGGGCGGTCAAAGCATTATACTCTGCACACTAATTGTAGTGCTCAATAAAAAGAAAGTAATGACATTTGGATTCTGTTCAGCTGTTCAGTGAGTGTGTATGAAATGGGTTTGCTCCCAAGGGGAGAGGATGCTGTCATGTGCTGAGAGATTAGTTTTTGTGTCCATGAAGCTCAGTGCCAGATTCTAACCCTAGCAGTGTCTCTGAGGCATTGCCAACCTTCAAGGCCTTTGGAGAGCCAACCCGTCCACCTTCCCTGGTGAAACTTCTCTCCGCTGCCATGCCCTGAGCATTTTCACTAGGAGCTGTGGGGGCACTAAGGTACAGTTTAAAGCTGTAATGACAGTAAGAACGAGGGGAGGGTTTCGTTTCCATAATCTCATTTCTCCATGGGAGCTCCTTGGTGAGACAGTTGTGACTTAGGCTTTCAAATTTATTTTCTGCTGTGTCTCACATTTAGCACAGAATTCAGTAGGTCTTTTTTGTTTGTTTGTTTTTTGTTTTTCTGGCAGTATAATGTCTTAAAGAACTTAGTCAACCATTTTAGGACACATGTTCAGTACTCAATGGCAGTTTGTGGAATTTTCTGGAAACTTTTCTTCCCCCTTTTTACCCTTTCTCAGATTTAGTAGCTTAGAGGACACCCTGAAATAATATAGCATTCACCCTGAAAGTTATATCTCTTAGGGAGTTTCACGTTATAATACGGGTTTTTGAAGACAGAAAAGCCTTTGTGATCCGAGTACATGGATCTCAACTTGTAAACGTACAGATTTGTGGGACAGGGTTCATATCAACCACATTAACAGTTGTGGCAGTGTTAACAGAAGAGATTATTTCCCGGAAGCACTCTCTACCAAAATGATGTCTTTTCAATATTTAAGTGCCATGGTACATGTTGATTGTTAAGACTATTACAAAAACATATGAGAGGAAGTTGATGTGAAAGTGGGGGTCAGTGCTGATACATTTGTTTTTCAGACAGATGTCCTCTAGAGAAGGGCATCTGAGTTAGTTTCCTATCACAACGTTGGTGGCTTTAAACAACAAATTTATTTGCTCACAATTCTCAAATCTGTAAGCCCCAAATCAAGGTGTTGGCAAAGCTGTCCTGTCCACAGAGGCTCCAGGGGAGACTGTTCCGTTCCTCATCGAGTTTCCAGTGGTTGGCAGCTTCCTTGGCTTGTGGCCACATCATTCCAGTCTTTGCCCCTATCCTCATGTGCTTCTCCTCTGTGTCAGTCTTCTCTGTGTATCTCTTATAAGGATGTTTGTCATTGGAGTTGGGCTCATCTGGAGAATCTAGGATGATTGTCCTCATTTCCAGTTCCTTAACTGTATCTACAAAAACGCTTTTTCTGTATAACATAACATTCACAACTTCTGAAGTTTAGAATGTGGACAAAACTGTTTGGTCCCACCATCCAGCCCATTACAGTATCTGAAGTCACAGCTTGTTGTGAGAGTCCCTGAAAAAGCCATTCTGTCAGCATGAGGTCTGGGCCGTGTTCACATGGATAATACTTTGAGACTGCTCCAAAAGGTCCTGAGGATTTCAGCTTGAATAGCTAAGGCAACAGGGCTTCTTGGGAGAAGAATCTAAGACTTGTAAGTGGACAGCAGCAGTGGTCACTGGACATGCAGTTATACTGCGTAGATGTTTCCCAAAGGCTCAGGAGAGGGACAAGAGCAAGAGAAATGGGGCAACATTATTTATTTTATTCCTTTGCATATAGGGCTCTCTTGAGAAAGGAAGGAAGGAAAGGTGTAGGCCTAATAAGATCAGAAAGAAGAATGATGAGTGTTTTTCTAATTTTTTGTGAACATTTGGTCCTGGTCTCAGTGACTAAAATCTCAGCATTGTAAAACCATAAACATGGTATATGTTTATGGTAAAAACTCCAACAAAACATAAAAAGGTATTGGCAAATTTGGCTCTGTGTCATAATTTCACATGCTTATAAACAGTGTGCACAGGAACCTGTGAACTTCTCATTATTACTCTCACCATCGCTGGGTATGATCTACTTTTACTTTTCATCACTGTTATAGGGAAACATCTATTATTATTTTACTTGTTAGCTTTATGGGTGAGTTTGGCATCTTTTAATTATTTGCTATTTCTTAGTCTAGTGCCTGTTAATATATTTTGCCATTTAAAAAACTGGGATAATAACCAATTTGGTATTGATTTGCGGTGACTCTGAGTATATTTAGAAAATGAACTTTTTGTCATAACTTTTTAAAATATTTTTATCAGTCTACATTTTACTTTTACTTTGCTTATAGATTTTAAAAGTCATAGCCGAAGAACATAAATGTAAATGAGCAAAACCCATCGACACAGACAACAATGTGGTGAAGGCTGGGCCAGGATAGGCAGGGGCTTGGTGGAGGGGGATATGGGGGTGGGGGGACATCTGTAATACTGTCAACAATAAAAAAAATTAAAAATAAATAAAAATCTAACAGTGTTTCTAAAAAGTCATATATAAATATTCTAAAATAGTTTTATTGTGGTAAAAACACATAACATAAAATTTACAACCTTTATACCATTTTTGAGTGTATAGTTATAGATAAATATATTAACATTGCTGTTGAACAGATCTCCAGAACTTTTTCATCTTGTGACACTGAAAGTCTATTCTCATTAACAAGTACCCTTTCCTCCTCCCTCAATCCTGGTAGCCACCATTCTACTTTCTATGAATGTGATCACATTAGATAACTCATATAAGTAGCATTGTTTTTTTATTTTTAGTATTTATTTTATTATTTTTATTTTTGCCACTGGTCTATTCCACTTAACATGTGTTTTCAAAGTTCACCCATGATATGCATGTGACAGGATTTCCTTCCCTTTTAAAGACTAAATAATATTTTCTTGTGTGTATATACTATATTTTGTTTATTCAGCCATTGATGGATGATTGGGTCGCTTTCATCTGTTGGCTGCTGTGAATAGCGCTGCTATGAACACGGGTGCACACATATGCCTTTGAGACCCTGATTTCCTCTGGATATACACACCCATCAGTTGGACTGCTGGATCATATGGTAGTCCTATTTTTATTTTTTTGAAGAATCGCTATACTGTTTGTCATAGGGACCACAACACTTTACAATTCTCCCAACAGTGCACGAGAATGCCAATTTATTGACATCCTCATCAATACTTATTTTCGTTTTTTTTATAGTGACTATCCAAACAGATATACAATTATATCTCTGTGGTTTTTATTGCATCTCCATTATGATTAGTGATGTTGAACACATTTTCTTTTTTTAACTTCTTTTTATTGTTGTTCAAATACAGTTGTCTCCATTTCCCCCACCACCACTCCCCAAACCATCCCCACTTCCCACCCTTCATCCTATCCCACTTTGGTTTTGTCCATGTGTCGTTTATATATGTTCCTGAAAATACTCCCCGCTTTTTCTCCCTATTATCCCCTTGCACCTCCCATCTGGTTACTATCATTTTGTTCTTAATTTCAGTATCTCTGTTATGTTTTGCTTGCTCTTTTGTTTTGTCAATTAGGTTCCACTTATAGATGAGATCATATGGTATTAGTCTTTCACCACCTGGCTTATTTCACTTAGCATAATGCTCTCCAGATCCATCCATGCTGCCACAAAGGGTAGGAGCTCCTTCTTATGCTTATTGGACATTCATATGACATCAGTGAATAAATGTCTATTGAAGTCACTTGCCCAACTTTCAATTAGGTTATTTGATTTTTATTTCTGTAACATTTTTTTTAATACAGCAAGGTTTAGCAAACTTTTCTTCATATGCTGCTTTTATGTAATGTTTATGGATTATGATCCCATTTTAAAATCATTAATTTTTTCACCTTTTATCCTTGTCCGTTTAAGATTTCTTTTTTTATATTGAATTTTTGATCCATCTGTCATTTGTTTTAATATGAGGAATAAGGAAAGGGTCCATCCAGCTTTTTTGGCCAGCTGCCCCAACTTCAATTTATAGAATAATCACTGCTCATGTACTAACTTGTGAGGTGTGGACATGTTGAGTAGGCTTTTGTAGTGAATTCACGCTGGCTACACCTACTACTCTAATGATTGTACTAAGTGCAATGGGACCTGTTAGATTTCGTTTGCTCTTCTCTAAACAGTCCATTTTAGCTACTAATACATCTTAAATATTCGGAAGATAAGCTTTAATATACTTAATTGTTTTCTGTGTCCTTTCACAATAAATATTAACTGTATTTCCCAATAATATTCCTTTTGTAGGGGGAATAAACAAAGAGAAATGTTTTAGTGATATGAGAGGCCAGTGTGAAAGAATGACTTTGACCTCCACATTATACAATGATCCTTCTTTCAAATGTGAAATGATGGCAGAGTTTCTACATAAGGAGAAAAGTTGTCTATTTCAGGACATTTACTTAATTGCGCTTCCTGGGCTAAATTTAGGATTCCTAATAGCCCCACACCTGGTAGGGAAATATAAAACCTTTGTACTTATATGAAATGATACCATCTTAAAGTAAGATAAAAGAAAAGAGGTTCTGGAATGGGGTTGTTCAAGTCCCGGCTTTGCTATAAATTGGCTGTAAGATTGAATGTCTTCTACTTCCTCTGAGCATGGTTTTCTAATTTGCTAAATGGGGATAAATAACATACAAGAAAAGCTTTAAAAGGCTGTTTGAGTGACTAAACATGTTAATTTGTAGGATATGCCCTTCATACAATATTACAGGCTAAAAAAGATGATAGTGATAATTGTTATCAATAACAAAAACAATAATTATGGTGAGAGAAGATCCTGCTGGTGCCCAACACATTCTTTCAAGTAGGTCCATTCCCTACACAGTATTCATTCATTCCCTGCTTTTAAATAGTAAATTCAGGAATTAAGGTGAGCTTACTACCCGGACACAGGTTTCAAAAAGAAAAGAGATGATGTCAGTTGCTTAGAGACTTAGAGAAAAGAGGGACCTAGGAGAAATCATCTTGAGTTTTGACTAGATGATAAAACCAGGGTCAAGGATAGGACAGAAAGTACCCAAGGATACACATTAGGGCAATGTGAGACCTAGGACACACCTCAATTGGTGCAGTTCAATGTGCTTTTTGGTCTGACTCAGAGCCTTTGAGAATGGATACGGAAGAAGAGTGGAGAGAACTTGTCGTTTATCCTTATCTCTGCTCAGTGGCCACTTGCTTTATTTATTTTCATAACTCTTGTTTTGACCCTGGTTGGATTGCAGCATTGCATACTGAATTTTGGCTTATGTTAGGTGCCTTGAATACAAGAAGTAATCATGTAGAAATGAATGAACAGATCAGTTTACTGTAAATCTAGCAACTTTGTTGTTGTTCCTCCTCTGCCACTAGCTAACTGAGCGATCTTGGGCAAACTGCTTGAATTCCCATTGGCTTACTTTCCTCAGATATAAAAGGAGGGTGTTGAGTAGTAGGACTCTAGAGTCCTTTACATTGCAAAATGCTGCGCTTTTTCATTTCTACCTGAATAACTCCATATATTGCTGAAGCAATAATAATTACTTAGTTCTTAGCTACTGATTGTATATTCCCCTACAACTTGAAAGAAGAGGAAACTACACATTTAATTCCACTATTGCATCTGTTTCTGTTTTCACCCAGTCATCCCTATTTCATAGATTCCATAGCCACATGTGCAATGTTTCATTCACAGACTTGAGTGATGGTTAAAAAAAAAAAAGGAAGGAAAATCTCTCATATCTAAATTCCGCATAACTGTGCCACTATTTACTGTTTCTGTATGAGTTATGAATGTGTCAAAAACCTAAAAGTAAATGAGAACTGGCTATTGTTGGAAAGTTTACCGAAGACAATACTTGTAATATAATCCCTCATTCTTTCCCCTACGGTTTTCATTTTAGAGTAAAAATATCAGTGGGAAAAAGACATGGATGAATATTCAAGTAAATACATGGGAGTAGATTTATGGTCATTATTGAAAATAATTTAAACATATGGGCACTTTAAAAACAAAGAATAAATGGTAGAGGGTTATGTATTTGGAAGGTTCACTCTGCTAATAATTTTCTATACTTAACAAAATAAATGGACAGCAGACATTAATGTACTAAATGATTTATGGATTAATTCATTACTCAGTTTTACAATACCAACAGTAATATAATATTTCATACTTTTTTAATCCTCACCTGAGGATCTTTTTTTTAATTTATTTTAGAGAGACAGAGACAGACAGACAGGCAGGCAGACAGACATTGATGTGAGACAAACATTAATTGGTTGCCCTGACCGGAAATCAAACCTGCAACTTTTTGGTCTGTGGGACGATGCTCCAACCACCTGAGCCATAGGGGCCAGGGCGTATTTTGTACTTTTGTAATAACTCATGTGGAGCATTTCTGCAGAGGTTGACCAATTCTTGTTCTCAAGGGTATGTAAAGGAGAAATATTTATAATGCAGTTTCATGTGACCAGAATGATTAGTATTCAAAATTTCACCCTCTAATGAGATGTTTGCTGTTGCTTAAATTAATGTTTTAAAATAGTAAAGCACTCTAATATATCACAGTATTATGAAAAACAACCTCATAAACTTTATAAACATTAATAAAAATATTTCATTAAATTTAATAACTGTTCACAATATAGCGAAGCATATTATTAGTCTCATCTATGAAATTTCAAATTTCAGATAAAGACTAAAAATGAGCCCAACTTCATATATTTTTAAATGTACATATTTAAAATCATACATGTAAAACAGCTTGCTGTTGACCCAGTGTTTAACTCATTATCAGGGTTTTACCATTTGTGTAATGAATACAAATGAATGTGTGTATATACAAATCTACACTGATAAATGGCTAGGTATACACCTACGCATAACATACTGTACGGACTCAAATTTTACTGCTCTCTTAACTCCAAGTTTTGCCACAACAGAATTAGACAGAACTGTATTTCTCAAAGCACACTTTTATACAGAAACATATGCAGAGCCTTGCTTGTCTACCACTTCATATTATACATTAATGATTCATTAGTGCTACTGTTTCTGCTGGTAGAATATTTTAAAATTTATTCAGTGCGAGATACTGATGCTATGGCACGTATTGCCTCAAATATCTGCATATATCAAATAAAATGTGCATAGGTTTTGAGACCAAGGATTTTTAAATAAATGTCTTAATTTTATATTGATACACTGAGCCAATTATGTGACATGTGTATAGTTTGTTCAAAAATTTGTCATACACTATATTTTGTTGTTCAGTTTGCATATTGTAGGGAAATACAATACAAAAATAATAAATTTTGAATATAAAAAGATTCTAGTCACTATGAGTAGAAGAAAAATTGGTATGATATTATTTGCTCACTATAATTAAATATATTAGTAAAATGTATAATTATTAGTTTTCTAAAGTAGAAAAGAAGAAAATTCAAGAACAATGATAATCTTAGCTTTGAAATAATTATTCTCCAAATGTTTGGCATTTGGAATGATTCTAAATATTTGCTGGTATAAGTAAAGCTGTTGTGAACTCTTGATTTTTTCTTGCACCTATCTTTTAACTCGTCTGGTCCTGATTGATTACTTCACGAATTCTGGTACATTTTGTCACATTTCTTTTAAAGGAATTTACATCAGTTTACAATTCCCAATAATATTGTTTCATATTTAACTGTACTGAATAGTATAATTTAAAATAAATGTCTGCCTATTTAAATGACATGAAATACTAACTCAAGATTGTTTTCAGTAAGGGTCAGTATTTGGTCCATGTATACTGTGTAATTTCATTGGCCTGACCACTCCGCTCAGGTCCTTTCAGCATCTGCTGCCTGGTGGGTCTCTGTGGTTGTTTCTTCAGCATGTGTCTGAGTTCCTGTCTTATTCACATAGATTAGAGTCTCTGTTTTATTTGAAAGAACTGTTCCCAGGTCTTTTGCCTTTTACTTTAGTTTAAAAATTTGTATTATAAAGTTTTGTTTCTATGGCAAATATTCTACATTATTGTATGTTTGCTTTTTATACTTAGAAAAGCTAAATATATTCATCTGAAATATGCCTTAGTAAATAATGCAATACATGTTATCTCAGTGCTATTTATAAAATATATCATTCTTGTTTTGCAAAGCCTGTTTAATATCTGAACTTAATATTTTGAGGAATCCTAATATTTTGAAGTCTCTGACTTAAAAAATAGAGATTCTGCTCATTGTTACGTCTTAGAATTTGCTTGGTAGTATTTTGAGACATTTGCTGAATAATTTAGAACCCAAACTCTGGGGTGCAGATTGGAGTTGGGGTGCAGAGTGGGGTGCACCCCTATTGCTTGAATAGAGTTAATGGAAAACAAAATATTTCCTCCAGTTACCTTTCTTAACATTTGTGATTATCCTTTTCTGTTCATCTCAAGTCTAATCTCTTAGTCTGTTTATGTTTCCAGATTCACAGCTTTAAGATTTGTTTTTTTTTTGTCTGCAGTATCACTCTATGATGCATAGACGTGATTCTGTACTTCACTGTTCCATAGGCATTTAAATGAATAGCTTCTTTCACAAAACTTTCTGGGAGTCAGGGCCTATTGAAAGGTATCACTTTTACATAAATATACTATGGGCAATGGGTAAATATGAGGTTTCTCTGTGTAGAAGGAGCTCAGAACCTCCATATGGGATTAATGGGGTTTAAGGGATTTTATGAGCACAGTGCTTATGAAAGTATGCAGTTTTTATTAAGGAGTTTATCCATAAGCATGACTGTGGGCACATCATGGGGCAGTGCTCCCCCTGGGAATCTAGAAAGCCAGCCTGAGATTCAATCACAGACATTGCAGACTGGCACTCTGCAAGCTTTTGAATATGATTGATTGGTCTACTTCAAGTTAATCCCTGGGTTAACGTCAGAGAATTTTCCTCATCTCTTTTTCACATTATTCCCAGACTCTCTCTTTCTCTCTTTTTTCCCTGTGACATTACCTGTCACTTTTCATTTAAAAGGAAAGACAGGAAGAGGAGGGAGGCAGAGAGTGGCAGAGAGGGGGAGAGACAGTTGAGTTTATGGTATACCGCATGAAATGGCAATGGACTAATATGTGGAATTATCTGATGTTTTTACGTTCTTTTTGAGACTTCTCTTATCTCTTACTAGAAGATGTCTGATCAAAAAATGGACTTGACTTTGTTTATGAATTATTTGATCATTTTGTACATTTCCAATTTCCAGAGCTACAAGGAGATGACCACAGACATAATCAAATCACCCCCTTTCCTTTTTGAGTCTGTCTCAGTAATACAGCAGCTGTTAATACTTTCAACTTAAAAGAACTTATTTTATTGTGAATTCTTCAGACGAACAGATATAACAAGGTGGAATAGTTATATCATTTACTACTTGTGTATGATTTTCTGTGCATATGTGAAAAACCTAAAGTCTGATAGAGTCCAGAATCTATTTCACTAAGTCTTTTTCTTTGAGTACAGTACACTGCATTTTATACTAGTTCTTTTCTTAAACCATAAACCAGGGTTTGAGCATAGTTTCAGGGGAAAAAAAGAAGATGTTTTAAATGAAACGAGTACCTTGGGGAGAATCATATATATTTGATTTGAGGATTATAGCTTTGCTTCTGCCTGCCCCTGGTAGAATATTTTTTCCATCAGACCATGAAATAGAACAGAGTTTCAGATTATTTCACCAGGTAAAATTCCCTAGACTTTGGTTATGAAAATCCATAAAAATCCCCTGCTTAAATTAATACATATTTAATCCTTAACCCTGTGGATAAAAACTCATTTACTTTTTCTATAGTAATCAAAAAGTGGTTTCCAATACAGCCTTATTAAAAGTCATGATTTTAGCATTTGAAATTGATGAAATTGGTACTTTCTACTTTATGTGCTTCATATTCAAATATTCACTCATAAAGTTTAATTGATTAAGAAATTAAAAACTGTGAGAAAGGAGGAAAGAAAGAGGTAGGGGTAAGGTGGTAATAGTGGCACCCTTCCGATTCTCAAAGACAAAATTTATAGTTGGGGTAAATAATCTGACATTTCAATTTTGGGGCCCTTGGTAGAAGGGTAGTTGAAATCATACTTAGCAGAGTATGATTTCAGTATGATTTTCAAAGTTGATGTAAGATTTCAGCTTTGTTTCAACATAGTCTAAAACCCTTCTCCATGTAATCATAAAGAGAAGCAGAAATAAATCTAATTCTAAAATGTTTTAGTTCTCTGTGGGGAGGCATTGAAACTGATTGTACTACATCTCATTAATTTATACTTCTCGCACCTAAGACTCACTGCCCTCTCAAAGGAATCTAAACTCCTCAATGAGTTCTTTCAAAGTCTAGTTTAATTTTACCTGTCCGTGATTTTCTCTCGCTCATATATATTCATATATATACATGTACGTGTGTGTGTGTATATACACGTATATTCCCCTCAACACTATTACTTTCTGAGGTTTCATTGCCTTTTGATATGACTTCTGTATACTTGATATCACCACCTGTCAAAGCCATCCCTTGAGGCCCTACCCAAATATTGCTTCAACGTCTACTTATCATCTAGCGTGGGTTGACCTTTCCATTCTGTAAAGAACTATTATTTCCTCCTTAAGAACCTTACCACATGAAAATAAGGACATTGTCTTATTTATCTTGAAATCTCCATTGTGCAATGTCTAACTCATTCTCTCATACAGAACATTACTCATCATGTAGAGGCTAAATAAATCACTAAGTAGATACCATCATTGGCTACACAGAATTGATTTACTTGAGTCAAATATATATAAAAAAGGTACTTAAATGTTAAATGCTGTCAACTCTCAATCACTCATATGTATATTATTCACATTATAGCTGTGAGATGACTTTAAAGGTCATATTTACATAATAAACAATTCTGCCTGATGAAGCCTTTAGTTGACATAAATAGGGTCTTAGTTTGTGTCCATCCAAAAGGGAGAAGAAGTGAAGCCTCTGTAAAACAACTTTATTACTTACTTACCACCCATTTTCCCTTTATCTTAGTTACAGGGAGGATTCTGCTTGTAGCTGCTTTGCCTATATCTGAAAGCGGGTATTAATTATTCCCAGCCTTGAATTTGTGAATTAAGTTCAATTAATCCAGAAAACTTCTGATGAAAACAAAGCTCTTTTGGTAGGGAAGAAATTCTGCCTCTTTGTTCTCTCTCTCTCCCTCTGTCTCTCAGTCTCTCTCTCTCTCTGTGTATCTCTCTCCCCACTACTGACATTTTGAAATATGCAGTGCCATTTAACAATAGATAAAATCATAATAATATGGCTTTCCCTAAGGATTTTAGCATAGATTACAGTGAAGGGTACCAGAGAAGGATGGGTTAGTTGGTGGATTTACTTTTAAGCCTTGGCTAAAACCACACACAGAAAGAAGAGAGTGAATTTTACTGAAATTCACTCTATACAGTGAGTTAACAGAAAATGATAGGAAACACAGAAATATAATTTAATAATACATGATTATTATTTGTAAATTAATAAAACATATCAAATATGAAAGCATTAGTTTATCCACCAGGACATGCAATGATGTCTGCATATCAGTGATCCATGTGGATGGATTTTGGAAATTGTCAGCAATTTTACTTAGTCTGTCAGCATTTTCAGTGGCGACGACTGGGATTTACTTGATGCATTCATGCTAGATAAAACCTTTTGTGCACATCAGCATGACAAGCAGTGTACATAAAGTATAACAAGAACAGCATTCAATTATAATGTGTTTTACACCAAAAGAATTAATAGTTTAGGAAAGGAAGCAAAAATGGAATTAGATGATTTATAAATATTACTGCCTTTTTGCAATTTCTAAGGTTGTTTGTGTATATTCACTTTAAAAATGTGTTGTATGCAAAAAAAATGATTGAAGGAAGCATTAGCTCCAATAAAAGCTAAATTAATGTGTCCTAATGTAATAACAGGAAGAAGGCAGTTACTTGAATTATTAGTCTGGCACCAACTACTTTAGAATGCTCATATTTTAAAAGTATGGCAGGTGTGCTGGAAAGTCCTTACTGCAAATGATTGGAGAGGGTTTTTTTGTATCAGTTTGGAATGCATTCAGTGATGAGTAACAGAAAAGAACAGTTTAACCAACTAAGGGTTTACTTGCCTTTGTGCAAAAGAATGTCTGGAGATAGCAGTCTAGTGCTATCTAGCACCGTGGTTGTGAGATCGTCAAAGAAATAGTTTCCTTTTATTGTTTCTTCTCTGCCATCCTCAGCATGCTGTCCTGTCCTGTGTGCATCAGCTCATGATCACATGTGGTGTGACTATTGCTCCTCCAGCATTATGTCCTCATTCTGAGCAGGGTAAAGAGAGGAAATAGAAGGGAAGCAGGAAGTGGGGAGGAATATAAAACAGGGAATCCAGGACTTCCTAGGAACCCTCCTTGAGAGGAATAATGCCACATACTTGCCTCGAGCTTCACGAGAGGCTGGGGAGACTGTGTTGTAAGTGGATGTATATTTTGGGTAAACAATACTGAACTTGTATAAATGAGAATGAGGAGAATGAATATCGGATATGCATCCAGCAATGTCTGCCTGTCTTATAGTTCAGATAGAGCTAATTTGACAAAATTGGAAAAACAATTAGCTGATGAGATATGAAGAGCAATGTAACTGAATATTCAACTTATTAGGAAAAATAAATTTTCTTATATAGTGTCCAAGATTGGTAAAGAAGAAAATAACATGAGGGTTTTCAATCAGAAAACCAGACAATATTACCTGTATACAATTATGTTAGGAATCTAATATTAAAAAATGCTACATTCGGATTAATAACCAGTTATTCATTTTCTGCACTGTCAAGACCTCCTTCCTTTCATACACAAAAGGTCTGGCATAACATGTGCAAGGCCTGTGGGGTAGGTGATGAAACTAATTGAACTGGAGGTTCTCTGATCTTTAACTCAAAGTGAACCTGTTTTATCAGGCAGTGTGAAAATCAACTCTGAAAGCAGCTGAAAATACCAAGTGGACAGATTTGCTGGCTATTTATAGCTCATACAAAAATCAAAGGGGAGAATGAGGTAATCCTGACAACAGCTCTCAATTCCCCTTTGGTCTTAAGTAGGTTGATAAATGAATCTCAGAGTCAGAGCTGGTTTAAATGGTAAATGTTTTAACTCTCCAGTATTCCGTGTACATGTAAGCAGAGTCTGGAAAGAAAAGTTTGCAATCAGAGTAATTTCACTTTTAAAGCTGTAAAATTAATGCGTCTATCTCAACCAATAGCTAATATTATTAAAAGACTCCACTCTAAATTCTCCTGATTTGGAGGTAGAAATAGCTTTTGTTTACAGCCCAAATGTTATCTTTTTTAAAAAATTAATCTTTATTTTATATTTTTTCCATTACCATTTAGTCCCTTCATACCCCCTCCCCACCATACTGTTGTCCCAGTCCATGAGTCCTTTTTCCTTTTTGCTCGCTCCCTCCACCCAGTAACATCCACTATCCCCCACACAACTGTCAGCCTGTTCTCCATCTGTGAGTCTGTCTCTGTTTTGAGTGTTAGTTCAGTTTGTTCAATAGATTCCACATATGAGTGAGATCCTATGGTATTTGTCTTTCTCTGACTGACCTATTTCACTTGGTTTAATGTTCTCCAGGTCCATCCATACTGTCACGAAGGGTAAAACTTTCTTCTTTTTTATGGCTGAGTAGTATTCCATTGTGTAAATGTCCCATAGTTGTTTTATCACTCAACTGTTGATGGACACTCAGGCTGCTTCCATATCTTGGCAATTTTAAATAATGCTGCAGTGAACATAGGGGTGCTTCTGTTCTTTCAAATTAGTGTTTTAGGTTTCTTCAGATATATTCCCAGCAGTGAGATCACTGGGTCAAAAGGCAGATCCATGTTTAATTTTTGAGGTATCTCCATACTGCTTTCCACAATGGCCATACCAATCTGCATTCCTACCAGCAGTGCAAAAGGGTTCCCTTTCCTTCACATCCTCACCAGCATTGTTGTTTGCTGATTTTTTGATAATAGTCATTCTGACAGGTGTGAGATAATATCTCATCGTGGCTATAATTTACATTTCTCTTATGATTAATGACATTGAGCATCTTTTCATATGTCTGTTGGCCATCTGTATGTACCCTTTGGAGAACTGTCTGTTCAGGTCCTTTGCCCATTTTTTAATTGTGTTGTTTGTTTGTTTGTTTGGTGTCAAGTTTTATAAGTTCTTTATAAGTTTTGGATATTAACCCTCTATCAGATGTAGTGGCAAATATGTGCTCCCATTCTGTGGGTTGTCTTTTTATTTTGTTAATGATTTTCTTTGCTGTGCAAAAACTTTTTAGTTTGATGTAGTCCCATTCATTTGTTTATTTTATTTTTTTTGTTTACCTTGCCTGAGGAGATATGTCCAATAAAACACTTCTATGACCAATGTTGGAAATTTGGCTGCCCATGTTTTCTTCACAGATTCTTATGGTTTTGGGTCTAACACTTAAGTCTTTGATCCATTTTGAATCTATTCTTGTGTGTGGTATATTCTTGGTGTCTAGTCTCATTTTTCTGCGTGCATCTGTCCAATTTTCCCATCACCATTTATTGAATAAACTGTCTTTCGCACATTCTACATGCTTGTTTCCTCTGTCAAATATTGCCAGTAAAGGTGTGGGTCTATTTCTGGGCTCTCCATTCCATTCCATTGGTCTGTGTGTCTAATGACCTTTCTTTAACTGCCTTTTCCTCAGTTCAGTGTCTACCAACCATGCCCACTTAGGGTATCATTCCTGCTGCTGCCTCGGCTTCTCTTCTATCCTCCCCACCCCAGCTTGCTCATCCCTAGAGTTTGCTGACTGAGAACAAATTACGTTACTTAGTTTGCAGTATCATTTGGATTGGGAAGTATTGTCCTAGAGCAAAAGTTCACGCTAAGTCTCTGTGAACCAACCTGGAATCTGTTCATTAGGTGTCATTGCTGACCTAAGCACCCAGAGAGAAAGGATACAGGATTTCTCATCTTAGCTGTCCGAGGGCTCACAGACAGCTGTCTATTCCAGGGCTATAGCTGCAATTGTGTACAAGAGACTGTATACTGTAAATGTTTGACCTTTGAATCTGTCTTATGGAGCGTAAGGAATTGCTGTCATGGCAATGCTCATGCCCTGAGACTTTAAGGTTGATATTTTACATTAATTTTGTAGCGGGCATTACATTCAATGTTCTATATCTCCCATCTGAAGAAGTGAATTTCTTGTCATTAATTTTACTTTTGTTTATGCTTGCAAGGCAACTATTCCTTTTTTCCTCCATTGAGAATCTGGCCATCATTCCCTACCACATCTGAGAGGGTGCAGGGTGCAAGGCACATGGTTACAGGCCACTATCAGAGACAATACCATTTATTCCTGGTGGGTCGTGAATAGTCTGGGATCCAGAAGGGTGCTGCAAAGCATCCCCTTGTTATTGTACACAGAATCTCCTTTACATTTTCTATCCCTAGCCCACCCACTAACCCAATCTTCCTGAAAAATGACACAAATTTAAGATGCAGTTTCTTCTGCTCGAACTGATTATTCATATTCTTATGGCATGAAAGCATTGTTTTTATGAAAATCTGCCACCTTTCCATCAGGGATAATGATGTAGAAGTACATGGAAGGTAAAGAGGACAGAGAACTCCCACTACCATGCAAAGAATCAATAATTTATCCATTTTTGAGACACCAATGTAAATGAGTTAAAATAGATTACTATTTCCAATAAAAATATACAATAGTTCAAATATAAGAGATCCAGTCTTATCTTCCTCTACCCAGTCATCTAGAGCCTAGAATGGTGGTGGACTTGCCATCTTTAATACGTCATTCCCACAGTTGACCTTGGGAACATCTTCATTTCAGACAGCCAGAAAGGAAAAATAGTACAAAGGAGTCTGGATTGAAATCTGTCACGTGATCACACCTAACTGCAAGGGAAGCTGGGAGAGGAAACCTTGCCATGTGCACAAGAAGCAAATGGTTTTGACGAGTGGTCAGCTGTATAATCTCTTTTAGGATGAGAAAATAGCTAAAAAATTAGATGAGAAATGATTCTACTGGAACCTGATCTTCTGACAAGTCCATATTTTAATCAGATCTATAGACTGCTTAAGAAGTATAACAAGTCTTCCAAAATTGTAAGCACTTGCTAAGCAGATCAGGAAAATGATGTTACTTATACATTGGCTTTCTCCAAAGTTGAAGTTTTAGTCCAAAAACCAGACCATAAGGAATGAGATCAATTATTCTAATGTAACCTTAGAAAATACATACAAATATCTTTCCAGGATTACTGTTGATATTCTTTTTCTAATAAAAAATGTTACAGGAAGCAAGGGCCTCTGTGAGACATGCTGAAGATCTGAAAAGTGCTTGGTACTTTTAAATTCAGCTTATTGTAAAAGCTATATCTCTTATAAATCTTCTGATCTTATTTTTTCCTCAAATTTCTTAGGTTAGTTATACATTGTTATTGTATTAGAAACTGCTAAGATATTTACCTGCTGGCAATTGATTTATTTATTTTAGAGATTCAATTTTCTTTGTAACTTTGTATTATAGCATAGCCTACATGTGTAAAATCACACATATCTTAAGAATACAGCAACCTAAATGTTCATGCTGGTGAAACCAAACCCCCAATCAGGAAATAAGACATTATAAGGCCTGCTCCTGATTCCTCTCTTCTCGTTCTCTTCCTTACAATACTGGTCACTATCTTTACTTCCATCAGCATAGAATAATGTGGCTCCTTTTTGTACTTTATATAATAAATGGAACCATGCAATAGGCACTATGCTTATTAACTATCTTTTTTGGTCAACATTAGTTTGTACATTCATATTCTATTGTGAAAATAAACTACAATTTGTTCGTTCTGTGACTGATGAACACCTGAGTGGTTTATAGGTTTGAGGCTATTATAAACACCGTGGGTATAAACCTTCTAGCCCACGCTCTTTGGTTAAAATATGCACACATTTCTGTTGAGTGTATAACTAGGAGTTGAATTGCTGGCTTACAGGGAGTTGATAAATTCAACTTTAATAAATACTGACAGTTTTCCATAGTTCTAACAATATACTCAGGGATTCATTTTAAATTAAAAAATAGAGGCCAAAGTTTGCATAAAATGGAATTCGACTCATTTCTCCTTTTGAGAGAGGTCACCTCTTTTCTCAGTGAGGACCTTCTCCCAAGCGCATTAGAGACATTTTCCAAACAGAATGTGATGAGAACAACTGGTTAATGATAGGTACGTGCTTTCTGCTTTCTAAATATTCTATTATCTGTGGAGGTTTGAAATAAAAATAATTTTGTATCAGCATATTCATTTTGAACTACATTACAGTGACCTCAAATAATGAACTGGCTTGTGCATTGTGATAATGATCTGAAAATGCGTTAATTAACGTTTGATGCCATTTTTCTTCTTAGATCATTATATTTTTCTTCTTTCTACAGATTTATTATTTTTCTAAGGCCTTTATAAAATGCTATGTTATTAATTAGTGACTCCTTTATCCTGAAGAATGGCTATTTTGGGGCTTTTCATATTAAAATTCCATAAATGCAGTATGTTGTTTTTATGAATTTTAAATGTCTATATAATTATCATTTCACTTTGATTATGTAGCTTTAATTATGTAGAACAAAAGATGTAGATATTAGACACACTGCTGGAGAATTTGAGGTAAATATATGAGGACTGATATTGAATTTTCTAGAACCATCTTTTTATATATATGTATATTTCCTACTCTAAAAATAATTAATGTGTACTTAGAGGGAAAATCACCTTAGTCACTACAGCAGTGACTCTGCTAGTAAACACATATGGACCTTTGCATTTTTAAATACTGATTTAAAAATATGGTGGTAACATACTAGGTTGACTACTTCTGGTTTGCCAAGTGATTTCATTTTTTAAAATAGCCCATTCTCCACTCTTGTCATTTCATAAAATGAAAGGTATTTTAAATATTAAAAAGTGGTCAAATCACATCAGAGTGAAGGATAGTATAATTCTTTTAATTGGTTCATGTAGCTTAATGACAAATATATGGAACTTATTTCTCTCTCTTTTGTATGGAATGGTGAAAATTTAGAAACCATGGGAGCAGATGCTGTATTAAATGCTTTAAATTAAAGCATGTTCTTCCATCTTTCAATTTTTGGAAAACTCAATGTGGACAACAATGAACAGCATGAATGAGCAAAGTCTATTGGCAAAAAACCACCCAGTCTAGGAAGGCTTATGTGTCAGGCTAAGGTGCTTCCAGGATTAACCTGCTTAGCATAATCCCCCACACTTCCTCCTTCTATTACTCTCTCTCATTTAAAGGTAGCATGTCAGCAGTCTCTTTATAAATACGAGATGATAAAATATGTTGCTGTGAAACTAATGCAAATACCTTGAGTATGTTTTGTGTCAAAATAGGATAACATTCTCATAGGGAAATTGGCTGAATAACTTCACATTAATAAAATCTGGTTTTGTTTAATAAAAAAACATTACAAACATAAAATGTGATAGTCTTACCTAGAAATGTGAAGTGTTTTTATGATTTTCACATTTTTCATAAAAATAGTAGGTGTACTTATAACAAATGAGATTCTAAAATCAAGTAAAAAGCAGCCATTCATTCACTTTAAGTTCTTGCTCCACTAAAATTAGAGTGGGAGAAAATTAAATGCAAATCACTATTTGCATTTTACTAACTATGGAGGATGTGCAGATGACAAACACTCAAACCCAGTTGTGTGGACTGAACTGCCCCAAATTAATCACAGATTATCTTTTTTTCCCTCCGAATATGCACAATGTAACATTATTCCTACTAGTGTGGAATAACCAGTGGACAAACCATTCAGAGATGGCAGCTACACAGCCACACCAAGAGCAAGGGGTTAACCTTTGCTGCCGCACAGTGAAAGACCAGCCTGTTTGTCCCCACAAAGTTCAGTAAAATGCTTCTTTTTTTTTGCATTTTATTTATTTATTTTGTATTTTATTGATTATGCTATTACAGTTGTCCCATTTCTCCCCCATCATTCCCTTCCACCCTGCACACCCCTTCCCACCCACATTCCCCCCTTTAGTTCATGTCCATGGGTCATAAGTTCTTTAGCTTCTACATTTCCCACACTATTCTTGCCTTCCCCCTGTCTATTTTCTACCCACTGTCTATGCTACTGATTCTCTCTATCTTTTCCTCCTCTCTCCTCCTCCCACTCCCCTGTTGCTAACCCTCCATGTGATCTCCATTTCTGTGTTTCTGCTCCTGTTCTAGGTGTTTGCTTAGTTTGCTTTTGTTTTAGGTGTGGTTGATATCTGTGAGTTTGCTCTCTTTTTACTGTCATATTTTTATCTTCTTTTTTTTTTAGATAAGTCCCTTTAACATTTCATATAATAAGGGCTTGGTGATGATGAACTCCTTTAACTTGACCTTATCTTTAAACATCCCAACATCCAAATTATAGAGGTACCAGAAGGGGAAGAGGAAGAGCAATAAGTGGAACACTTATTTGAACAAATAATAAAGGAGAACTTCCCCAATCTGGCAAAGGAAATAGACTTCCAGGAAGTCCAGGGAGCTCAGAGAGTCCCAAAGAAGTTGGACCCAAGGAGGAACACACCAAGGCACATCATCATTACATTAGCCAAGATTCAAATGAAGGAGGGAATTCTAGAAGCAGCTAGAGATAAGGGGACAGTCACCTACCAAGTAGTTCCCATCAGACTGTCAGCTGATTTCTCAAAAGAGACCTTACAGGCAAGAAGGGGCTGGAAAGAAGTATTCCAAGTCATGAAAGTCAAGGACCTACATCCAAGATTGCTCTATCCAGCAAAGCTGTCATTTAGAATGGAAGAGAAGATAAAGTAAAATGCTTCTTAAGCACATTTGAGTACTTTGAACTGGAACAAAAGGAAAAAGAAAGGTTAGAGTAGAAAGTTTGTTTGTTTGGGCTTTCTGAGAGAAATACCCTAAAGAAATTTGAGTTAATAACTTTTAAATCAACCAGAATACTTTTTTTGTGTGTTATATTAGTGGGGGGCATTCAGGATAGGAGGTTGAGAGCATATAAGTTATATTACTCTTTTATATTGTGTTCATATTCAGACTCAGGTTAGATCTGGGCTCAAGTTCTAATTTCACCTCTTCCAAACTGTGACCTTGGACAAGACACTGGCTATGTCTGTGCCTCAAGTTCCTCATCTGTCAAATGAGGTCATTGACTACAGATTAAGTGAAATAAGAGCTGCAAAACGTGGTGCCAGTCCATAGTGACTCAATACCTAGTGCCGATGCTATTATTGTTAGCTCACATGTGTGAAGAGAAAGCTAAAGGAAGAAAATGTAAGATTCTATTTCAGCAGAGCTAATGGTAGTCTTTTAAATTGCTGTTCCTTCTCATCTTTTCAGTGTGTTGTTATTGTTATTAATATTATTATTATTATTATCTGCCAAGTATTGGGAGCCAACTATAGGACAGGCACATAGCATCCATTATTCTCCTGAATTCTCAAGCAACTCTATGAATAGGTCACATTTAGTTCCATACTACTATTTAGTAAATGAGCCTCGGAGAGGTTAAGAAATCGATTCAACCTGAAGTAGCAGATATCAGAGCCAGGACTTGTAATAGGCTGTTGATCCTTAAAACCTGTACTGTACCTTCTCAGAATCCTATTCCAAGGATTTCATCTTGAAATTGTTGCCTTTGTGTGTATTTGTTTATGTTCTAACCACTAATTTGAAAGAAGTTCTCAGACCTGGGTAAAGCCAAGAATCTGCTCCTGAACAAAAACTAATTGTAGCTGTCTCATTAGAGTCTTCTTTTTTCTTCAGGTATGTTATCAAACATTGGCTAGAAACCTTCTTTTAATATAAGTGAATAAACCAGCCCACACATTTTATTTCCCCTGAGGCATATTGCTGGGAAAGTCTATTTCCAATTTTAGGAAATCAACATATGCTGAACCAACTGTCTGCTTCCATTTAAACTGATAGAAGCTAAGCCTTGCGAATCACGTTTCATGTTCACTTCTAACATTGTTGATGTGTTTGACCTTAAGGTAGAAAACTCTGTTCTGCCCCGAGGCTCCCTAAATCAGTCTTCCTAAGCAAAAATATCAGGGCACAGCTTTTGGATTAAACTAGGTAAAGTCAGTAAAGATGGTTTGGGGAAAAAATTTTAAATGGTTAGAATGGCTTTTGATATTATGCTGGCTATATATTGAACTCTCTTTTGTGACATTATCACACCTTATTACTTGCCCTATGTCTTGCATTTCTCTTTCATTGAGTAATGGGTTCTGTGAGGATAAGGATGTGTTTTGTTCATCTTTATTTTTATTTCTTAGCTAATTTCCTGGCACATGGCAGACACAAGAAATCTGTTTAATTAATTGATTAATGAGTTGACATTGTATAGTGATGTAAATTATTTATAATTAAATATATTTTGCATATATGTGTGCAGTGTATATGTTTATGAAAAAGAGAATTGTATCTTCATATTGTTGAAAAGTCATTATTTTTCATACAGGTTTTATTCCTTTAGCTTAAGTTATATCAACATTAAATTTATAACTAAAATAATGCTATGTTAGTACCTGTGTAGATTATGTACTTATGATAAAATAGTTCCAAGCTATAATTCATATAAAAATTGGAAAATACTTTACATAATTAATATGTTCATATGTCATCTAATGCCAGAAAATAACCTTAAAAATCAAAGTTCTGGAAAAAAATTACTTCCCAATAAGCATTTAACATTTGATAGCATTTAACTTACAAAACATTGATTGAGAAAGCATTCATTTTAGAAAAAAATGTGTATGTTGGAGAACAGGTGTGGGTGGGAAAAAAGAAATGGCAGACACAGTGCCAGGTGCTTTTTAGTGAAGTATTTCAATCGCTCCTTGTAGCAGCCCTTAGGATAGTCCTGTCAGCCATCTCACAGGTAAACAAATTCTAAAAAGTTTACTGGGTTGGCCACGGTCACATAATGGGTTGGAAGAAGACTCAAATCAAAGTCTTTCTGCTTCCAAACAAAGCAGCCTTTTAAGGCCCTGACCTGTCATGTGTGTGAAAAAACAACAGCTAACCTCGATGTTCATGTTTCCCAAGTCACCAAGATCCCAATAAAAAGCAATGCAGTATAGCTCTTAATGATTTAAACCAAACCCTTAAGATTTAAATGCTAACTTCTCTTTCAAATAACATTTAGAATTAGATTGACTGTGAACATTTGCAGAGAACTAGAGCTATAAATCATTTTTATATGCAGTGTATCCCACTGATTATAATAGTCCTAGTCGCAAGCTCAGTAAGAAGAACTTCACACTTTCTCCCAAGTGATATATATCCTTTTTTGGGCAATAAATGTAACTTCTCCAGAAAGCCTTCTTACTCTTTTGTTTACTTTTGTTTCTTAACATTTCAAGGGATTTTGCTGTTACTTTAAAATATATATATATGTATGTGTACATGTATACACGCACACACACACACGCAACACACCTTCACTGAGCATCCACAGTGTGTACATGTGGTAAGCCCAGTGCATAGGCGAATAAGGAAATGTACCACCATATGGACCAGTCCTTCCATTCCAGGAGCAAGCACAATTCAGGAAACAAGTGATTGATTGTTGAATAGCGTGGTGGATGCAAAAACTAAAGGCTGTGTGAGATCTGGTATTAACACAAAAGATCAGGCTGAGCAGCCTTGTCTGAAGAGGTGATGCGTAAGTGGGTATTTATTCTCCCAGGCAAACCAGAAGAGAAGGGAAATCTTAGATGGTGGGAAAGAATCTTGGTGAGGTAGCCCGGGGTAGTCAGAGTCCCAATGTACCATTCAGATATTTTGTGACAGCTGTTATCTCCAATTGTATGGACAAAGAAACAAGGCTCAAAAATGTGAAGGCACTTGCCCAATGTGACAAAATTAACAAGAAGCAGAGCCAGGGTTTGATGAAAGTTTGGCTTAGATTTTTTAAATTCTACATCACAAAAGGTATTTTATTATAATTTTATTATGTATTTTTATTGCACTTCAGCAAAAACAAAACCTCAAGTGCACTAAACTTCCAGAACTATGTCTGTGTTTGTGCAGTTGTTTCTAGCAATCCGTGGCTTTTAGACAAAATTCTTCCTAACCAGGGAAACGTCGAATTGTACCTGGCACTGCGCTGTGTAACCACCTGGTGGAACAGGCACAGCCACTGCAACAGGAGAGGGTCCGAAGGGAGGACATCTGCCCCCAAGCCAAGGATTGACTGTGCAAAAGAGAGCATTTACTGGCATAATGATTTCATAATTTCCATGTAAACTTATGTATAACTAAATTCAAGTAAAAACATTTACCCTCTAACAATACCCATTCTATTTCCAGCCTTGTTTAAATCCTCTCTCCTCAATTATTCCTCAGTAATTTGAAATCTTGATGAAGTAGTGCTGAGATTTTACACTTTTTAGATTGGATTCCATGTCTGAATGATCCCGAAGTAACCAGTGATGTCTTGGCTCCTTGGATATTGAAACGTCCATACTTAGGGGATTGTCTACTTCACTTGGGGCCTCTGGGCTTCTGATGGTTAATAAGCTGAGAACCTCAGCCTGTACCCTACTTTGGAACAGTTCAGTTGAGTCTTAGAACACTCAGGACAATTAAATGCCCCCTGTTACCTCCATCCCACAATCATTCCTTTTGCATGTGTGAGGAATAAAAGGAGTCCAAGAGCACAGCCAGATTGGCTCCTTTAAGCCCACGATTTTCTACTACATGAGGGAAAGAAAGTAATTTAAAAACAACTGGTAGAATACTCTCCCTTCTCTCTCCCTTCTCTGTATACAATTATTTAATAGAACTAACCGCAAGGACAAAAGTTAATCAGTGGCATCTGTTTTCTCTAACGCTACATGTCAAATGCATACAATATTCTTTTGAACCAGTTACTAGGTGGGCCTCAAAATGCGTCTCTAAAGGAAGTGTTCAAATATTTTCCACTGTGAAAACTCATATGGGTATTTTGGTAACAGGATATCTTTTTTGATTCAAGCATAAAGTATATTGCCCAAGTAGACTCATGTCCTTCCTGCAAAGGGCAATGCGTTCGTACCCTTTTCCCCATACCTATTAGTATGTAAATAAGCCTTACAGGTTACAACTTTTATTTTCCTTTCTATGGGATTCCCATATCTATATTTATTCAAACTAATAAAAAAGAAATCCCCTAGGAATAATACAATAGTTATATATTTGGAGCATTTACTCTGTGCTTGGCTTTGTGTTGAATGATTTGTATGCACTATATCTTTTAATCTTCACAAGATTCTATGGGGTATTTCCTTTTCTTGTAAGGGTAAGAAAACATGTTTATCTATTTAAGGAATTTGTCCCCATTCACACTACTGGTAGTGGAAAAACCAGAGGACCCAGGACACTTAATCCTGTGTTTTATTATTACTCCCCAGCTTAAATTCTGGAATTTGACTGCCCTAGGAAACTCCTGTATGCTTGTTTGTTAAGGTATCCTCTGTATCATCTGAGAACATTAAAGATATATGTAGCTCCTCCTCTCCTATTCTCCCATTCAACTAGACCTTGATCTGTGGGATGGAAATTTGCTTTGGCTTTAATGTGACCTCAGTGCCATCTGCATCTGGCACAGTGTTGAGTTAAATTCTGATCAACTTGAAAAGCATATTATAAAGATAACTAGTTTTTAAAAGAATCTGAGCTATGGATATATAACAATGTAGCAATTGTGAAAAATAAAAATGGCATTCGCATTCATTTCTTGAACTTCCAGAAGCTTAAGGAAGAAGTGAAGGGCAAGCATGTTCATTCCATGTGTGTGTATTGGGTTACTACTGTGTGCTTTATCTTTTAAACTACACCTTAGGTCATTTATTTATTTATTTCCTCTGAGAAAAGCTTTATTTTATTTTATTCATTTTCATAGTCCTCTTTTTATTGTTGTTTAAGTACAGTTGTCTCCATTTTCCCTCCACTGCTCCCCCCGACCCCAGCCATCCCTACTTCCCACCCTCAATCCTACCCCACTTTGGCTTTGTCCATGGGTCCTTCATACATGTTCCTTGATGATCCTTCCCTTACTTCCTCCCCATTATCTCTTCCCACCTCTCCCCTGGTTACTGTCAGTTTGTTCTTTGTTTCAATGTCTCTGGTTTTATTTTGCTTGCTTGCTTTTTTTTAAAAAATTTAATTTATTTTTTTATTATTGTTCAAGCACAGTTGTCTCCATTTTCACCCCAATACATCCCTCAGCCCCACCCATCCCCACCTCCCACCCTCAAACCTACCCCCTTTGGCTTTGTCTATGTGTCCTTCATACATGTTCCTTGAAAGTCTTTTGCCTATTTCCCCCCATTATCCCTCTCCTCCTTCCCCTCTGGTTACTGTCAATTTGTTCTTTATTTCCATGTTTCTGGTTCTATTTTGCTTGCTTGTTTGTTTTGTTGATTAGGTTCCACTTATAGGTGAGATCATATGGTATTTGTCTTTCACCACCTGGCTTATTTTACTTAGCATAATGCTCTCCAGTTCTATCCATGCTGTCACAAAGGGTAGGAGCTCCTTCTTTCTTTCTGCTGTGTAGTGTTCCATTGTGTAAATGTACCACAGTTTTTTGATCCATTTATTTATTGATGGGCACCTACGTTGCTTCCAGCACTTGGCTATTGTGAATTGTGCTGCTATGAACATTGGGGTGCATAGGTTCTTTTGAATTGGTGGTCCAAGATTCTTAGGGTGTAATCCCAGCAGTGGTATTGCTGGGTCAAAAGGCAGTTCCATTTTTAGTTTTCTGAGGAAATTTCATACTGTTTTCCACAGGGGCTTGTTTGTTTTGTTGCTACTATGTACTTTTAAAAGCAAGGCCTTTGAGTACACAGAAGTACATGAGCTCAATTAGATTCCAGTCAAATGCCTAGCAGTGTTCTAGGCAATAAGGAGCTTAAATATTCAATATATAAAATTATTTCTCATTATGAATCTTTCCTTGTCTTGCCAGTAATTTCAAAAGGGATAATTGATGAGTCATAACCAGGCATATTTAATGTATCCTGACACAAATTAGTCTATTCTCCTTAGGTTTCTGATAGATAGCAGCCAAAGTCTAAAAAAAGTCTTTAGACAAGCCCAGAATAAATGGAAGTATCATGAAAATATGTATCGGATAGAATTAAGGAAATGTCAGGAGCTGGGAAAAGGAGGAGAATTTTGTAACAATGAGTATTTTAAAGATTCTAGAATATTTTATATCAAGTTCAAAAAGATTAGACCTTTAGCTGCAATGTTCACCTTAAATTATTCTTTTAAATTCAGGTTATTCATCTCCCAAGATGGATGTAATTTAACTAAATCATGTATTAAAGACTTGTACATTTCTCACTCATTGATATGATCAAAAGCATCTTATTTATATCAAAAGATGAGAAATGAAGGCCATTTTCTGGCATTGTCCTAGAGTCACATTTTCTTGACTTATTAGCATTTTATTTCAAGCCAGAGTTTAAACAAAAATGCTTGTGATTGAATAAAGATTAATTGTTAAGGCATGGGATTATTAGAACATATTTATTGTGTTGAATAGTGTCTTCTGCTGTTTTGTTATCCCAAAGGTAGTAAGTATTTGGGGAACAAAGACTGTGACACATTTAATAATATTCAAGATGCACACCCCCTCACTAGATTGTCAAATGGCTGAGCTTGTCAGAGATTTCAAGGCTATGATATGCCATTGTCGCTTCTGCTGATGCACCCCTCTTGACTTGTGACTTTCACTGGGGACGTGAAGGCACACAGGAGGGTTTGACTCCAGACTGTGGATAGTCAGTGAGGACAGCTGGCACATGCAGATTGTAGCCTGGTGTATATTTACACTGTTTCTGACTGCCTGAGCATTTGCAGTGGTATTTCTATGGAGGATCTGAATAATTATTTTAAAAATTATTGCTATTAAATATAATTTCATCATACTTTTTTTTACATATTCAGTGTTAACAGAATTTTTAGTGGGTCATAGTAGGGAGAAGCAGTATAGCTTGGTAGCAAAGGCTTTGGCGTCTGAAGCCAATCTTCCTTGAAAAGTACAAAAGCCTCTGCCCTGGCTGCTGTGGCTCAGTGGATTGAGTGCCAGCCTGTGAACCAAAAGGTCGCTGGTTTGATTCACAGTCAGGGCACATGCCTGGGTTGTGAGCCAGGTCCCCATTAGGGGGCACTTGATAGGTAACCATAGATTGATGTTTCTCTCTCTCTCTTTCTCCCTCCCCTCCCCTCTCTAAAAATAAATAAATAAAATCTTCAAAAAATCACCCAAAATTACAAAAGCCTCTGTTTTCTCATCTATAAAATGGAGATGATAATAGTATTTATCTCATAAGATTATTGAGTGGATTAAATGAGTTTATACATGTAAAGTACTTCCAATAGTGTCCAGCACATAAAAGGCACTCATTAAATGCTAACTTTTATTATTATGTTACTAATTAACCTGTCTAAAACAGAATTAAAACCTTCTAAGTATGAAGAATCCTTAGAAGCAATTACAGCTATATTTGCTATGTGTCTGTGTGCTTATACCTGCATTAGGTATTGTGAAAAATACAGCAAGATGGATTATTTCCACCACCGCAAGTTGGCAATAGAAAAAAAGGAATAATGCATAGAAAATAAATAATTGTATAATTCAAATTCCAAGCTGTATGACATACAAAAGAAAGAAGAGGTCACTTTGAGCTTTAATAGCCTAATAAGATTCAGAGTGCTGAACTTGAACTGAACCAAGAAGATTTAGAAATTTTAGTTTGAAATGTAAATCCAAAAGCGATGCTGCCCTGTGTGAGACCTATGACCCTCACTCTTATAGCAATTTCTCTTGAGTTAAAACTGCTGACTTTCCAGCTCTTTCCAGCCAACTAAATCAGAATCTCTAATACAACAGTACAGTGCTTAGGAATATGCACTGTACTTGTATGAAGCCCAAGTGATTTTTATCTAACAATGGAAATTCTGTGGAGGAGAAATCCAATTTATTAAGGCGCTTATTTAGGTTCCATATAATTTATTTGCAGCCACTCTTGTGCTTGATCCTTGAGAAACAGCAAAATGGAGTGAAAAACTTTCTTCAGCACCTCACTGATCTCTTACCTCTTACTCCTGTGAAGAGGTCCCCCTTTACTGATGTGTTCATCATTCTTTTTTCTTGTTAAGACTTCATTTTTAAGCAATTTTAGGTTCACAGAAAAATTAAGAGAAAAGTACAGGGATTTTCCATTCCCCGCACATGAATAGCCTTCTCTATTATCAATATTCTTACCAGGATGGTACCCTTGTTACAATGGATGAACCTCTGCATTGGCAATCGTAGTCACCCAGAGTCCATGGTTTACATTAGGGTTCACTCTTGGTGTTGCGTTATATGAGTTTGGACAAATGCATGATGGCATGTATTCACCATTATTCTATCATGTACAGTGTTTTTACTGCCATTGAAATTGTCTGTGTTTCACCTATTTGTCCATCTATTCCCCCAACCTTGACCTCGATTCCCAGCAACCTCTGATTTTATAATTATTGCCATAGTTTTTGCCTTTTCCAGAATGCCATATACTTGGAATCTTACAGAATACAGCCGTTTTAGATTGGGTCCTTTCAACTGATAATATGCATTTATAGCTTTCCCTTATTGCTTCATGACTTATAACTCATTTCTTTTTAAGCACTGAATAACATTCCATTTCCTGGATATAGCAGTTTACCTATTCACCTGCTGAAGAACAACTTGGTTGCTTCCAAGTTTTGGCAATTATGATTAAAATTTCTGTAAACATGTATGTGCAGGTTTTTGTGTGGACATAAGTTTTCAACTCCTTTGGGTAATATCAAGTGCAATGGCTGCATTGTAAGGCAACAGTATGCTTAGCTTTGTAAGAAGCTGTGAAACCGTCCTCCCAAGTGGCTATACAATTTTGCATTCCCACAAGTGAGAGTGAGGTTTCCTGTTGATCTGCATCCTCACCAACATTTAGCATCATTAGTGCTCAGATTATGGCCACTCTAATGCATTTGTAGAGATATCTCACTATTGTTTTAATTTGCCTTTCCTTGACATATGGTGTGGAGCATCTTTTCATATGCTTAATTGCCATCTGAATGCCTGTCGGTGTCTTTGGCCTATGTTTTAATTGGGTTGTTTGTCGTCTTATGTTGAATTTTCAGATTTCTTTGTATATTTTGAATAACAGTCCCTTATCAGATATGTTTTTTGCAAATGTTTTCTTCTAGTCTGTGGCTTGTTTGATCATACTTTGTTTTTTCTTAAGATTTTACTTATTTATTTTTAGAGAGAGGAGAAGGGAGGAAGAAAGAGAGGGAGAGAAATATCAATGTGTGTGGTTGCTTCTTGTGCACCCCTCCTGGGGACCTGGCCCACAACCCAGGCATGTGCCCTGACTGGAAATTGAGCAGGTGACCCTTTGGTTCTCAGGCCAGCGCTTAATCCACTGAGCCACACCAACAGGGCTGTTTTTTTGTTTTTGTTTTTGTTTTTTTTTAGTGCTGATTGTGAACACTATTATAAGGTAGCACTTAACACACTTTGTTATGTGTTTACAGTTTTATATCCACTAAACAACTAGATCTTATATTTACTGTTTTCTTCGTCTCAACATTTAGCTAACACTCAGTAAATTAGTTGATCTCAAAACTTTAGAAATCTGCTCCTTGCAGATTTCTGGATTCTGTTGTTTAGGTATTCTGATTGTGTTGTTGAAATGAGCATTTGTAGCAAGCATGTAAATAGTCTACCATTCTCTTTTACAAAATAGACAAATAAATTAATGTGTGATGGAGCTGAATATAAACTGTTAGAAAAGAGAATAAACATGGTATTTACAGAAGATGCATGAGAAGACCATTGAAGATACATAAGAAGGCAGTAGTTTGGGAAAAAATAGATTTGGTACAACAAAACTATAGATGTCTCTGAGAAGCAGAGAGGTTGTGAATTGAATGTGACTCCTTACAATTTGGAGCAGGGGTGTGAGTAAGGAAGGTACCCACAAAAGTCTTCACAGCAAGTCTTAGGGGCAGTTGGATCAGACAATCTCTCATGTCTCTCTTAACGTTGAAACTGTATAGTGTAAAGTTATACAGGTAGTGAATTGTATTAAACAGTTGGTATTCATGCTTTCTATTAAATAATTTTTACTTAAATATTTAAATAAAGTTTATGTAAAGTAGAGATTTTATTTATAAATGACTGTGTGTTAAAAATGGGTCAGTATGTGAAAGGTTTCCTAAAGGTTAGCAGTGGTAGGCTGGGACCAGGCAGCACAGCCCGTGACAACCCGTCTTTACATTGCCAGGGATCATGAAAACAAGTTGTTAGCATAGTCATTATTAGATGATATAAACCTGCAGTGGAATAAATTATGTAAAAAATAAAAGTAATCTATCCTCAAAACCCATTAACTCCTAATTCTTTTATTACATTTTACTAGTACTTAGGCTCTTGAGTTTCAGTAGACGTGTTGGTGTGTCAGAGTTAGTATTCGAGGAAGTGACGCTGCCCATCTCTTCCCACGTCCACGTTTAGTAGCATCACATTGGGAGCTTGGAATGAGATGAGACAGTGGTATTTGTAGCATGGGATTGCTAAACCCTACAAATCAGGTTTGTTTCCTGTGCCCACCCTCCCCCACAAAGCCAACTGATAAGCATAAATACTTACCAACTCACGAGGGGCTACATATACAGAAAGATCCCATTGTTTTAGGGTAGAGATGCAGTTTGGCCTATGACGTAATTCAAACGGTAGCCCATTATTTGGTAATGTCTCATCTAGAATAAACCCCTTCCCATGCCTCCCCATGTGAGACTAGAAACAAGAGGATCTTTCTAAGTCCTACAAGTGAATTGTGTTAGTTGTAGGAACAGAGAACAGGTGCCTCTTTGTGGACTTCAGTTTAGACTCCTTTCAAAAGATCTCAGAACCTTTTTCAAAAACATTTTTTCTCCAAAGTCTGATGAATATGCCTCTCAATTTTATCATCTTTTGCAGCTTTTCAAATTACTAGAATTTGAAAGACATTTGCAATCTGCCTTGAAAGCCGGGGAAAATACAGCCATGAATGAAGAAAACAATGGTTTATCTCTCCATTCACTGTATAACATTATTCCTTATCTTTGTGGAAATAAGAAAATGAAATGGTTTCTTTGGTCAAGAAACCAAACCTTAAGATCTAGCAGCCTCTATTCCGACAATGCCGGCTGTGCTCTAAGCTCGCAGTCCTGCTCTAAGAGGTGAGATAATCTTCCTCTTTCAAGGGCCCCGGAGAAATCGAATGGTGCTCATAGCATCATCTTATGTGTGTGCGTGTGATGATGTGGGTGAGCGTTCTTCAGAAATTTTTGAATTGCTCAGACCTGCCTTTGAGAGTGATAACACTTACTGAAGCAGGCATCTATATTTAAGATAGGATTCTGGAGAATTCCCTTTCAGGATGTTTGAAAAACTAAGAAAGGTGTTCACGAGGCCTATGATTCGTTTTTTATTATATTTTCCATTCCCATTTATCCCCCTCATACTCACTCCCCACAGCAGTCACCACACTGTTGTCCTTGTCATGAGTCCTTTTTCCTTTTTCTCGATCCCTCCACCCCCTAACCACCCTCCCACTAGCTGTCAGCCCGCTTTCCAACCATGAGTCTGTCTCTGTTTTGCGTATTAGTTCAGTTTGTTTGTTAGATTCCACATATGAGTGAAATCATGTGGTATTTCTCTTTCTCTGACTGGCCTATTTCACTTGGCTTAATGTTCTCCAGGTCCACCCGTACTGTCGCAAAGGGTAAAACTTTCTTCTTTTTTATGGCTCAGTAGTATTCCATTGTGTAAATGTCCCATAGTTGTTTTATCCACTCATCTCCTGATGGACACTCAGGCTGCTTCCATATCTTGGCGATTGTAAATAGTGCTGCAATGAATACAGGGGTGCTAATGTTCTTTCAAATTAGTGTTTTGGGTTTCTTCGATTATATTTCCAGAAGTGGAATTGCTGGGTCAAAAGACAGATCCATTTTTAATTTTTGAGGTACCTCCATACTGCTTTCCACAGTGGCTGCACCAGTCTGCATTCCCATCAATAATGCAAAAGGGTTACCCTTTCTCCACATCTTTACCAGCACTTGTTTGTTAATTTATTGATGATGCTCATTCTGACAAGTGTGAGATGGTATCTTATTGTGGTTTTAATTTGCATTTCTTGACAATTCTATGATTTTAATTCAAGCTGACATAATTGAGGTGTCAATATAACAATTAGTTTGTTTTGATTAAACTTTAGATGGAGATAGTAGAGTTCACCAAGATCAAAATAGAAATTCTTCTGGAATTAATGAAAATACAATGTTCAGAAACATATAAACAAGGACCCAGGCATCACCAGAGAGGACTTGAGGGTTATTCACAATGTCCTTAGGAATGGTATGACCTGGAGCAGCTTCTTTCAAGCTCGGTCCTCAGTCCACTTGAGAATGGAGCTTGTAACACTGGATTTTTGGCTGTCTAACCCTAACGAACTGTACAGAATCTGAATAGACTGTGGGAATGGTTAGGAAATTTGAACTCTCTTGCAAAGTCCTCAGGAGATTTTTTATGTGGACTGGAGTTAGAACCTGCTAATTTAGACCCAGCAACTGAGAATTTGGCTCCCTGTCTCCAACTATAAAACGGAGATGGTGAAAGTGGGGTTGTTGGGGGATTGAATGGGTCGGTGTGTGTCAAGTGCTTAGAACAGTGAGCTGTTTTAGAGTGAATGTTGCAGTATTTGCTACCATCCCTTGTGTTGTTACTGTTGTTAACCTTTGTCTAGGGAATATCAGTGCTAGCTGGAATGGAAACAAACTAGAATGCTAGTAATCCTTGCAACTATCACATGCCTTAAGTATCATAATGAAGCCAACACACAGCTGAAGGGCTGCCCTCAATTTAACGTAATTCTGGATGTTGAATAGCCATCCTAATAATTTCCCATAGTTTCCTATTGCACAGGTAATTCTTTTATTTAAGCATTTTGTTTTTTGAAAGGGTTACATTTATTTATATTACTTCAGAAATGTTAGATGTCATTCTAGAATCATGGTTGTGTTTTTATCTTGCATGATGAATTCGGTTTTTATATTCTTATAAAATGGTATTAATAAAAAATAATGGGGTGGTGACAGTGAGTCATAATATGAGATGTGAATTTACACAGGTCCCCCCAGCAGGTTCCTGAGACTGGGAAAGTGTGTGCACCTCTGAGGGGTCTGCTCCATGAGTGAAAATATGTGTGCATGCCCTGCAGGACAGTGGGCACTCTGTCAGGTGAAGGCCATGCTGACTGAGGTGCACTGAAGGTCATGAAGTGCATGAAGGGTGGATGCAGGGAGGGCAGCACAATGAGAAGCCTACCAGGATCAATTAGTGCGATTCAGCTGGGAGAGAATAAAGGCAGGGGGACATTTTCCTCTCATTTTTTCCACTATTAGTGACATGCACATCATTTGTGCTTGGCAATGAGATTAATGAGAGCAAAGATGAAAGGATTTTATCACTAAGAAAGAAGGGCTCTCCTCTCACCCTCTTCCTGTGCTAAATTTTTTATTGGTGCCTGATGACAGTATGCCCGACTCCATGACAAACTTTCAGAAAACTGATGCAAAAATGAGTTGGAAATGAAAGTGCCAACCTGGTTGTGATTTCATGTAGTTTCTGGTATGTGCTTAGTCAGAGCCCAGGTTTGAGTCACAAATACATAACCTTTGGTTTATTATTAGAGTTTTGTGTTTTGCATGAAGGGTGATGACTTAGAATTGCCAATGCTAATAATTTTTCATAGATTCTAATGACATTCTGAAGACATCATTTTTTAAACATTGCTCATCAGATGTATTCTAAAATTACATGAAAATGTGGATGTAAGTGGATTCTGGTGTGCTTTACATGAAACAAAATGTGTTGTGATAGGATTCAAGCTTTTAATGAAAGCGTATCAGATTGGAGTTATTAAAAGGGATGGAATGTGGGGGGGAATGGAATGTGGTTCCTGGATCAGCTTGCTTACTTCCTTAACCATGCTAATTTTGTGTCAGTGTATGGCACACAGAATTAGTGCTAGTGCTTGATGTTGTGAGTAACAGGAAAATATTTTGGAGAGATACTATTAAAATCCATGCTTTGCAGATGAGGAATTGGAAACACAGAACAATTAAGTGCTTTCCCCGAGGCCACACAGCACTGTGTGATTCACAGAGATCTTTGCAGGAGTGTGCTTAGAGCTGGGTGAGCAGCTGTGTGGCTTGGTGAACAGACCGTCCAATTATGCTCCACTAGGTTCAGTCAGCAAACCTGCAGGCAGGTTACGCCTGAATCTTGAGCATGTCCTAGTGCCGTGGCTTCAAAGAATGTTGCATGCTCAGTGAAGCAGGGATGCCTGGCACACCCCTGATCAGTCTTTTTCACTCTGCCCTTTTGGAAACTCCTTTTTCCTCAAGTAGCTTCTTAAAAAGAAAAAAAGTAAAGAAAATACCACTATGTATTACTAATTTCTGTTTAGTTGATTTGATTCTGTAATAAATAGTTAGGTGTTACAAATTTATCTTTCTCTGGTTCATTATGCTCTATTTATACTGTAAATTCCCAGTCACCCTGTGAAAAAACTAATTAAGTCATGTTATTGGTAGAACCAGTGTTTATACAAATTTCTCCTATAGACATTTATAAAAATGTGGCTACCTACAATTATAAAAATTTTGTGGCTACTAAACAGTGTGCAATATATTAAAATATATAAAGTTAAAAGATTACTCTAATTGCACATGCAGATCAATTAGAATAAAAATTTTATTATCTTGTCAAATTTTTATTTTAAAAAATTATAGATAAAATTGAAATTCTCTTTATTCTGCCTCCTGTTCCCATTTCCCACATGCAGCCAACCACTGTCACACAGTTAGTGTGTATGCCACTTATTCTGTTTTATTTGTGCTTTTAGACACACAAACACAGCCCTGGCTGGTGTGGCGCCATCGGCTGGAGGGTCATCTGGTAGACCGGAAGGCCGCAGTTTTGATCCACAGTCAGAGCACGTACCTATAATAGGTTGTGGGTTCAATCCCAGGTCAGGGATTATCCTAGAAGGCAATCAATCAATGTTTCTATCTCACATCGATGTTTCTCTAATAATAATAAATAATTAATAAACAATAATTCTAATTCTAAGTATAGAGGGTAGGGCAAAAATAGGTTTACATTTGTTTGTATAGAAAATAACACAATAATTTATAAATAATAAATAATTCATTAGTACCAGAACAAACTCTGTTTCACGTGCTCACAACCATAAACTTGCCTTGCCCCGTCCTGGAGTATATGAATACAGTATCTTTAAAGTAGAAGTCTCATCTACTAATTTTATTATCCTGGAGCATAAATTTCAGCCCCTTGCTCAGAATCTCAGTCTGCTAGTTTCACTAATTATGAAATTAATTTTATGTACAGTTCTTTGAGAGTTAAACTTATTCTATTAACAACCATATAGCAAGTATATCACAGTGCTACTATATTTTAAAAATAGTTTAAAACTTATTGGACAGAATGCATATCAGTTCTTATCAGTCTTTTTGGGGCAGGATTAATTCAGCAGGACAATAATCACTTTACACATCTTCAGCAAGAAGCAGTAGGGTTTTAATAAGTAACATTAAAACCTTTGTATTTTCACTTCTTTTTAAAAAAATTTTTTATTGTTGTTCAGTTACAGTTGTCCCCATTTTCCCTCATTGTTCTCCTCTGCTCATCCACCCCCGACATTCAGTCCCCCATTGAAACTTACATATATGAAATTTAACAATTTCATATTTGTATTAATGCAGTTCCCTGATATGCAAAGATTGAGAGAGAGAGATTGAGAAATAGACAGAATTGGCTTATTTATTTATTTATTTTAATCCTCACCAGTGGGTGTTATTTCATGGCTTTTAGAGAGAAGAGAAGGGGAAGGGTGGGGGGGAGGTGAGGGAGGGAGAGAGAGAGAGAGAGAGAGAGAGAGGGAGCCATCAACTGGTTGCCTTTGGTATGCATCCTGACCAAGAATCAAACCTGCAACCTATTATAGGTTGGTGCCCTGACCATGAATTGAACCTACAACCTTTCAGTCTAGGGGACAATGCTCCAACTAACTGAGCCACATCCTCTAGGGCCAGAATGAGGTCATTTAGACTATGATGGCGGTGGGGGGGGGCGATGGAAAGAGAATTAATATCATGGAAATAGGTGGGGCTGATATAATGAGAAATTATTGTTCTTCACTTATGGCCTGCCACAGATGGACTCAGTTTGGTGTTATTTTAGCCATCTGATTGATGTAGGGAGAAAGTATCCATTTCTATACTGTCAGAATGCTGAATGTTGTCAAAGCAGGTCCAGCTCTCAGAAATCAAATTCAGAATCACTTGGGAAAACTTTGAAAAATGCCTGAAAATATACTTGATTTTGATGATATATAATTGAGAAAGGAAATTGCAGCCAAATATGAGAGCAAATGAAACAATGCATAAATAAGTAAAATCCACAAATAATCATAAATGTCATTTGGCTGGTTCCCCTTTCTTACCCAACAAAATTTCATGAAAATTTCTAAAAATAAAACTGCATGTTATATAAGATTTATAAGCATTTCCCTCAACTCTTCTCCCTGGTTGCCAACAAAAAATAATGTAAGCATAATAGAAAAGAGAAAGAAGATATATAATGTTAATAATATGAGTCAATAAAAACATCAATAAAAGCTATCAATAAAAACATCTCTGGAATAGTTTGGCATTGACAGTGATGAAGGCAGGAGAACAGAGCCTGTATTAGATTAAAAAATCTAGAAAGTGTGGGCAGGTTGTAGCACAGGAATAACAATCCAATCTGACTGTGATTCCCAGCCGGCTTTTAGGCAGAGCACAGCAGCTCAGTCCTAGTGGGGAAAAAAATGCAGACAATTTGAAGGGAGTGGAGAGAGCAGAAGAAAGTGTGATGAAAGAATTGAAAGATTATGCAACAGAAGATTTTTTACAGCCTGGCTAAATAAATGAATGGATATATTAGGTATTTATTTGTAAAAGAGTGTAAAAGCTTCAGAGGAAAGAGACTTAAGGGTAGATACTAAGGGCAATAGAATTTCTGGGACAAAATAAAGATCTCTTACCAAGAAAAATTTCCTGGGAGTGTGATCTGTTAGGATGTGAAAATCTTTCCAAATGTAGTTAATAAGAACCCCCTTAAGACATACAAAAACTGAAAAGACACCCATAGAAAATAGCGTGAGAGACATTTCATGGTTACTGGAGAGGAATAGCAAAGTGGGACTGTGGACTCTTTGCTTGTAATTTCTATTAGACACTAGAGAACTCCACCAGGCAATAGATCAAATTGTTAATACACTCTCATTCGGAGACTCTGCCCCATACATGTTAGCTGTGAGCAAGGGCAGATTACTTGAGATTTCTACATCTTAGTTTCCTGGTCTATAAAATGTACATAGGTTTATGGTACCTTACTAGGCTATTGTTAGTATCAATCAGAAAACCATGTACAATTTTTACTGAATGCCTGGGGCCGTCAGTGCTCCATAGTGAGTAGCTATTAGCTAACCCACTGCTTTACAAGATAATTGAAAGTAGTCTATGTGACCTTTAAATACCAAAGTAGTCAGAATAGAAATATTGATGAGAAATTTTTGCTTTATCTCAAAGCAGCATTAGAGCCACAGAAATGCAATATTTTTCAATATAAAGGTTAATCAGGGTATGACATTAATAGGACTTAAAGTACTAGTTCTATCTGTGAAATACTCGTATATTATGGACTGAGTCTTCTTTATTTTAATATGACACCAAGTTAAATATTATATTTTTGTTCCTTTCGATTAGCCATTTTTGCCCTATTATGAGAACAAGTATAATTATGTTACTAATGAGACTTTGAGAGATTAGTGTGTAATAGACATTCTCATTGAATTATTAATGTGCAGAATTCTAGTGCTCTGTCCTTGCCAGAATCCCCACATTTCATTTTGGATCAAGAGTGAATTCTCTACAGAAATGGAGGCTTCCAAAGCCTTTGTTGATTTTTTCATTAAATTTTAAATGAAGGTTTTCCTATTTTTCTACCTCTCATACTAAATATAAGCCCCTCCTGCATTTTTCAGCTATAAAACTCAGCTAAACTCTCCATAAAACTGTTCTTGCCTCATCCCTATCTCCAGCCCACAACTTGAGCTCTTTCCACGTCCTTCCTTACTGAGTGAGCCAGCATGGCTCTGCTTAGTTGTGTAATTGTTTATGCACTGTGCCGTGGTCACATGTTCCTGTCTACCCCGTCCCGTCCAGAGTCAGAAGCTCCCAAGGAAGTAACGCACATCTTCTCCAATAATCCCCAAAGCCATGCTGTGTCCACAGAAGGGATTCAGTAAACCTGCTGCAATTGACTGGGGCCTCCTTCCCCCACCCCCCATTTACTGTTAAGTGTCTCCTGCGGAGCTGTGTCTGAAGTAATTGAGGCTTGGGGTTTGTATTCTCATTATGCTAATGGTTATTACTTTCTTTATTTTTAAAAAAGAATGGTTGTTGGGATCCAAGCTAACCATGCTGTTTTCTGTATACTACTAAGCACTTCTCAGTCAGAAGCTGCCCCTCAGTCTTCTGCTCTCCCAGGTCGGCCTCCTCCCTTGTAGGAGAGGATGGGAGGAAGTTGCAGTATTTATACTGAGGAGGAGAGCCTTGAGCACTGATCCCCAGGGCTGTGTCTGGACGAATGTTTCCATTCAGCTGCTCCCAGATTTGGGGGTTTTGGGGTTTTCCACAAAAGCTGTCAGAAACTAAGTTTGTGCCTAAAGAGCAACTTCGTCTGCAATTTGCATTTCTTCCTACTCCCTGCTGTGTTTCTTGCTATCTGGAAACTTCTCAGCAGAGTAGCAGGCGCTGGGAACCATCAACCCTTTTCCTCTCTCAAATTCCATATTCTTCCTTGGAATGTGAGTTTTGTTTTGTTGTTGTTCTGCTTATAGAGAGGAGTTCCTGGGGATTTTATGCTTAGCTGAAGGCAGTAAGCCCTTTTCCTTATTTCCTCAACGTTGCTTTTGGCCCTGGGTGTGCAGGAGGAGAGGTCAGGAGTGAAGGCCCCTCTGATCCTGATTCAGTCTCTAGCTGCATCGTTCATTCAGGCAAGTTCCTGTAGTTCCACAGACTTCCATTTCCTGCTGCACAAATGATGAGGGGACAGATGAAGTAGATGCTTCTTAAAGCAACTCCTAAGCCTAAAATGTTATGATTCTAATGTTAAATTCACAGCTTCTCAACATCTGATAAGACTTACCATTAATGTTGCTGAAAATATATTTGGGGATACTCTTGATTTAAAAAAGAAGAGAAAAACCTGATGAAAAGTGAAGACTTGAGTCAATGCTATTGACTTCACTCAGGGTGACTTTCATGTCCTAAGGATAAGTAAGAGGAACATTCATTAATTGGGGCTTAGGTAATGCCTCTTTTATTAAGATTAATTACTTATTTTTTAGTTAGTCATTGTGAATTGGCATAGCCAAGTTGACCATTCGGAGCTATCAGGTTCTATTGCTAATTATTGTAGCCTACGTGTAATTCGAATAGGATAAGGTACGTTGGTCTCCTTTCCACAAGCAAGCCACCAGGTATAAGGTAACATCAAAAGCAAATTTGGGGTGTAATTATGATTTACCCACAAGTATTGCTACCAAGGAGATACAAAATGTTCTCACAATCTTCATAGACCTCTCAGTTCTTTGTTCCTTAGACATTGTGATAAGTGTCTTATATCAGAGACTCACACCAGGTTGATGTAACAATGTTCCTGAGGCAGGATTAGCTACCTCCCTAGTCAGACTAGCTAACAGATTCCATTTCAGATCATAGGACACATGACCCAAATTAGTAAATACCAAGCTTAGGAAGGTCACCATTTAGATTCCTAGATCCCTGTTCATCAATAGTGAAGGTACATTTTTTTTTATTCAACCCACATTTCTTGAACACCATGCAATTTGCCTATGGAAAGTGATTTTATAATCCATCATGTAAATTAACAAAGGTCTTACTTACAGATCCGGAGAGCAGTAGTTGCTGTCGCAAAGGGCCACATTTGGGCTGTGGGTCCCACGGTGCATTCCTTCGGTCAGCACCCTGAAGATGGAGAATAAATCCAGCTCTCTCATGTTTCTGCCTCTCTGTCTCACACACACACACACACACACACACACACACTCACTCACTCACACCGCACCATTTACTCTAAAGCTCTTTTAAGATACATGATTTAAGGGGATATACAACATGATTAAAATTGCTACTAGTACCGAGGGATATTTTCCATTTAGAAACGAGACTGTACCCATTTTATGTGCTCCTAGGAATGGCCAATGAATATTAAACAGGAATATTTACATGAAACTTTTTTACATAAATAAAAACATGTTATAAATTCTGTATGTACCTTGGGGTTTTTTTGAAAAAAAAAAAAAAAACATATAAAGCCTCCTGGGTATCTTACTAGAACAGTGTGTAAAGAGCAGCTGTGTTCTGCAATACATTTAATGTGTAAGAATATTTTATAATTTATAAATTAATTTGTTTTATTATTTATAGAACAAATCATGTTGGTTATGTGTCCAACATTTTGTGTTTTCCTCAGATTCTCAGAGCAAGTGATCATAATTATGTGATTACTCCCATTTTGAAAATATTAAGTCTAATTTAAACTGATATATGCTCTCATTCATGAGACCATAGGTTGGCAAACTTTTTTTTTTAAAGGGGCCACACTAGTAAATACCTTAAGCTTTGGGGGCCTGTAAGGGTTCTGTCACAACTACTCAAATCTGTTGTCATAGGTACAGAAGCAGATCAAAGCAGTATGTAAACTAACGAGCAAAGCTGTGTCCTAGGAAAATCTTGTCTCAGAAACAGGCTCTGGGCTTGACTTGGCCAGAGGCCCAGCGTTTGCTGAGCCCTGCAACTAGACTGACATCTGGAAGCGAGTGACCTGTGGATGGCTGTCCACGACGGGGATCTCCTTAAAGGCACGGGTGTGTCTTCTCATCTCCAGTTCCCCCAGTGCCTCGATGAACAGTCACTCAATAGACATTTTTTGAATTAAAGAATGAATTAACAAAAATAAGAATTAATTCACAGAAGAGGTATAAAATCAACCCATTGTTCTACGATTTTCTGTCTTTGAACAGGAGCTATGTTGTTTTTCGCTGAAGATATTTATATTACAATCTCTGGCCAGTTATGCCTCACACTCATGGAGCTAAGAAGAAGTACAGGCTTTAAACATAGGGGGTTGTTAGTCAAAACCATTTCATCGAGAAATAGAGTTCTCTAACAGAGCGGAGGTGTTACTTTATGCAGTAAGGTCCAGCTGCTTGCTGTTCTGCTATAAACTTTACTGGACACTATGTTTGTGTAACTGGTTTCATTGGAAGCTCCTCATTATACTTTATCCAATTTGTCTTTTGTTGTCTATTATCAAAAACAACTGAGCATCACTAATATACACATTCTCTTCTTTAGCTTTTGAAAAATTACTCAGTAATATTTATTAAGAGTTGTTATTTTATCAAATATATATATATATATATATATATATATATATATATATATGTTTGTGTTTAAGCAGAGAAAACTAGGAAAATATCTCCATATGGTACAGTTGGGTACTCTTCCAACCCTCAACCCTGCCTTCGTCTTACTGAAAGTATCTGTACAAATGTGAATCATGTCTTGTTAACAATTGATGCATTCTAGAATTCGCTTCTTCCTAAACCACGAAGTGTCATCTATAAGCAAGATGTTAAACTCCCCCACACCTCTGTAAGCCATGTTGAGGGCAAAACCTGGGTCAGGTGGAGCTGTGTTCACATTCCGGCTTGGAGGAGACATATTTGTAGTTTTCACACCTGATAGCCTTACAACTCGAGCACAAAATGTCAGGCTTCCATTACGTCAGCCCAAGCATGCTGTTTCTGATACCCTAGCCTTTAATTCTTTGAATTCCCAGTTTGGCTCAAGAAGGTGGACCTATGCTAGTTGGCCTTACGATAATAGTTGAAAGGATTATTGTTGGCCCCCTCTATTCATCTCACTTCCCCATAAAATCAGCAGCCAAACCAACCAGGGCCCAGGTATCCATGAAATCCTTACTGGCTGCACCTTCCCCTGGCTTAGCGAGAAGCTTCAAGTCAAAGAACACAGATGAACTTTTGTAAAGGGATTAGGGTAGGCGAAGAACATTATTCAGAACCAAGTCGATAGAACCTGACAATCCAATTGGTAGCCTTCAAGGTGCTGGTGTCTTTGGGGATGTTGGGGTCTGAGTCTGTGTTTTACTTCTGCAGGTTTAACAACATTGGATAGCTTTAGAAGGGCACCAGAGGTCCAGATGCAGGTCCAGAGATGGATAAAGACTGCCAAACTGAATCTCCAGAATTACATTGTGAGATTGGTTGCACTGTCTTCCTTTTGCCACTTGCCCAACTTCTTGAAGCTGGGATTCAAATACAGACCATCTAACTCCAGAGCACTGACTTTTAACTCTGTGCTGTGGATTCACCATTTTGAATAGTTTGATTTCACAAAAGGATAAGTGGAGATCAAAACAAGAAGTGATCACTGCATTACTGAATTATCCTATCAAACTGTTGAGAAGAATAAATACCATAATGTGTGTCCATTGCTCTGTATAATTCCTGGCACAAAGTTAAGCAATGATTAAAATGTACCTGTTACTATGAATGACACAGATGGATTCTGGGCAAATTACAGGACAGTCTTCATTTATTACACATGGTGCTAAGAGCACCTGATTTTATTAGTATTGTTATTAAAGAAAAAACTAAGTGCCCAAGAAGGTATATATTTATAGCCTGGGAAAGACATAGCCTGGGAAAAATGCCCTGGGTTCTCTTTTTAAAGAAAGGTTTGACTTCGGTGAGAAACAGCTTGCTGAGGTTGAAAAGTGAGAAGTGGAGAGAATGAGACTCTTTCCTGTGTTTACATTTTAGGCTTGCCTTCTGACTTTCAACTCTATCTTCAGAACTGCCTCCTGGCTGGGCATGCGTCTTCCTCACTTTAAGGAAGGTGGCAAGAAAAATCCAAGAACATTTTGCTTGTGTGTAATGGACTTGACTAACGATGGCCTTTGCCTAGGAGCCTGCAGATAAGAGTTTGGTTCTAAGGCAGAGAGAGACCTGGGGGAACAATCATTTCTGGTCTCCCTTATCAAGCCCAACACCATCTTTTGTTTACGATATGTGTGCCACAAGAGCACAGTCAATATTGAATTCCAAAGAAGGGAAAAAAAAAATCTCTCATAGAAACAGCTGTGTCCCATACACAGCTAGTTAACTCAGGCGAATTGCGAGAAATGGGAAAGTTTCCATTTCTTTTGTGTTTATTCTTGGTAGTTATAAAAACTGTCTTTTGTAAATAAGGGAAGCCTGGTTTTAAACAGCTTTGATTAATATCTGCTGTTGATGCATTAAGTTCTACAAAGTTTTAGAAAATTAAAATAAATCAGATGGAAAGACATTTATATATTTCAAAGAAAATACTTGAAGAACCCTGGCCCAGTTGCTCCACTTTGTCCACCCTGCATGTGTTTGGATTATGGTCCTTTCATGTCTACACTGTCACTTAGACCGAAACCTGCGAGGTATCACTTAAGGCCAGAATTGGGCCCCAGTAAATGCCTTGCTCATGGACAGCACACTGTCATTGTGTAAGTGTTCGTCGCTGATGCATACTAAAAAAAAAAATTAGTTCCTTGAACAGCAAAAAAGACCACCACATAATTTCCCTGGCTCTGTGAGCTGTGGCAAAGCAGCCCTACAGATTAGTGAATTCTCTGAGAGCAGGGACTCACTGTGTTCTCTCCAGTTTTTACCTAGTTTTCAGCACAGTGCTGGCAACTCTTGAAGTTTTCAGTCAACGCTGGAGAATTGAAGAAGAAGCCACAAAATTCTGAGGGCAAAATGATCTAGGTGTGTCTTGATGCAGAAGTCTGTCCATGGCAGAAATGTTAGGTGATTGGGGAAATGGGATAACCAGCGCAGGCTGCCAGGGTCCCTCTAAGCGTGGTATGTGAGTTACAATAAATGAATATTTGGTGCTTGAAAGAATGAGTTTTGCAAAGTAATCTAAATACCAGAGCGTGGCCTAGGCCTTGGGGAGATGAGAGTCCTCTGCTTTCAGATTAAGGAAGCAGGGCTTTTGTGTTTTCTTGTTTGTGCTCTTAAATAAGACTCGGTAACTTGTCATCTGCATAATATTATGTGTTTGACTAAATAAAGGTAAAATCCAAGATGTGTGCTTGGTAGTGCTGTGTAATATAATCTCTGTCTCCTTCTCTCTCTGTATCTCTCTCCCTGTCTCTCTCCCTTCCCCCGGTCCCCTCTCTAGCTTGGGCTCAGGAACACGTAACTAATGTTTTCTCAGTACCCTCAGTCCCTGTCACAATACCAGGCAAATGCTGGATGCCGAATCAATGTTTAATGAATTTCATGTATGTGTCTCGCTTCAAGTCATTATGAAAACATTGAAGACGACAGACAGAGCTCTGCTGACCACTAGCAACCCTCTCTCTAGTAGTTCTCAGCACCTCAATCTGTACTCTTTGGTTACAGTTGTTCAACCAGTTACTAATCTAATGAATTGTAACAGTTGAACAACTGAACCCAAAGGGTGCAAAGTGGAAACATTTCATTGGGAAGTCTGCTAAGGACAAAGGAAACAACTGCTGATCCCTCTTCAGTTTGCAAAGGGAAAATTCCTTCTCAAGCAGAAGCTATGTGGTGCTTCCTTAAATTATCATTAATTTGTAATGATGTGTTAATCTTTATGTATCATCTATTCTTTTCATGAGGCTTATTTGAAGTGTAAGGTGCCTCCTCCACAGGGTGTGATACTAACCATGTGTTAATTATTGTCTGAAAATAACCAAGGATATGAACAATAAAAAGTTTTGAAAAATGAGACACGTTTCTTTTATTGATATTTGTGCCTCTAGGCTGAAGTGATGTATGCAATGTGAAGTGTAAAATATGATATGAAATAGAAAATCATTTGTGGTTTATATGAGGGAATGTATTATACTCATGTGCATTCATGGTCAAGAGCAGGAGGCTGTTAGGTTGGATATTCTAATATTTGTTTCCAAAATAAAGTTCTTAATCTTGATATCACCCTGTATTTGCAAAGCATTATGGTAAAGCTATTGCTCATTGTTTCAGAGTGTTTTCTCTATGAGGACCCAGGAAGCATTTCTACCTGATGCTTCGCCATCAAGAATAGCTCCATATTTTCTGAGTAAAAGATTGTGTTCTCTTTTCATTTTGGCTGATAAGAAGCTCACTTTTCACAAATGGAACCTGTGGGATGCATTTTGAACAATACTTTTGTTATTCTTTCTCACACCATCATATCTTTTTTAAGGCAAATTACAACTAATAAATGCATAACAAGCCAAAAAAACCCTTTACAAATGTGATTGTTGTTGATGTAAGTGTACACCTATCATCTGGTGTTCCACCTTATTTTCTTCTACCATATTGTTACTGACAAGTGTCTTTTTCCTTGGCGATTTGATTAACTAGGACCACTTTACATCTTTGTTCTTCTCTCTGCCTCCAGACCCCTGTGTCCATCTGCATGTGTTCTTGCTTCTGTGGGACCTCAAACCTCACCGCAAAACTCTACAGGCGTGGAGCCACTGTTCACAGGAAATCCAAGAGTCCCTAGCATATGTAAATTTGTCAGTTTTGCTAAAACCTCAAAGTGTCACATGGACCATGCACTACACATTGTCCTGTTGGCTTCTTGGTCTGATCTCCTCACCTGGTGCCCCTCTTGGCATCTTGGCTTTCCAATGTCAACATTTCTACTCACCTATGCCCTTCCCTGATCAAGAAACTCTGGGTGCGTTCCAGGGCCCCACCTCCCACCCCATCTCTGAATTCTGAGGAATGGCATTTTCTCCGCCTTGTTTGCATTTACTTTTCAGTATTAATTGTTCTAGAGAAAGCATTCACTCAATTAATCCATCATGTAAATGTTTTTTCTTAGATTTTTTAAAAATTAAATTTATTGGAGTAATATTGGTTAATAAGTTTCTATAGGTTTTCAAGTATACATTTCTATGATACATGATATGTATATTTCATTGTGTGCCCACCACCCAAAGCCAAACCATCTTCTGTCACCATATATTGGGCCCCCTTCACTCTCCCAAACCCCCTTCCCTCTGGTAACAACCATGCTATTGTTTGTGTCTATGGCTTTCAGTTTCATATCCCACATATGAATGAAATCATATGGTTCTCAGCTTGTTCTTACTGACTTATTTCATTTAGAATAATGTTCTCAAGGTCCATTCATTTTGTTGCAAATGGCAGTGTTTCATCTTGTCTTATGGCTGAGTGGTATTCCATTGTATATATGCACCACATCTTCTTTATCTCATCATCTATCAAAAGACACTTTGGTTGTTTTCATGTCTTGGCCACCGCAGATAGTGCTTCAATGAACATAGCGGTGCATATATCTTTGTGGATAAATGTTTTCAAGTATTTCGGGTAGGTAACAAGAAGAGGGATGCTGGATCACATGGTAACTATTCTTAATTTTTTGAGGAACCTCTACACTGTTTTCCATAATGGCTGTACCAGTTTACATTCCCACCAGCAGTGAATGAGGGTTCCTGTTTCTCCACAACCTCCCCAACATTTGTTATTACCTGTCTTGTTGATGATAGCCATTCTCACAGGTGTGAGGTAGTATCTTATTTTAGCTTTGATTTGCATTTTCCTAGTAGCTAGTAAAGTGGAGCATCTTTTCATATATTTGTTGGCTATTTGTATGTCTTCTTAGGAGACATGTCTGTTCAGGTCCTTTGCCCATTTTTTAATTGGATTGTTTGGTGTTGAGTTGTATGAGTTCTTTATATATTTTGGATATTAACCCCCTATCAGAGCTATTGTTTGCAAATATCTTCTTCCATTCAGCTGGTTGCCTTTTTGCCTGCCTTCCTTCCTTCCTTCCTTCCTTCCTTCCTTCCTTCCTTCCTTCCTTCCTTCTTTTTTCTGTGCAGAAGCTTTTTAATTTGATATAGTCCTATTCATTTATTTTTGCCTTTACTTCCTTTGCCTTTGGGGATACTTAAATTTCAAGTTCTTAAAATTTTCTCTATGATCAAGGTCCATAAGTTTGGTACATGTTTTCTTTTTATATGCATCTGCTGTATTCTTGATACTAGGGGCACTAACATAAATAAATAATATATAGAAGAGCCATTTCCCATGAAGTTAAAATTGGAGTTCAAATTAAGGTTGGGGGAAGCAGAGATTTAAATAAATTACCAGTTAAAATATGTGGTGAGTGCCATGATTAACAATATACACAGGGCTTTAAGGGAGTGGAAAGGAGCAGGTTTTAGCCTGGCATAGGAAGGTATGACACTGTGAGTCTCAAAGAAGGAGTGTGGGGTATGGGGAGGAGAAGGAAGAGCAGCAGGAGGAGGTAGATAGCAGAAGCAGAGACACTGAGGCAAGAAACACTAGGACAGGTGTGTGACAAGGGCCCCTGAGTGGATTGTTGATAAGATCTGAGGCAGGAGATACACACGATCAGGTACTGGAAACCTTCTGTACCAAGTTAAGGATTTTATGTTCATCCTGTGATCATGAAGTATCCACGCAGTTGTGGGGCAAGATCCTAGAGGCCGGATAAAGAATAAACACTCAAGGGGTGAGATTGGAGACCAGGAGTATAAATGGCGGCCACTGCTTTGACGCATACAAAACTTCACATGGGCTAGTGGTTCTAGCAATTGCTAGAAGGATGCTAATTCCACAAAAGTTTAGAAGATGTAATAGGCATACTGTATGAGTATGGTTGGGAGAAGGGGACAGGTCTTTTGTTGGCAATTGATAAATAAGTCATAGAAGAAGGTGAGGTTTGGGGGCAGGTGTAGTGAGATTTAGAGGTACTAAGGGGATTTAAGTTCTGTCAAACATGAGGGTGGTAAATCTAGCAGACAAGTAAGTATCTGAACACCTCATGTATACATTTATATAATACATGCATATATTTGTTATTCTCCTTATGCTCATTTATTTTGTATATTATATAAATATGTCTATGACATCTGCTAATTTTTTACTACCATATTGTTTTTTGGTATGCAGTAAATATGCTTTATGAGGTGATGTCCATTTCTACTTAATGACTGTAGAGTTGCATTCTTATCCCAATTTGATTAGTGATAAAATACCTAAGTTATATTTTTTAACCTTAGTAGCATGATTTATAAAAGGGAAATAAAAATATCAAAGGTATGATTGCCCAAACTTGGGATGTTGGTAAACAGATACAGTAATACAAAATTCTTTTCTCGTTAGCCAACTACTGCAAAATTATATTAGTTTCTTTACAATTAATTGATGACTTCACTTGAAGCCAGAACCAATAGAGATTATAATCACTCAGTCCTGCAGTTCTGAATGTTTTGTTCTCGCTTTTATTAGTTTTCTAAATATTCCCAGTTGACAACTGGATACAGTTCAGTAATTTTTATGCAACTCCCTCTTGCAGGGTACTGAAATTTGTGAGCAGGGATTCTGCAGAGCTCCTGTGGGAAATCCTGCCCACTATTAGATGAGATCTAGCTACACAAGCTCAAGGGTCCTGCCTGAGTGTCAGATCACTATTCTATAGCCCCTGCGCAAAAGAAACTATTCCTGATTCTCTCAGAGAGAGACTGTCTAAATGGGTGTAACTAGTAGATGGTGATTTAAGTGAGTGATTTTTTTATATTATTGGTTTTTAAGTATTTATCAGGGAACTGGAACAAGTCAGTCCATAGATGCAGCTCTACTGACCTTTTGAGCACCAAACTCTGCTCCCATCTTCCTTTGTGTTGCATTCACTGCAGTCATTGTTCTGACCTCACCATCATTTCGTCATCATTATCATCATCATCATCATCACTAACAGCTCTCAGGTCTTGGATGCTCAGGTTTGCCTGTGTTTGAACCAGGCATTCTGGGTTTAAAGCCTACATTCTTTTTTTTTTTTTTTTTTTTTTTAAGAAAGGGGAAGGGAGGGAGAAAGAGAAACAATGTGTGGTTGTCTCTCACACACCCCTACTGGGAGACCTGGCCCACAACTCAGACAAGTTCCCTGACTGGGAATCGAACTGGCAACCCTTTGATTCAGAGGCCAGCACTCAATCCACTAAGCCACACTAGCCAGGGCTAAAACCTACATTTTTAATGTCCACTTCATAACACCTTCCTAATAGCCCAGAGATTCCTACAGGAAAATAAAAAAGTTGGTGTTGTGGTTTTAAAATTGATTTGCAGTCCACTAAGTTCTATTTTTATTGGTACTCTTTTATATACTTTTGGGAAGTGATGCCAGAATTAACCTTGTAAATTTTTTAAAAAGATTTTATCTATTTATTTTAGACAGAAGGGAAGGGAGAGAGAAAGAGAGGGAGACAAACATCAATGTGTGGTTGCCTCTTGCATGCCCTCTACTGGGGACCTGACCTGGACCACAACACAGGCATGTGTCCAGACTGGGAATCAAACTGGCACTCAATCTACTGAGCCATACCAGCCAGGGCCAACGTTGTAAATTAAAAATAAAAAAAAAAAATTGAGATACAACAACCAACTATAAAGTTATAATTTATTGCCACATTTATTGTATTAAATTGTAATAAATATTTCTGATTCTTATTCCTCCCTTCTTGTGATAAAAATCTGATAATTTAGCATACTTTCTTCTGTGCATTACATGAAACAATAATTTCTTTACAGACTTATGAGAGTCATACATTTTCCCAGCTGTCAATTGAGAAATAATAGAAATGAATGGTTTTAGAAATGAATGGCTCTGCGTCTAGATCTCAAATTGTAAAAGTCATTGAGCTGGAGGCTCTCCCGTTCTGATGGAGGCTGTGGGAACGGCCAGGTACAGAGTGCGCATGTCCCCAACCAGCTACCTGCCTGCGGTACTTTGAGGCCTTCCATTGGCACAAGTAACAAGTGAAACTTCTGTTCTCAAGGAAATTAGGCGACTGCCAGGGCAGGATGGCTTTTTTAGTTTTTAGAGACACAGAAATTGGGTTTTTTAGCCTGATCTTAATCTGTGGTGAGTTAGCGAGTTAGCTATAGTCTGGGCTAATGAAAGGCGTTCTTTGGATCAAAAGCTGCTGGATGTTCAGAAGAGGAAGGTTGATTTGATGCTGTCATCCTGATCTCAGAAGCAGCGCAAGTAATTAGGGTTTTGCTCTAAATAGATTTGCCTTTGGACCATAAAGCATATCTTATTACTTCATGTTCTGGCTATTTCCAATCCTTAAAAAAAAAAAATTAAGCCCAGAAAATCTCTAAGCTCCATTTGTGGGCTAACATTGTTTTAACACTCTATTATGATGTTTTCAAACAACAAATACACTTACAGTTAAAGTTCCCTATACAAGGATTTGAGTGTGCATGGGCGTGGTGCTTCCTACCTCTTCTTCTATCTGCCCCTTTATGTTGGTGACGACTTTGAAGGGCCCATGGAGAGTAAACCACAGCACAGTCACCTTCTCAAATAGCCATACTATATAGAGAGTCAGGGGCCAAGGTAATTACGGGCGATCTGTTAAAGGTGGGGCAGGGCCATCTCCCTCCCCTTTTACAAGTATTCAGACATACCTTAGCCAATCATTCACAGTTTAAAAAACAAGGAGCTTCCTCTGGTCATTATAGAGAATGCTGTTCTTTGTTCTTTTCCCCAGCATCCTGCTGCTCCTCTCTAATCTTCAGGTCAAAGGCCAGTTTTTCTCAGAAGCATTCAGGCAAAATTAGGAGCCTCTTCTACTGGGCCCAAATTATTTCTGTAATGGTTTTATAACATTAGCATATTACACATCTGTCTGTTTGTAGATCTGCATCCTCACCAGAGGGCTATTTGCAGTGCTGAAACTGGTCTCTATAGGTCTTCAACATATGTCACTGCATACAGTAAGCAAATAAGGACAGAAAAGTCTGTTATGACAAGTGGGGCCAAGGGCTAGATCCCACTGGGACAACTTAGCTGGGTTGGCCATTCGAGCCCAGGTCATCTCACCTTGCCTCAGTCGGTAGTCAAAACCTAAGTCCCTCTTCTGGCTGTTATTTTTCAGTAAATAGGAATGTGATCCCAATTCATAATAATAGAAAAGACTTTGGTAACAGCTGCCTGATCTCTGACTGATATGTGAAAATACTGAATGGGTCTTTCTTGGAATCCTGTCTTACAATGTGTGCGATCTTCAGCAAGATATTTTATCTCCCTGAGCTTCACTGTGAGCATCTGTTCAATAAGCATTACACACCTTGCTCAGAGGTTTGTTGTGAAGACTAAATGAGATATGTGTTGGGTGCACATAATACAGGAATATAGTAACGTGATAAATACTCATTGAATGAATAAACATAATAACTAGAATATAGCAAAAGCTCCCATTTTCCCACCACTGCCTCATACATGTGGTGCCCCTCAGGTCTCAGATTTGCCTTGCTGACAACCCAGAGGATACTAAGTCCCCTTGCTACCCATTTTCTTGGTCCTCTATATGCCTCCTTTGTGGCACTTAACACAAAGATTCTTAATTAATTATACAACTTTTTACTTAATGAATGTCTCCTCTTTTAAAATGAAAGCCCATAAATTCAGGAGCTGTCTTGTATTGTCTTATCTCCAATGCCTCTTAATACCTGACACACAATAAATGCTGATTGAATAGATGAATAAATTCATTCAACTTGCTTAATATGACCTCTAACTTCAATTCACTCCAAATTACTCCATATTCGGGAATCATGTCCCATTCAACTTCCCCAGCACCAAGGTTAATGAAACTACTGCAGTTCTATGCAAAGACATGTTATCTTGATTGCATTGCCATGATCACACACACAAAAATTCCATGGGTTTCTTTTTCAGACTAGATCCATTTCTGGATTTGCTTATGGATGATTCTAACTATTGATTTGGTCACTCTTTATTTCCTGCTTTCTTACTTCTCATGTGTTTAACTCTTTCCTTACATATTCATTCATCCTTTCAACAGGTCTTCGTTGTGGCAGCCCCTCCTGTATGCTCTGGGAGGGACGCAGAGATGTGTGGGGCAGTCGTCCCAGTCAAGGCACTTCTGAAGTGACAGAAGAGATATAGCGTGTGCAAGCTTAGCTGAAATTTGATGGTGGGATGGATACCTTTAGAAAAATATAAACCAAAAGCATAAGTACTTTCCTCAGTTTTTATTCTCCACTGTATTTTCAACTTTTCTGGATTTCTTACCAAACACATGTGCTAAAATACAACTCCTTCAAGTCATGGCTCACGTGAACTTTTTTAGTGAGGCCTACCTTGACCCCCTCCCCACCAACTCACTCCTTACTATTGCAAAGGTCTCCCCTACCCCATCACCATCCTCTACCTGTTTCCCCACTTGGTTTATCCCACAGCACTCATCTTCTTGAATACTATAAAGAGTACTTATTTATTATTGTGTTATTGTCATCTCTCTGCACTGGAATATAAGCTCCATATGGTGGAGGATTTGTTAGTCACTGATGTATCCCTGGAATAAACACATGTCATATTATAGGCATTCAATGAATATTTGCTGAATGCATTTATTAAATGAAGTAAGGATTAGCAGTTATGCACCTAGACTGGACAAATGGCCTAGGTTGAATCTGCTGTCAGCTGTATGATCTCAGGTGACTTATTTTAAGCCTCTCATTTCGCAGATGTACCTACTGTAGGGGAGGCACAACTTCACCTCTACCCTCATACAGTCTCCTGCTGGGCCTAAGAATTAAATCGACATAAAAAAACACACACAACTTAATATAAGTTTTACACATGAGTCCTCATAAGGAAATGAAGACTCAAAGAAGTGGCAAAGCCTAAATGTCTTATACTAGGTTGTACAAAGAGAGGCAACTATGAAAAAGCAATAAAACATATGCAGAGGTTAAAGGAAGGTAAGAATTATTTTTACAAGGTCTGTTTGTACAGAATTCTCCCAGTTTCTTGGGATAACAATGTTTATTTCTTCCTGGTATCGGGGGGGCATCTTTTACTTGGGATTTTTATTTCCTGCTTTCTGGAAGAAAAAGGGTAGGTAAGAGCATGCTTTTTGCATCTGGTGTTTTATCAGGTGCCTTTACCTCAAAGTAATTCTTGTTCCAAAGTGACATATTTGGGGATGGCATATCCTGCCACACTACCGGCTCCTGGGGCTGTTGGGGACAAAATGTATGGTGCATGTAAAGCCTCAGGCCCCCAGTTAATAATGAACATTGACTGTTTATAAAGTCAGTTCACTCGTCTTCCTTATGTACACATAAATCATACTTGATTTTCCCATTTTTAAAGATCCTAATGAAGTGTAATTACATAATGGTTCCCAACATAATGATTCTACACTTTGAGTTGGATGATTTTGAGAAATACAAACAATACAAGTGGAAACCAGTTTAACAAGAATAAAATCAATATACACCATTCTCAAATATATGCCCAACCTCTGTAATTCACCTCAAAGGAACTCAAGGTTCAGTATGTATTATGCAGAGAGTCACTAAACCACAAATAAGAGTGGGATTGACCTTGACCTAAATAGGTAATCTATGGGGTGGCTAATGGAACAATTCAGTCATTTCAACAAACACTGCATGCCTACCACGTGTTACACACAGTGACAACATTCGGTAATACAGCAATAAAAGAAGTTTCTGCCTGTGGGTACAATTGTAATATACTGAGAAGAGCTAAGAGTAGAGAGGGGCCCCAAAGATTGGAGGAGAGGGTTAGAGTAGCAATCAGTGAAGGACTCATTGGATGATTCTTCAGTTGGGCTGAGTTTGGCATGTTTTGTTTTGTTTTGTTTTGTTTTCCCCAAAATTCAAAGACATCGTAGAGCCTGGATGTTTGGGTTCTATGATAAAGACAAAATAGGGATTTGAGTTATTCACCAAACTTTGAAAAAAAAAAAAAAGAAAGATGATCCTAGAAGGTTAGAGGCCTTGGAGGCTTGTGCATGGCTGTCAGTGGCTTACATACAAATCAGTGTAACGCAGACGTGCATAACGGGGCTTGCCTCTAATACGGTCTGCAAGTAATGTGACAGTGGCATCTCTGAATAAGTGAACATCCCAGCAAAATTCACTTACAGTGCTGTTTGCAGACTTTTACCTGTGCTGCTTGTCACAGTCAATTACCAATCTGTGACACATAGGAACAAATGATCATAGGGATTCGGAGTAGATCCTGCATCTCAAAATTCACCAGACACATGGTTCCTTCTAAGCCTTTGACTTATTCTGAAGCAGCCTCCCTACTAATCCTGAAATCTCTGTGCTGGATATTTACTCTAGGCTCCGGCCGCAAGAGCACGTGCTGGCTGTGCATTCATATCAGAAGTCCAAGAGCTCTCTCGATTGTTTCCCACCCAGTAATAGAATATTGCTGTAATGCCACGCAACAGCTGAAACATCTTTTTCTCGTTTATTTAAATTCCTGTAGCATTTGATGTTTCTGCCATATAATTTACATTTAACCATAAGTTGTTTTTTGCATCACTTATTAGCTGTTTCAAGTATAAATGTCTAGCTTCCTAAGAAGATTAAAAAAAAAAAATCCTTTAAGAACAAGGGCTCACTTCACAGACATGGAGCAAATCAAGAATACTAACTTCACTTCAAATTGATTTAACTATCATCCCAGCAAAGAAAAGCCAGTCTGGCATAGAATTCTTATCTGTACCCACTGATATAACATTAGGAATAAATACATCTGTGTTAATGGGAGTTTGTGAAGGAACTGACTACATTTCCAATAATATAATGCAGTGTTATGAATAAATATGACTGTCCTTTGCCATGGCTGGTCTGGCTCAGTGGATTGAGTGCCAGCCTGCAAACCGAAGGGTTGCCGGTTCAATTCCCAGTCAGGGCACACGCCTGGGTTGTGGACCAGCTCCCCAATAGGGGGTGCATGAGGGGCAACCACACATTGATGTTTCTCTCCCTATCTTTCTCTCTCCCTTTCCCTCTGTCTAAACATAAATAAAATCTTTTAAACAATATGACTGTCCTTTGGGTCTTCCACCCTTTCCCCCATCTCCCCAGTATAAATTCAAATGCTATTCATATTTGAGTTATCCCTACTTATTTAAGCACTTAAGGCAGCAAACCCTAATGTCTTTTCATTTGCGCTTATCACTTAGAACTAATCCAGATATTCAGTACAACAGTGGTATAAATCCTAATCCATAGCATTCTTGAGACTTAATGAAGATGAATCGGATTTAGGCTCTTTTATTTATTGATCACTGAGTGAGGGAATGTTGTTACCTAGAACCTTAGCATCATCACAAGGAAGTGGCTAAAGAAAATCTGCCTTCAGTCATTCACGTTCAGCAAGCACATCTAACTTACGGGCCAGTCACTGTGTTCTGCGGACCCGCTCCACAGCCTTTATCAAAATGGAGCCAAAGGCACTTTTTAAGTGCTTCATGTTGTAATTAAAGTTTCATACCACTGAGTACAAGCACCTTTAAGGGTAAACATGCATGCAAAATGAAAGTTCCATTTGTTTCACTAAAATGTGTATGGACTTGTGACTTTATATTACTTCCATTTGACTTTGAAACAAACAATGCTGCTTAAAACATTTCTTAAAGGTTTATCACCTTTTTTTGAGGGGGAAGCTTTAATAACTACTTTTAATATATAACTAAATCTATATATAATGCTGAGAAAAGGAGTAGAAAATATCCAGAGATATTTTTTTCATATGAAACAAATTAAAATTAATGTAAAGAATCTAGACATTTGTGTGAAGTGCCTCCCATTTCATTGGTTTATTTTATTATGTTACCAGCTTATGGCAATAGACACTTGTATTTCTAATGACAGTTTGCTTTTTGTATTATTTTTAAAATTAAGTATTTGGATATGTTATAAATATTTAAACATAAGAATACTTGTGGGATTTTTTTATGAATTTGAGACCTCGGTTATTTCTTAGTTTTGTTTTTCTGTTTGCCATGTTCTTTCAAATATTGTCCTTCATTTCTTCCCAGATACTTCTTTCTTTAATATTTATTGCTAATGAGACTCTATAAAAAGTGACCAAAAACCTGAACTAAACCGAACTGTTAAATAGTGTTCATTGCTTCTTGAACAATCGAAGGAATTGATATGAGACTGACATGCCCTTTGAGGAGGATTGGACAACTCCATCTTTTTCTTGTAGCTCCTTAGCTTGTTCCAAATTCATCCCTCATCTTTGTTACTTAAGAGTCTTCAGTGCTCATCTCTTGGTAATCAGCATAACACAGCGCGGCTACAGAGCCATTTGCAGGAAGAAAGAAATAACCTTTACATCAGAGTACTTTATAGTGCAGATATTTATTGTGTTGGGGTACAACCAGAGGACATTTATTAAATATCAATACCATCTATTTGCTTATTATTTATTCATTGAACAAACATTATCGAGCAGTTATGCAAAAGGCATTGTTCATTTTTTCAAGTTTTAAAATTGTAATCAGTTCTATTTTTATAATTTATTATGAATCAAGAGGACTAATAATGGGATTTATCTTTCCTTCTCATTGGGTTTTGGGAGTATGTCATAAAGACAGTGAGACTGAGCTCTAGAATCAGAGAACCTATGAAAATTCCAGTTCCAGTGCTTTCTTGCTGGGTGACTCTGGGCAAGTTAATGGACTTCTCTAAGCCTCACTTACTTCATCTTTACAATGGGGATCATAATAGTATTTACCACACCCCTGTCTTCTGAAGAGTGAATTAGAAAATGCATATAAAGCATGTTGTACTGGGTTTGGCAGGTAAGAAAGCAGTCAATAGATGGTATTTGATATTGTTATTAAATCATAGTGCTTGGCTAGTGGATTGTTACCATCTTTTTAACGATACGCATGAGATGTACTCAGAGTAAACTTGGGCAGTGGGAGAGACACCACCACCTGGACTGCGGTGTTGTAAACAAAAGCCCTGAAACTGGGTCTGGCAGTGGTGAGGGGAGCAGATGCTCTGAATGCTTTCTAGGGTGTGTTTTTCACTATATGCCTAAGCTGTGGTGAATGTCATTAATGCCATCTCTCCTTCTATTTTAGGTAAGTACATCACCATTTTTGAAGTTCTATTCAGATGGGTAAGTCTTGCGGTTGGAGCTTCTCATTTTGATTTACATGCTTGGAAAACCTGGACCAGACGATGTGCTCACCATGGTCAGACAAATGCCTTTGTGTTATTCAAGCAGCAATCTGGAAAGATAACAGCATTTTCCACATGCATTCCAACTTCATTTCAAATCATTGGCGGAAAAATTACTCATTATGTTAAATTGGATAAAATTTTATATTTAATATAAATAATTAAAGATTGAGTTTTTTACCCTGTCCAGAAAAGGCAGAGTATTTGAAAGACTTTAGAATAGGAAAAATGATTTCCTTTCTATTAGCAATTATAAAAGCCTCTCTAAAGTAAACATACAGACCTTTATTTTTCTGCTTGCAAATGGGGAATCATTGTTTATTTCAATTCATAAGGAACAGTTATTCCATGATTATATTATATTAATGACACATAATTTTGTACCAAGTAGAGAAGGTGGCCAGTGGCCCCACAAGGTGGTGTGCACAGAACATTGTAGAGAGAATTCCTGTTAGGAGTGAGAGTTCATGTAGTTCATGTAGTATATCCATGGTTGGCTGTAATCTAGCCCCATAAATGCTTGAATTGGAATAAATGACCTAAATCACAACAAGGTATTTGGTATAGATTTAAATTGGATGTGAAAGATGATCAAGCTATGAAATAATTGACAAAAGGTTGTGAGACCTCTGATAAATTTTAAAAACTATATAGACAATTTTATTTGTATTAGGAAATTAAGATGTATCCTGCCTTGCAGCAGAATATTAAATAGATTAGTTGTTCTCAGTGATAAAGCTCAAGTTTGCTCCTCCAGCTTTAATTTCCATAAGTTACACCATATATACTTTATGCTCTGTTAGTCTTGGTCTACCAAGAGGCTAATGCTAAAATGAGATTAGAGATGCAAGGATTTGGGGAAATCCTGATGTAAGAGAATATAGAGAGGAAGCCGGATAAGGCTGTGAGAAACCTCAGAATATGAAAGAAATTTGACCCTAAGTAAAGAAGAGAGAGAGGGAGGGGTGGTTGTATAGAAGCATCCTAGATTGTGTTAGGTTAAGCCATACAGGAGTCCTCAAGCCAAAATCAATCATCAGAAGAGCCCTATGTTTGTTGGGAATGGATCCGCCTCAATACCTCCGCTGTGCTCTGGCATTGCCTCGGAGCAGGTCATGGGAAGTATGGCCATAGCTCCATTGCTTCAGTGGATTTTAGAGGCAGCAGCTGGGCTCCTTTGGCCAATTGTGGATCCAGTCAATAGTTAGAGGTCTGCAGTGCATTCTTGTGGCCATCATTCTTAGGCTCCTAGGTCTTGTTTCTTCCTCTCTCTATTATGGTCTCTCTTCTACCACCATTTCTGATCCACATCTGACTCATTCTTCATCCCCAAGGCAGTTATCACTTCCTTCGTGATCTGGACAAGCAAGTGGCTAGTGATTACTGCTCACTTTTGGAATTTTATAATTCTTTGTATTTCCCTATGGTATTTGTTGCTTTTTATTATTCACTTGCTCAAAATAATTATTGAGAGCTATGTTTATACAAGATGTCTTCCTGTGGTCTGGGGGAGTGTTCAAAAAAAATAAGGCCTGGATAACATTTTGAAAAGCTCATGGTAGTCTAATGGGAGAGACAACGCTACAAAATAAATTAACCAAAATACAGTATAAAAGAGGTAGAACTGTGAGCAAAGAGATGCAAGGTGATAGAATAGGAAGAATTACCTTTTGGGGGAGAAGGAATGGTAGTGCTGAGGGAGGGAACATTTCATGCAAGAAGTGAGACAGAACTTTGTCTTGAAGGTTGACTAGGTAGCTCAGGGTTGATGGTTGAAAGGGTAACCATCCTATGCAAAGGCACAGTGGTATGAAAGAGCATAGTGAAGGCTGATAATACGTGAAGCTCTACGTGGCAACGTGCATTTATGGGATTACGGTGAAAGCTGAGTCTGTAAGATTCACCTAAAGTCAAATTATCTGGGGCTTCTGGACTTGGTAAGTGGTTTGGACTATACTCTATGAGCCTTAATCTAGTTCAGATCATTAGAAAGTCACGTGGACCTGGCTGAATAACAGAAATACTGATGTGTATAATTTCATTATGCCATAACAAACAGACAAAAAAGACAACTGTATTTTTTGTGTTGTGTATATGTTAAATATCCTTAAGTACATTTTCTATATTTAAAAATTGCTAATAAACTATAATGAAGATATCACATTTTGATAAAATAAAATAAAAACATGAGGGACAAGGCCTAAGTGTAATGGGAAGATTTAGCAGATTTTTAATCTCAGGTGTAAGATTTGTTACAAATAACCATTTCCTTCTCTGCATACATTTACTGTTTGTATTGTGGGTTTATAAGACATAATTGGAAAATATAGCTAGGTTCCAAATCACAATTTGATGGTGAACATGCTTTGCAATGTTTGGGAAGGTGGTGTAGAAATTCACTAGAATGTCATTCAACAATTCTAGTTTTAAATCTCCATAAGCCCTAACATCAATGTGTTATTCCATTTTATAAGAATTGTAGATGTGCCCATGATTTTTATTTTAAAGAAGGCAACTTGAAATGGGGACATGATACCACTCTTCACTAAATTACCAGGGTAGAGATTATGCTTTAAGCAAAAGTTATCCATAGTTGGAGAGCAATTAAGTTGACCATTTGATTAGGACAAGGGCAGAAAAAGCTATAGGGTCATAACCTAAAAACTCAGGTTAGATGCATTCATGTAAATTAAAATATTTATACATACAGGTATATTTACAATGACTCCAAGCTGTTTAAACTAAGCCTGAGAGTGGTTTCTGAATATTTTTGTGATGTTTGCTTGCTTTTGCTCATTATTTTGTACATTTTCCAGCACATGCCAAGAGTCAAATTATAGAAGGCATAACTATTTTTAAGCACAGATTTTGGATGAATAACTTAAAATGACATAATTATATTACCAGGATAAATGTTACAGAATTATGTCTTCTCAAAAAAGATGCAGACTCTAATTTGCAGTATGGAACTACTGTTGAGTACTTCTTTTTTATCATATTTCCTTCCATTGCCATTAAGTCCCCTTAAACCACCCCCAGCAATCACCACATTATTGTCCATGTCCATGAGTCCTTTTCCCCTTTTGCTCAAACCACCCTCCTACATTCCCCCAACTTAGCTATCATTCTGCTCTCTATATATGAGTCTGTGTCTTTATGCTTGTTAGTTCAGTTTGTTCATTAGATTCCACATATGAGTGAAATCATGTGGTGTTTGTCTTTCTCTGACTGGCCTATTTCACTTGGCTTAATGTTCTCCAGATCCATCCACACTGTTGCAAAGGGTAAAACTTTCTTCTTTTTTATGGCTCAGTAGTATTCCATAGTGTAAATGTCCCATAGTTGTTTTATCACTCATCTCCTGATGGACACGCAGGCTGCTTCCATATCTTGGCGATTGTAAATAGTGCTGCAATGAATATAGGGTCCTTATGTTCTATCAAATTAATGTTTTAGGTTTCTTCAGCTATATTCCAAGAAGTGGAATAGCTGGGTCAAAAGGTAGATCCATTTTTAATTTTTGAGGTACCTCCATACTGCTTTTCACAGTGGCTGCACCAGTCTGCATTCCCATCAATAGTGCAAAGGGTTCCCTTTTCTCCACATCCTCAGCAGCACTTGTTTGTTGATTTATTGATGACAGCCATTCTGACAGGTGTGAGATGGTATCTCATTATGGTTTTAATTTGCATTTCTCTGATGATTAGTGGCATGAATGATGATTAATAGACCTAATCTTTTCATAGGTCTATTGGCCATCTGTATGTTCTGTTTGGAGAAGTATCTGTTCAGGTCCTTTGCCTATTTTTTAATTGTGTGTGTGTGTTGAGTTTTGTAAGTTCTTCATAAATTTTGGATATTTACCCCTTATCAGGTGTATCGGTGAGTATGTTCTCCCATTCTATGGGCAGTACTTCTAAAACATATTAGCTTTTATTAACTCAAGAGGCAAGATCTTCTCTAAGAGAAAGAGAAGAGAAAAAGAAGACTAGATGAATCAGTAGTTTTCTAATAGTTGCTATCATTAGTATAGTACCTGAAAAACAGATGGTATTCACTAAATAACTACTGAAGAAATTGAATAAATGGTAAATTCAATGCATGAAGGCACACAAGTAACAGGAAACTTGTAGGATAAAAAAAGAAGAGCAAAGTGTTTTCAGTTTTCTGGTTGTTCTGAGAGTGAATTGTAAAGAAACATTTTACATAAGACTCAAAGCACACAAACAGATGCACACAATTTTGTGTAATTGTAATAAAAGTATCAAAACCAAACACTTAGCTCTACAAACTATTATACATTTTTACATTTTCTTTTTTATTCCAGCTCATTAAAAAATGCTGGTTATATCACATTAAGTAGATTTTATAACCTAATAGATTGAAGTTCACAATTTGGAAAATGCTTATATGGGAGAAATTATACATTTGTGTTGTTATTCAGAAATGAGTCTATTAGAACCATTTACAACCATTGGGCCTGGAAACCCAAAGTCAGAGAGTTTAAGTACTTGCACACTAACAGTGGAATTTATTTTAATTTTTAATTTGATGTGATTTCAGATTTACTGTCATAGTTGAAAGAATAACACAAAGAATTCCTGGATATCCATCACCAAGAGTCTGCCAATATTCTGATTTTCTTTCTCTTTCCCTTTCTTTCTTTGTCACCCTTGTGTCTTTCTTTTCCTGTCTTTCTCTGTCTCCAGGTCTTTCTCCACTTTTCTCTGTCTCTCTGTCTTTATCTATCAATCATCCATCTTTCTATCTCCCTATCTATCCAATCACCTCTATGCATATACCCATAATACACAAATATCTTGTGCTTATTGATATAATTTTTCTTCTGAGCTACTTCATTATAGACATAAATACCCTTTTACTTCTAAATACTTAAATATTTCCTAAAAGCATGTAATTATCTCAAATAGTTACAGCTCCATAATCAAAATCAACAAATTAACACTGATACAATGCTATTGTCTAATCTATAGACCTTATTTCTAATTTCAGTAATTGTCCCAATGATGTTCTTTATAGTGAAAGAAAATACAAATCAATGCTGTGCAATTAGTTATCATGTATTTTTAATATCCTTTAAATGGAAACAGTTTCTGACACTTGATTTCATGATATCGATGTTTTAAAAGAATGCAGGCCAATTGTTTTACCTTCAGTTTGAGTTTTACATTTCCTTGTGATGAGATTCCTCCAATGTTGGGAAGAATACTATGGGAGTAATTGTGAGTTTTTGTATCTGGAGGCACATTTATCAATAGTTCCATTACTACAATTTTAACTTTAATCATGTGGTTAAAGCAATGTCTGCCACATTTCTCCACTGTGAAGTTACTATTTTCTCCCCTTTCTCTGTATTAAAAATATGGTGCTAGTAATTCCACTTTCACAATAATAAGAATTGCCCAGCACCATTAAACACTCAACTGACGTAGGCGTCCCTTGCTTCCTAAAGTAGTGAGATCGACTTTAAGTCAGAGTGTCTGCTGAACTTTGTCTTGGACCGAACTTCAAGTAATTCTGGGAAAAGGAAGGGCAAATATTGGTGCATGAATATTTTCAAATATGTTTCTGAATGTATTCCAAATGTGTGTATGGGTTTCTGGATTTTGATATCATTTGATGTAGCTATTTGTACCTCACCTCATTTCCATTAGTGTGGATAATCAAAATTAAAGCATTGAACAATCTCATTATTTATTTATGTATTTATTTTTTCATGCTGTTGATTCAAAAAAAGATTTAGGCTATCCTAATATTTTAAATGTAGAAAAGGACTATGGAAAGCAAAGTCAGAAACACAGTGTAAAAACACACTTTGTATTTGGAGTTAAATTTAGATCTGACTTGCCTCAAAAACATGGTAAATAGGGAAACCTGGTAATAGTTATGTCTTCAGGAGAAAAAAAACTTTCTTCCTGTAATTAATTCTAAGACTTTTCATTACTAGCTCTTCACAAAATAGAGCAACAATGTATTTAATAGCAATTTTGTGAGTTACATAAAAAGCGTATTAGTCATTATAGGTAAATATAAGCGTTCTTAGCTTTGATACAAGTCTAGCTATAAAACCATTCTCCCATGTAAGGAATTCTCTAGAAATTAAGTCATTATGGGTCTGAGAATCTGGTATTGGGAAATTGCTTACGAATTATGCATGGTACAAGGCCTTTCAGCCTTGGCATTAGATAATCTCTTATACGTCACTTGTCTCAACTTAACTTAGCAGTGACTTGATTCCAGAAGTTAGGTGGCTGTCAGTTTGACATTTAGCTCTTTGTCTGCAGTGTGAATAATCTGGAATTTCTATGGGAGTAACATCCAGAGGGTTTATATTACAGGATTATAGTTAGAAAAGTCACCAGGAAATGTTTGTGGAGGCAAGATAACAACAGATGTATCTGATTACCTATTTGGAGTACTTGCAATGGAAATTCTTACTGTTTCTAATGTGGTCAAAAGTAATAAAATAAACAGGAAAGTGTTTTTTTTTTCTTTTTAAAATGGAAGACTATTTTTTAAAGTTTTAAAATTATTGTTCAATTACAGTTGCCCCCATTTTTCCCCATTGCTCTCTCCAACCCTGCCCACTCCCCCTACCCCACATTCAATCCTCCCCCCTACCATTATCCTTGTCCGTGGATCATTTATATATATGTTGCTTGACTTGACCCTTTCTCTTCTTTTGCTCATTACTCCCCTCCCCACTCCCCTCTGGACACTGTCAATTAGTTCTTTATTTCCATGTCTCTGGCTCTATTGTACTCACTTGTCATTTTGTAGATTAGGTTCCATTTATAGGTGAAATCATATGATATTTGTCTTTTACCTTCTGGCTTATTTCACTTAGCATAATATTCTCCAGTTCCATCCATGCTATTGCAAGGGTAGGAGTTCCTTCTTTCTTTCTGCTGCATAGTATTCCATTTTGTAAAGGTACCACAGTTTTTTGATCTACTCATTTACTGATGGAAACTCAGGTTGTTTCTAGCACTTGGCTATTGTAAATAATGCTGCTATGAACATTGGGGTGCATGGGTGTTTTTGAATCGGTGTTTCAGGATTCTTAGGGTATAATCCCAGTAGTGGAATCACCAGGTCAAAAAGCAGTTCCATTTTTAGTTTTTTGAAGAAATTGCATGTTGTTTTCCACAGAGGCTGCACCAATATGCATTCCCACCAACAGTGAACTAGTATTAAGATAATCAGTAATATTTAAATTGATATGGTAAAACATCCTTCCTTTAAACCATTGTTACTCTAATACTTAAATAGTCCAGCCTAGAAAATATTTCTAGGTTCAGCAACTTTGGAATTAAACTTCATTGCTCTTTCCCTACCATACAGCTGTATAACTAGGAATCTCATCATTATAAGAGAGATTGATCATGTACTATATCATGGGATAAAAATAAATGTTAGTTTTTTTCTATTATTGCTGTCTTTTGCCCAATTAGAGAAAAGAAATTGAAAAAAACAAGCTTGATTCTGCATTTTCTTTAAGATTAATTTGGAAGTTTACTGGAAATAGACTGCAAATTTAAAAAGATTTGTAATACCTGACCTAAGTAAGGGATAAGGAAATGGGCACATGCATTATTTTACTGACTATAAATTGCATACAATCCGTGTCACAAGACTTAAAAGTATGAATACACATTAGCTGTATCAATTTCTTCTTTAAAAATTTATCATCAGGTAGTAATTAGAGAAGTGGGGAAAAATAATTGTATAAGAATACTCATTGATGAATTGTGGATAATAGTCAAATGTTTGGGTGTGAATATACGTTAACAGACTATTTAAAATATGGTGCATCTATATATTTACAAAAATGATGATAGAGATGGTAACACTAAAATTTTCATGAAACCATATATAATATAATTTTTACACATTTATAATATGTATACTAAAACATAAAACCAAATCCGATAGAATTATAGATATTTTTATTTTCTCATCTTATTGTTATACCCTAAATAAACTTTGAAATATTATTTTTATAATAAAAAGTTGTAATGGAGTATTACAATAATAAAAATAACAGTGATATGTTCCTTTAACATTACACATTTGTCTTTTAAAATTTTTATTATGGAAATTTTCAAACATAAAACACACATGCAGACAATAGTATTATGAACCCAAGTTACCAATTCCATCATCCAGCTTCAACAGCTATACACACGCAAATATTTCCTCCCATTTTGTGGGTTATCTTTTTACTTTCTGAAGAGTGTCCTTTGAAATACAAATTATTTTGATTTTTATGAAGTCTACTTTATCTATTTGTATTGCTTGTTTTTTGAATGTCATATCTAAGAACCATTGTCTGATTCAAAGTCACAGAGAATAATTTACACTTATGCTTTCTTCTAAGAGTTTTATGGTTTTAGCTGTTATGTCTTTAATCCATTTTTTAATACATTTTTTTTCAGTGAGAGAGAGCAAGGGAGGGAGAAAGAGAGGGAAAGAAACATCACCTCAATTGTTTGCCTTTCATAAGTGCCCCAACCAGCAGGCATGTGTCCTGACCAGGAATTAACTGGACACCTTCTGCCTTGTGGGACAACACCCAACCAGCTGAGCCACACCAACCAGGGCTCTCTAATACATTTGGAGTTAATTTTGTATGTGGTGTGAGGAAGGGTTATAGTTTCATCCTTTTGCATGTAAATATCCAGTTGTCCCAATTGTTCAATCAATTGTTAAAAAAATATTTTCCCATTAAATGGTCTTAGTACCCTTGCTGAAATTCAACTGTGTATGTTATGTATCTATAACATATATTTGGATTTCTTTCTGGATTCCCAGTTCTATTCCATTCCTTTGAGTATCTGTACTTATGTCAATAGCCATACCACATGGCTTTTAATAGTGTTGCTTTTAGTAAGTTTTGAAATTGAAAAGTGTAAGTCTCTAACTTACTTCTTTTTCTAGATTATTTTGGCTACTCTGGATACCTTGAAATTCTAGGATCAGCTTGCCAATTCATACAAGGAAGCTGGGAAAAATTTTCATAGGGATTGCATTGCATCATTAGATTACTTTACATAATATTGTCATGCTAACAATATTAAGTCTTCTAATCCATGAACATGGGATGTCTTTCCAATTATTTATGTCTTTATTTCTTTTGATGATATTTTGTAGTTTTGGTGTGCAAGTCTTGAACTTCTCTTGTTAAATTTATTTTTGAGTATTTAATTTATTTTTATACTATTGAACATCACACATTTCTTAAAAGCAAGCCAAACTTTTTTTTTCATTCCTTTGGTTATAAGATCAATGTATTTGAAAATTCTTGGGGGAACTAACTCACCATCACTTCAGTTTCAAGCAATCATGAGATCCTTCATTTACCTAAGTCATTGTTTACTGAGCACTTACATGATTAACAGGACTTGAGAATACAAAGGTAAGTGAGGTTTTGAGCCGTAGGAACTAAAAGTTTAGTGGAGGGATTATCATAAACTTACACGTTAGACTATGTCAAAGTGTGAACAATGTCGTTCAGCAACAGTTGGTCACAAATGACTCCTCTGGATGAGTCACACCTGAGAGGGGTCACAGGGAACAAAAGGACTGGGCATGGGGGTGACCTGGATTCCTGGACAGGTTTGCTCTAGGCTAGTTAGAAAACCTTTCCATTTTGAATCCCTCTATTAGATACTATTATTATAAGTATAACATTCTGCTGCCATTAAGTTAGTCTTGATTAATAATAGCCTTAGAGTAAAGTAGAACTGCCATTCCAAGTGTCAACTCTGTCTATATGAAAAAAAAAGAGTTTGGATTAAAACTATAATTTATAATTCTGAGAGATCCAAAACTTCCTTTGTTCTTTTTCAGAAGAACCTGGAGAAAGAACAACTGGAGAGATTTATTGCCTGTGTGACTTAATTTTCTGTGCATCTCCGTTCTCATCTGTTCCATGTGGCTCAGGCTGATTACTGTCTCTCTGGGTGTGATAAGAGTCAATGAGGTGATCAATTCAAAAAACCTCAAGCTTATACTTAGAAAAGGCTAGATAAATACTAAGCAGCGCGTTGGTTAGGTGGATCAGGAGAGGCTAGATCACCGTGATACAGACAGCACACACTGAAGCACTGCTGTAGGATGGAGCGTGTCGATGGGCCCCCCGGCATTTGCCTTTCTCACATGTGTGGTAGAATGACAGCGCCTGTTTTAACTATGACTTTCTGTTGCCATTTATACAGTAGCTACTGATTACAAACTAATCAGCAAAACAAACAAACGTGCAAAAAGAACCAGAGACATGGAACTAAAGAACAAACTGACAGTGACCAGATGGGAGGGGGGAGAGGAATAACAGGGGAAAGAAGGGGAATGTGTGCAAAGGACCCATGGACAAGGACAATGGGGAGAGGATTGTCTTTGGGAGTGGGGACTGGGCAGGGCAAGAGAGAGCAATGGGGGGGAAATGGGGACAACTGTAACTGAACATCAATAAAAACACTGTATACTTTGAATACTTTTTATTTCAATTGACAAGATTGGGATATTTGGAGTATGGTTGTTGTTTTTCCCCCCTTTTAAAGTCATCCATATTTTTTCTGATACTTTTTATTCAATAAAATTTGTACTTTAGTATATATATAGTATATATGATATATGTGTATATATGTATATATGATATATGTGGTATATATATATCATATATCCTTTGTCTAATTTCCTTATGAAACACAGAGTAGTTTGTGGCTTTAAACAGGTAATTCTTTCTAAGAAAGTATAAAATCTGTAAGCTTTTAGTGGCTCTCTGCTGATTTATTAGTTTATTACAGATTTAAGAGTGCCTCTCAGTTTAATCTGTGTCACAAAACACAAGCAGACAATCCCCAAACCTGTGCTTGTCACAGAAAAGGCCTTTAATAAATATTTATTAACTCAATGAAAATATAAATGATTAAGTGTTTCAGCCCTTTAAAATATATGAAAAGTGTTTAAAATAATATTAGGTATCTCAAGGTCAATACTAAACGTGAAATTCATTCCTATGAAAACTCTTCCAGGTATACAACTGTATAGATTGATTTATTAAAACCAATATTAAAAACTAATTTTGTTTTCCATATTTGATTTTTTATTGTTGCCACAGATGTGCCCATTTCCCCCCTTTGCCCCCCTCCAGCCTGTCCCCACCTCCCTTCCCACCCCAGCCTTCAGCACATTGTCATCTGGGTCCACGGGCTATGCATACATGCATATACATTCTTTGGCTAATCTCTTCCCATCCCCCCACCCTCTCCCCTCTGAGATCTGTCAATCTGTTCCATGTCTCCATGCCTCTGGTTTTATTTTGTTCATCAATTTATTTTGTTCTTTTGATTACACATATGAGTGAGATCATTTGGTATTTGTCTTTCTCTGACTGGCTTATTCACTTAGCATAATGGTCTCCAGTTCCATCCATGATGTCACAGAAGTTAGGAGTTCCTAGCTTTTTGTTTTGTTTTTTGTTTTTGTTTGTTTTTACAGCTATGTAGTACTCTATTGTGTAAATGTACCAGAACATTTTTATCGACTCATGTACTGATAGACACTTGGGCTGTTTCCAGATCTTGATTATTGTAAATAATGCTGCTATGAACAAAGGGGTGCTTGTGTTCTTTCTGATTGGTGTATTGGTATTCTTAAGATAGATTCCCAGAAATGGGATTGCTGTGTGAAATGGCAGTTTCATTTTTAGTTTTTAGAGGAAACTCCATACTGTTTTCCACAGTGGCTGCACCAATCTTTATTCCCATCAGCAGTGCACGAGGGTCCCTTTATCTCCACATCCTCACCAGCACTTGTTTACAGCATTAATACTTGATGTATTATTGATAGTAGGCATTCTGGCAGGTGTGAGGTGACATCTCATCATGGTTTCAGTTTGCTCAATGCCATTTGTACTGTCATTGCTTAGAAATCCTATTTTCTGTTTCATAAAATAGAATTGCGTGTTTGTGTTATTGAATGTACAACTTGATCCCTAATCTCAGTAGCCAAGCCCTCTCTAAATTTAAAATCCTTATAGGTTACTCCACTGTCTCTTGAAATTGTCACAAGAATGTTTCTTAAAGGACATTCAAAATTACTTTGAAAAACCGTTGCTCTTTTGAAGGTTCGTTGTGTGCCAGAATTAGAATTTGGGCCACCGGGTTAGCAGAGAGCACCTCCGTGAGCACACGAAGAGACTTGGACTCAGAGGGACGCGGTGACCGCTGAGACCATGCTGTAGTAAAAGAGCCCAATTTGAACCACGGTCACAGGGCTCTGATGCCCTTTCAGGATTCATTACGTACACGGCTTGACTTGTTGCCAGAAATATCCATGACAGTTTATTGTCCATTGTCATTCCTATTCTTCAAACATCTGTAAATTGGAAGGTCGTAATAACTGTATACCTCTTGGGCTGCAGCCCACACTCAGTTGGCTTAGAGACAAAGCGTTGCGACTGTGTGAGTGGGAGGTGTGTGGCAGGTTGTGGGTACACATGGGGTGTTGGTTTAAAAAAAATCCCTTTCTACCCTGTGACAGAGTAGTAGTGTCATGAGAAGTTTACTGTGGGTTATGGAAAACTTACTGACTTGAATCCAAATCAAGCAACTAGAGGAAAATGCATTTTATTCTACAAAGAGATTAAATGCCTTTCTAATATTTATTTGTTAAATGGGGTAGCCGAGTAGTCTCACTGAAGTTCGTCATACTCCGTAGTGAGAACCTTGTTAGAGTTAGTTGGAGTGCAGGTATGAATGTTACATAGTTCTGTTGACACATGTATTTCATGGTTTACCTAGAAGGCACTGGACAGTAAGAAATGCCCTGTGCTCTATTTGAAGATGAAGTACATTTTTTTGAACCATGCTGTTTTATACTATTCATTGTGGCCCAAATCCATAACTCTAAAAGCACTGGTTTTAAACTGTAAATAGTCTCTTATGTGTTATAGGGTTGAAATTTCCTTGTGGACTATTAATATTACCAACTGAAAATACTAAGAATCAAGAGCTTTCCATCTCCACCCTCTGTATCCAGTTCATCGAATGGTGCATGGACTATAAATCCCTGCCTGTTCCAGGGATCACTCATGGGTAGGAGAGCATATGGATGTGGATACTCAAGATTGTAAAGAGTTTAGGAGGCAGCCAGGTGGATATCAAACATGCCAAGGCACAACTTGCAGAGAGAGCATCTCAGAAATGGATCAGCAAATTCTAGAAAAGAGAGTGTTCTTTCCATTGTAAATAAAAATCTCCAAAACTATGATTATAGAGCTAGAAATAAGTCCCTGTGACACGCCAGGCATTGTGCTGATGGATGGGAATGGTGGGTGGAGGTGAAAAGATGCCTCAGGCACATTCCTAGTCTTTGTAGAACTTTCCAGAGCGGGAAAACTGGACCTAATCTGCCAGGACAGTATGGGCATCTCACCTGGCCCAGGCAAGTGGGTCTCATCTTATTGATATTTGCATTACACTATGATAAAACTAGAAATACAGTGAGGTACTTTTTCCTGGCAATGAGGAACACTTTGGTTCCATGTTAGAAATGCTTTACTCTTAAATAGCATGTTATTTATTTTATCTATTTTTCCCTTCATGTTTTAAAGTATTCAGCACTTTACTAGCATACCAGCAGGGTATCACTTAGAGTCAATACAATGACACATTTTTAAGTAAATATGTTTTACAGTGCGATGTTTGGAATTATGTTTCAAAAATCTCATTACCTTTTAATGCACCAAAGTCTGGGTTCATTGGTCTTAAATGTTCCATGTAAAGACATTTATTTTGGAAACTATATGACTATAACAGCGGTAGGTTGAAGTGACCCCAAGAGAGTGGGATGCCATGTTAGTACTGTTATAACCCACATCTTTTAGTAATGACTGCACAGAATGTTGTACATAGCAAATAACTGATTAATGTTCCTGCCTAAGTGATTTCTATTCTATTTCTCTTCTTTCAATTCTTACATGTAGTTGAAGTCATTGCTGCAATACTGTACCCTAGTCTAAGGGGAAAGGCACAGATGTGATTTCCTATCTGATCACTAGGTGGCAACATATTTCCCCGTAGAATTAACTACTCAGGCATTTGCAAGTGCAATCACCTAGAAGCCTGAAAGAAGATGAGACAATTGTAATTCCCATAGGGTTTTGACTTATTAAAGGTATCAAAAGAAGAATTAGCGCATATTACTTTGCATTCAAAAAGAGGGTAATGATTGGGTTTGGAAACAGTAGCAAGGAAATCATTACTTAGGACAAATGAGAAGTATGCCTTCAGGAAGTGATTTAGAAGGAGGTACAAACTTCCCAGAAACAAGGAAACATCTTGTGCCCATTTGGAAAACTGGGTCCTAGTCCATGAGCCATGTGTTAAAGAGAAATGCTAGCTAATGTTGTCAAGTTTACATAGTCATTTTCCACAAACGAGTAAAAGGTAAATTTCACTTTGCCCAGTCAGAAGGACTCGGTCGCGGGCCCTTTACTGTCCCACCTGGACACCCTTGCTGGGCCCCTCAGAGTACAGGGATGTGTCCAGAGTGTTCACTTTACCTTCCTGAGCAAAAAGGTGCACTTGTGAAGATGGATGAGGAGACTTCTCTGTAGGAAGTACTATTCATAAAATTATAGATTCTTAGAAAAGTGAGTTAAAAGGACTCAGAGGATGTCTTTTCAACACCCTTCTTTTAGAGATGGAGGAAATATGGATGTAGCTGTTGCATGTACCTGAGACATTAGCACACCAAAGCCACATTTGTGGCATGTTTTCATGTTACTCCTCTAAAGCTATTTGTCAATAAATGTATTGGCTTAATGGTTACAGTTTGGGCAGTTGAGGTATTGTTAGCCCAGAATATTAAGCCTCCCTCCCTTTCTCTTCTGGCACTTAAAAGAAAACTGTTTTATAGAGTTTTATTGCTGGGAGAGATTTTAAACATCAGATATACCCTTTCATTTTATATATATATATATATATAGTGATTACATCCTAGAGAGATAAATTTGTGTGCATGTTGGACTTTTTGTATCATATCATGTTGTGCATTTCCCTTTGTGGACTGAGAGACAGCAATCTGCAGTAGTAAAAATTAAAATAGATGGTACAAAAAGAATTGCTGATAACAATGATTCTCAGGGCGATGATTTTAATTTGGTGTTAGTATTTTAAGGATAGTGCATAAACCAATTATATATTTGGCTTTATAATAATGTAACCAATTATTTAGGCATTTGAAAGGAGTAATATCAGGTTATTAGCAAATTTTAGAACTGGCTTTTTCTTCTTTGGTTTATTGACTGCATTGAATTGTTGTATCATGGGTGGAGTAAACTTCTCATTTCTTTTTTTTTAGGCATGGCTCTGGGGAATCATTAGGTAAATACTTGTTAGTTTTCCATAATAATTATCTCTAAGCTTTAATGGTTTCAGGTTTTGGCCCCTCTTCCCTTCCTCCAACTTAATCAGAGGTTCAGAATGGTTTCCAGTTGGAGGAAGAATTATAAATCCAACTTACCATTTAGTCTCTGTGTGGTCTTGGCAAACATTTTAGGCCTGGCCAGGCATGATGTTACTGGCAGAAATGATGCTCTGCCTCAACCTGGACTCTGGCTTTGCCTTTTTTTTGCCTGAAGACTGTACAGGATTTAGGGAGAGTCCATGAATATGTGAAATATCTCCAAGTGTGTGCTTTGGTGATATTGAGTAACTCGGATCTTTTAAAGGCCCCGAGTTTAGGGGTGATATGTATAAATGGAAGTTCTCTTAGAAATGAAGATTTTACTCATTTACTAAGTATCTGAGCCAGTCAGAGAAAGACAATATGATTTCACTTACATGTGGCATCTAATGAACAAAATTAACTAACAGAATAGAAACAGAGTCACAGACACAGAGAACAGACTTGACAGCTGTCAGAGGAAGGGATTTGGGGGCTGGGTGAGCAAGGAGAAGGGATCAAGCAAAGAACAAAAGAGAGTCGTTGATACAGACAACAGTACGGTGACTGCTGGAGGGAGGGCAGGCGGGGTGAGGCAGGAAAGGGTAAAGGGGGTAGATGGTGGTGGAAGGAGAGTTGCCTTGAGGTGGTGAACACACAATACAGTGTACAGATGATGTATTGTTTTTTAAAAAAGTGTTTGAGAACAAGGAATTCCAGCATTTGTTTGAATATTCCATGAGTAGTGCTTTTAATGTGAAAGGTATTTTTAATAGAAAAATAGTAAAGAGTATTTGCTTTCTCTTTATTGTTTGGAAAGATAACTAATTATTATGGTTGCGGTCTTTGTTATCCCTACATGCCATTTTGTGTTTTCATGGCTTACCACTCACTCCAAGCTCAGTTTCATAATTAGGGAGGAGTCCCACTAGCCACACAGGAGTCATCCTTTCCTGAGACGGAGGACTTACTGCTCCTTCATCTGGAGGCCTGCAGCCTGATTGCTCTTTGGGTCTTTGTTCATTTCTTCCTTTGATGTCCCAGATCTACAGAGGCTGGTCAAGGCCCTGTTATTAGCTTTAACTAGGATGAAAACCAGACCTCAACTATTGTACTGCCTCTTATATTGAAAATGGGGGAGGGTCATGCGAACAGGATGGGATCGCTGATGGTATTTAACTGTGCTGCAGTTTCCAGGTTAGACAGCCAGAACTCATACCTCATTTCACTCTGTCTTTGCAGTCACTGTACGAGGAAATACGTGCTGAAGTAGCGGGTGTATGCCGGTGTGTGCTCTTTAAATTCTCATTAGGATGGTAACAAAAGAGCTCTGTTGATCATTGCAGTGACTAAATCAAACAAAAATATTAATATTAATACCTAATAGGGAATATTTCCCCCATTTTCTTTATTATATTTCTCTTCAAAAATTCCAGAACTAGTATATGCTCACCACACACACTGCAAATGTGGAAGACCTAATAGAATCAGCAACTATTTATTATTTAATTACTATTTAAATACTCCACATAAATGCATAATTTGAAATAATTGTGCATTTATAAATATGTATATATTAAATAAATATTGAATATATTCATATAAATTTATCATAAATAGTAAAATTATAAATATTTGTAAATATATAAATGCTTATACATCAATGCAAATATGCATGTATATATTAATACAAATATATTATTGTGCATAAGTAATAAACATGAATATTTATAATGAAGCTTTAAATATTTGTATATGAAATCAATATTGATTTAATATATAGATATTGGTCAATGAGTTGCTCTTTGATTCATGCTAAAGTCATCTGGCTATCCCTTGAAAGGCTAGTTTTACACTAATGTGTTCCATGAAACTGTTACCATTTAACTATTTCTAGAGTGTTGCTGCAGCATACTAAGCACAATAGATTGCTATGGGCTTGCTGAGTCCTGGCTTCAGGTTTAAGAATGGGTAGGATTTCTACAGACACAGGGACAGCAAAATTAAAGAAGAAAGCACGTCAGACAAAGTCACAGAAACAGGAAGTATGGTGCAATCTGGGGGAAGAGCCAGTGGGCCAGAGTGCTCAAGTGCAGGATGAAGAGAATCAGCAGGCAGATGTTGTTGGAATGTCATAAGGAAGATCCATCTGGAATGATTTCGCAGGGGTGTAGACTGAGTGTGGGGTCTAAGCAATGTTAAGACCAGTGGATTGGGCTGGGTGAGCGATAATGTGGAGTTCAGTTTGGTGGGAATGGGTGGGCTCAGGGACAGATATTAGATGTTTCAAACGTACTACTGTACCGTAGTATCCAAGTTACTAGTTGAGAAGAGTGAGATGGTCGAGATGATTCTCAGGTGCAGGCCTGAATGACTGGTTGAATGACAAGGCAGAAATGGAAATAAGGAAATGAGGAGAAGATGCAAATCGGGAGAAGATGCTGGGAGTGACTTGTTTGGTTTGAGTGTAAGCAGGCAATGCCTGTAGTTATCTTTAACTTGGCAGAGAGGTCAGGATGGAGTTATGAATTGAAACACATTCATTGAATTTTTCTGCTTGCTGCTACAGTTTTTCTCTAAATTTTTACCAAAAAAAATACTTTTTTCTAAATTCTCAAGCTTATAGTACCAATACCAATAAGTATCTCCCTGAGTTCGGCAAGCTCCATCAAACTGTCCAGCATTTATTTTACCTCAGGCTCATTATCTCTTGTATTTCTCTTCTTCAAATTTAGTCTGTTTTTGTCATTTATTACAAAAATGCACATGTATCTCTCTCCTCTGTTTCTGATATTTTAAATCTGGACAACCATTATTTTATTATTTGGACTGTTTTCATAGGCCCCTTGCTAAGTTTCTGCTTCTGATAAATTTGCCAGTAGTTGTTAAAGTTTTCATCCCAGGTGTCACCAGAAAATGTATGAACTACTAATACATTTGTTTAGATAGGTATGGATTTGTATATTATATATAGGTACTACTATATAAATTTAAAACAGACAAATATCGAAATTAAATTGGATTGTATACCCACGCAAACAGATAGGTGCGCACGCACACACACACACCGCTTTTGTATTTTCTCTCATCCCTGTGGATGGCCTTGACTGCGTGCCAGCCTGTGCACCCCCGCTTTGGAGACTATTGCTCTATGCCTGTCCGAGAAAGCTGTCTGAAGTGAACCTGAATTTCTAAAGTCCTTCAATAGCTCTCAGTGATACTACATAAAATCCAAATTTTTAACACAAAGAAGGCAAGGCTGTTGTTCATAAATGAAGTATTGGGTACTTCTCAAAACTAAACTAAAAGAATATGTGTGAAATGTCCTATTAAATTATTTGCAGTTGTCAAAAGGCCTGTCGGAGTTGCAGGTGTGTTCTCAGCTCAGCTGGGCCAACAGGACAGCCACACACTGTCTGCATCTCGCTCACCGCTAAAACGGTGTAAATAAGGATGATTTGTTCTTAATTGGGAACCAGGGGTAAAATGAATTTTGGCATCTATAGCATTTATATACTATGATCTTTGAGAACTTAGTAAGTGAGCAAAAAAGACTAAACTGTTGGGAGTAGCATGAGAACTTCCATTGATACTACGGATTTCTCGCCACAACATGAGCATTCCTAAAGTACATCGGAATGAAGGGAGTGCCTTGAAAACAGGCAAACACTGGTTACTTTGGCTTCTACTTTAAAACGAAGCTCTGCATCCTCGTTATATGAGGGAGGGAGAAAGGAGACGTTTCCTACATATGTGCAGCGATGAAGGAACTTAAGAGAAGGAGCAGAGCTGGATGTTACGTTACCCTGTAAACCTTCGTTAGCTGTCCTCTTGGTTCCTACGGCTCAAATTTCTGCCATATATTTTGATGCTTTCTGTCCCCATAGCAGTTGCTCAGGAATATGTTACCAGTCATGACACTGAAAATGAAATTAATTTATAAACAGAGCCTCCTGCCTCATGGATGCCAGTATTTAGGAGATTATGTGAGGTTCTGTGGCAGATTGAACATATGGTGAAAATAGTTCCTTTTTCTCAGAAAAAATATAAATTGTTAAAAATATCAAGATATAACTAAGCAAGCATCAGACAGATTGAACAAAGTGATCATTCAATATTTGTTGCATATGGCAAGGAAAAGCCAAAGTTGATTTTCTGTTGGAAAAATACCAGTGTAAATAGGCAAATGGCTAATTTCTAAATCTTACTTTCTAGGTTAGAGTTTAAGAAATAGATAACTTTGTTCTAAAAAATATTAGGGAGAAAAACAGCAAAGTTTAACATGAAGTACTGACTTACAATGAATACTTTTTTAAACCTGGGAAATATTAAACTAGGGTTAACATTTACTGATTTAAAATGTAATCATTTATTGAACTAACAAGCAAAATAGTGACGACTCATAGATAGAAAACAGGTTGTCACCTGTCAGTGGAGGGAGGAGGCTTGGGGGGGGAGGTGGAGGGATTGCTCAAAACACACAAAAAAGAGAAAAAAATTTCATAGACAAGGACAGCCATGTAGTGATTGCAGGTGGAGGGAGTGAAGGAAGGTGCAGCGGGTAAATGGTGATGGAGACCTGACTCGGGGCCGTGACCGTATAGTACAGTGTACAGATGATGTGTGTGTAATTGTGCACCTGAAACCTACACAATTCTGTTAACTGGTGTCACCCCCCCCCAATAAATTCAATAAAAAGGAAAACATTTAATCATTTATAAAGATTCTTAAATGTCTATTTGTACATACATCTCTTTCTTCATTAAAGGACTTGGGTAGAATTAGAAATGTCTACAATCTTTAAACTCTATTTTGAAAGGAAGAAAATTCACAATAAATAGCAGAAGTAAAAGTTACCTTTCCAGAATCTAGAATCTCACCCTGCTCTACTGGTCTTCCAGTTTGTTTCATTGTTTCAGATGTAAAATGTTATAAAATTAAAATATAAAATAAGTTTTCAATTGTTTAACATCTTTTCATTGAAGGTTATTTGCCTGTTTTTTTTTTTTATTCAATTAAAAGCAGAAACTAAAAGTAGTTTCTTCAAAAGAGAGCTTTTCTTTCTCTTGAATTTATAAAATTATTTTAGGAATAGCAACCTCAATGCACCAGTGGTGTTGAATTCTCATTTTTTTTTAATTTGAAACTTTTCAAAAAGTAAGCTCTGTGAGGAATGCGATCGTGCACATGGGAAACTGAAACCAAAAGCGCTCAGTTTGGACAAACAGCAGACACTCGGGGCCAGGGCAGGTGAGGCTGCAGATGGTCACTCCGCCTGCTCCACTGCTGGCAAGACGGGGCCCAGGTATTGCAGTGTACCTTCTCTTTTCCCTGTGCACTGGCCATTCTCAGATAAGATTTTCAAAGAGAAATTTGAATTGCTTAGGCTTCCCCCTGAAATCAATCATGTAAGGGAGTTCCTCTCCGTCCAAAGTATTTTCTTGTTTTCCCAACAGTTTGATAGGTTGGACCATTAGACCCATTAGAAGAAAGTGGAGGGGGTTTGGGGGAGCTCCGTGAAGTCTTCCACAGGGTACAGCTGGTTGGGCCTATGACCTTTGAACTGCTACTCTTGCTGTCAGCAGGCTGCCAAGCCAACCGTGATGGACTCTCAACCCAATTCTCTAGGAAGATTCAATTTACTGAGGAGAAGAAGCAGGCTTCTTAATCTGGTGTTGTTTTTCTTCTAGTAGAAAAATAATTGTATAGCAGTCAGCTTTGCTGTAGTGACAAGCAGCCCCAATCTCAGTGGCTTCAAATCCCAAACTTGTATTTCTTGCTTATGCTACGTGTTGGTGTCTGCTAGTAGGCAGCTCTCCTTCATTGTATTTTCTCATTCTGGGACCCAGCCTTAAGGAACAGCCCCTACGTGGAGCATGCTATTCTTGTGGTAGGGGGAAAAGAGCAAGAGGCTGATGGAAGCACGCAATGCTTCTTAGAGTGCTTGCTCTGAAATGACTGTCACTTCCACTCACTTTCCATCGACACAGCAAGCCTGCAGCTGATCAGACAATAGGGCGATGCCACATATTCCCTCTACCAGAAGACCTAGAAGATTACTCAGAAAGTCTTCTTACAGAGAAAGGGGTGAATTGTTGAGAACAGCAATGCAATCTACTACAATATATCCTGTTTGTAAATACAGCGACCCCAAGCAGGCCAAATGAGCAAAATGCTGACCCCCAAGCCATGGCTTTCTCCTACGCTACCATGCTCCTTTGTATCTTTTTTTCCTATTAAAATGAACCATGAAATTTGTTTTAATCTCATTTATACAACATATAAGGAAGATGAGAGATGCAGTGGGTCAGGAAGTAGTGAGAGTATCATTATACGTGTGATTCATTCTAGATTTTGTCTGCGTTTTGCTTCATTCCTGAATATGTTGATATGGAAAATTAATAGGCTTGCATGCTGTTACTCATGCACAAGTTTATTTACCTAATTTTAGGCAGAGAACACAAATCAGTTATTGACAATCTGAACATGCAAGAAAAGGGGTCATCTGCATGTGGTTTATGCAGAAATCCAGTCATAGATATTACTTGCAAGAAAGCAAATATAGGGCATGTGGGCTGGATATGGGAACATGTTGCTTACTTTGCCTGTTTATCTTTGTCATATAAACTAGCATCTTAGTGACATACCCTTACAGTGTTCACTGGCTGGCTCCTTAACTTGGACCAGATAATGAAGTGTTCACACATCATTTAATGCTTTTACCTCTTCAGAAAATAATACTGAGAAAAAGATATTTAATTTGGATGTTGTTTTATCTGTTGGTTTGTAAATGTTATTTATATTGCCAGAAATTTAACAATTCTACTGTTCATTAAAACTTGACTTTATAAAAATAAAACATGCTAAGATCTTCCGGAGGATCATTGCAGGAGCTGAATGGCAAAAAAAAAAAAAAAAAAAAAAGTGTAGGGTTGGAGAACCGTCCCTGTGCGTCCAGCTGCAGCAGTGAAGCCCTCTCTCCTGTCCTTTCAGCATTAGCCATGAAGTGGACTGGCCAGTAGGGGTTACTCTAAGCGTTACCATCTCAGAGTGGTGGACGCCGGCTTGAAGAAACAATAAATGGTACCTTTTAAAACAGCTGTTTTCATTGTGAATTTAGTTACAATACTCAGACTTTGTGATAACTTGCTTTGAGCACTTTTTTACCAGCTTATATCCATTCCTAGGACTACGAGGCATGCTTCAATGCCATTGCTTCAACTTCACTAATTGCCTCTTCTTCATTAAGTAAATCCACAGATCAAAATTGTAAAGTTCCCGTATAGCCCGTTTTAGCATCTTTTCTCCTGTGTACTAGTCACAATCTCTGAGGCTTGGATTCTGGACATCTGAGAGTGCAAAGCCTGTGTGAATGCCGTTCCAGTGCTGATGTTTAAAAAGGTAAATAGACAACTGCTTTCTGTTAACCCTAAAATGACACCAGCTCTCTAGGCAGGTGGCTCTTCAATCTTAGAAAATAACTTACTTTTCGAAAGGAGAAATTAGAGAAAAAATAATTCTCATGGTCCTTGAGGCAGAAAAGAGAAATAAAAGTGAGTAGCTTTAAATACAGTTTCATTTAAAAAATTAAAAATATAAGCCTCTTGTCTGAAACCCAAATATGTAAAAATTGAGCTACAAAAAATATATATACAAATTTACATTTAGAAATTTATATATATTTATATAAATGTGTATATAAATATGTATTTATATAAATGTATGGAAAATACATAATAATATAATATATAAATATGTAGAATTTATATATTTATTTTTTTGCTGAAATTACTTTTATTATGTTAAAAATTCCTTAATGAGCTAGCAATTATTCATTTGAAGGAGAGTCTAGAAAACAGATGTATGATGGTATTAGCCTTATCCCTGATTGGAAATATATTAATTATACAGAAAACATTATTCCCTAGCGTAGGTTACTAAAAGTCTAAGAGGCTGTGAACTTGGAAAAGCTTCTCCCTGCTTGTCTTGCTGCTCCAGTGAGATCACATGATTCAGTTATAAGGATAGATATATTTTCTTCTTTTGAATTTAAAACTTTACAACAGTTTGGATGTGCTTTCCTGAATGCAACAGTTCAAAGGTTTTATTTTATATATATGTGTGTGTGTATAAATGTATACATTTATACAGATATATAAATGCATTTATACAGATATATAAATTTATACAGCTATACAGATATATAGCATTTATACAGATATATAAATGTATACATTTATACATAAAAATGTGCATATAAATATGTATTTATATAAATTTATATATAAATATATACTATAAATTTATATATAAATATATACATAAATTTATATATAAATATATAAAATAAGATATGTATATGTATCTCCAAACAGTTTAAATGGGGAAGTTATTAAGTCAATGTTTCTCTTTGCTTTCTCATTAGATATTATTAATGTAATTTGATGTTTCATATTTTTTAAAAAATCAAGTTTGTTATGAGACACTTGCAAGGGAGCGGGAATCTCCTAACTGCCCAGGGCTTGATGCACATGGAGCTCGAGGAGGCTCCGTGTGTTCAGACCATTGTTGTGCACCCAGTAGCCCTCTGATGGATGGGGAAGGGGAGTTTACGACAGATGACCCATTCAAAGATGGTTACGACTCTTCAGGCAGTTTGGCATAGATGTTAGTTAGTGTAGCTGAGCACTATCAGAGAAAGGACACAGATGGAACAAAACACTAAGTAAAAAAACTTATTTTTGAATAGACTGTCCTTAAGACTTTGTACCTGTTAAGATTCTTAATCTCCTTTCTCACAGCATTATTACTGGAAAGGCTTAGAGGTAACACTTGAAAAGAAAAATACTTCTCAGTTGTGGTTTTGGTTTTGGTCTTAATTTTCCCCCATCAGCTAATTTGCAGAAACCAAATGCATTTAGTCACATCTCTTTATGAAAAAACATTATGTTCAAAGTTTGTTCTATTTCTTGGAAAGAAAGATGAAGACAGTATTTACCTTATGTTTGTCGATGAGGAACCATTAAACTTGTTCCCCGACCCAAGTGATTCACTTTAAGCTATTTTTCCCATCAGACATTTGTTTGAAATGTGCAAAAGTTGTTTTTATTTACTGATTAAACACATCCCTTCCTAGCACAGAGATCTCCCTTGGAGTTTGTAGCTTTGGATTGTACAGTGAGGATATGGCCCTAAAATATTTAAGTTGCATCAAAATTGTCTTGACAAATTTAAGGATAGCTTTTAAACTACATAGTAAAGGAGAATCTTTTGCACTGGCATTTTTTATGGACCACTGGGGTCATTCAGGCACCATTTGAAAATCTAGCTGTCCACTCGGGGCTAGTGAGTAGGGACACAGAGTAGAGTCTCAAAGCATGGGGTTTGAATTCAGCAGATACGAGAATCCCAGCACTCAGGACCAACACTTGCTAAGTGTGAGGATTTGAAGCAATATATTCATGAGCTTCGAGGTTTTCTTTCTTTTTTTAATCTGTAAGGTACAGATAATATCTTTCTCATGTGTTTTTTAAGGATTAAATATGATGATATATTTAAAAATTGGTTATTACTATACCTGGCATAAAGTAAAATATCAACAAGCGGTATATAAAAATTGTTTTTATTTTTAATAAGTGGTACTTTGAATTATTATTGTTTTATTTTGATTCTAATTTCATGAACATTTAGTTTCAGCCTAAGGGTAATATAGCAAAGAATAATATAAAAATTTCCCTAAACTTGCTTTTACAGATGTTTAGGGTATTTAAAGCCAATGTTTACTTTTAAGTAGCAAATAAATGCAAATGTTTTTATATCTGTAATGGTAAAAGTTGTATTAATTTGCAAAGAGGAGTAATATAATCTACTGATTAGTTTCTGATTGTTAAATATAAAACAATGATTATAATATGAAAGTATGACTCAGAAAAAGCTTTATTATAACATACAAGATGTGTTAGTGTTCTCTGGCATGAAGTTACGGCTGGGTCTGAACTGTCAGACCCTACAGACAGTTTAGGTTTCAGGCACAGGTGCCTGCTGTCCCCAAAGCCCAGGTCCAGGTCTTTGACTCTGATGGCTTTCTCATCACCCACATGACATGTGGACTTCCGAGGTGCTCTGTGGCTTGACTGCAGTTACCTGGCCTGCACTGGGGGAAGGAAGGTTAAAACAAGGTGCAGTAGCTCCCCTTGTCACATTGTGTCCATTCCCTAGAGAACTTGACCCAGTGCCTTGTAATCTGATGCATTAAATTCACAGCTTTCCTTCCCTTGTGTGTGAATATGTATGTGTGTGTGAGTTGTTTGTATGTATGTGAGAGGTTTAAACATGTGAGAGGTTTAAACATGTGTGAGGACTAAATGTGGTGAGATTTTATGTGAATGTCATGCGCATGAAATTTTTATGCGGGTGTGACGTTCATAGTGTGTATATGTATGTGTGTATTCTGTGTATTTGTGAGGTGTTTATGGGGTGTGGGGTGTATGTGAGGGAGATGTTTGTGATTTTTGTATGTTTGTAAGATGAGTGTGGGAGGTGTGTATGTGTGTGTGGTGTATAGTATGGCATATGTGTGTTGTGTATACATGTGTGTGGATTGAGTATATGGTTCAGTTATTGTGTCTGTTGTGTGGGAGATGGGGGATGTAGGCAGGAAGGTAAGAATCAATTGAGCAAATAAATATAAGTGGGAGTTTTTCTTTTACTAGAATAATTATAACTGAAAGTGCCCCAGGTTGGAAACTGGGAGTCTTGCAGTCAAGTTCTACCCAACTTTGTAACTAGCTATTTAATATGGTATTTGGAAGTGGCTTAGTCTGTTGAATCTTAGTTTTCTTTTTTTCTGGAAGAAGAAAATTTTTAACTTCAATGCTGTGAGAGTTGAATGACTAATGTTCAGGTTGAAGTTACTGATAAACTCTGAAATACTAATAACAGTAAGATAGTGACTACTTTTTATTAGTAGTGGTATTATTTTTCCAACATATTTTATATTGAAATTTAAGAACAACAATATAACATGCAGGTGTTGTAATTAAAAAAATCTATCAGTGTGTGCTTCTATTGTAAAGAAATTTTTGAAGTTAATTTTGATAATCCTTATTGATAAATTCTTATTGATAATCATGGCATGTTGTACACAGAAGAAAGATTTAAGCTTTTATAATTCCATATCTAGGGAATGTCTGGGCTACTAAGCACTTACAGTGTTAGTTCATGAAACAGCCAGTGCCATTTTCACTGGGGACTTTGGTCAAAGATGTGAGGCAGAGAACTGCACCACTATTAGAGGACTATAGCATCGACTTTTTCAGATGCTTGTTGTTTAGATATATGGGAATAAATGAAAATTATATAGAAGAACATACTCCTCAAATGGTTAAACATGGAGTTACCATATGATTCAGTGATTCCACTCCTAGGTATATACCCCAAAGAAATGAAAATAAGTGTTTTCACAAAAACATGTAAATGAATGTTCATAGCAGTATTATTTATAATAGCCCCAAAGTAGAAATAATCCAAATGTCCATAGATAAACAAACTGGTATATTCATACAATGGAATATTATTTGACCATAAAAAGCTATTCAACATGCAGCTATGAGGACCTAACCAATAGATGTATCTTATTAGCTTCAGTTTTGAAATGTGGGGTAATATTTTCCAGTTTTAAAAAACTGATATTCCTATAAAGTGTCCCTTTTGCATTGAAATGTTTCTGGAGTTTGACATTTCAATTCTAATGACTATCATTAAATGTCCAGGAATTTGTTTTGAATAAGCAGAGTCAGATAAGTGGTGTTTATGTACTGTATAATACTATCTGAGGTAGCTTTGTGGGCAGAAGGAGGGAATCACTAGCTTACAGAATCAGGGACTGCAGCATCTCTTCCTTGTCAATCCTCCTGCATTTATAGTTCTGACAATTTCCACAATAAAATTTCTTTTTAAAAAATGAGCATACAATCAGATATGAATTGCTGTATTTAAATGAGTGTTTTCTGATCTCCAGTGAATGGAAATCTTGACATTAGAAGAATGGGTGAGGAGGCAAGATTTTATAATTGTCCTTCTGGGAAAGAGTGCATAGACAATAAAGTCCTGAGATGCCTAGTATCAGAGAAAGGCACAGTCTCAATGGAGTTTAAAAGGCCACAGTGAAATGTACACCTCTTAATTATGTTAAACTTGATATAGATTTTAAATATGCATCAACATTAGTTATCAGATTCTCATAAGTTTTGCAGAAGAGGGGGTTCTATGTGCTTATCCCTGAGCATGCAACACAAACATACTGTGCAAGCAAGGAATCTGGTTCTGGTATGTGTGAATGCTTATGTGGTGTACCACTGGAGATATACATGATAGAAATTACGGAGAATTTTTAAATGTGTCTAGGGTTCATTTTTTAGTGGCTTAATTTGAATAGCAAATGCATGTAAAGAATGAATGGGTAGAGGCAGGAACTAGCTTCATACCTTGTAATTGATTTGCTCACAGATTAGGTTTCATGAGAAGCAGACTCTGAGAAAGAGACTCTTGGGGCTACCATGTATAGTATGGGCAGGAAGAATGGAAAATCAGGAGAAGAGGGATAAGAAAAAGTTGGTTTGCAATGCTGTCTTGAAGAAGCTTCAGCAGATCCAATAGGATGTCCTGAAGTTGGGGTGGCCCTTCATAGTTGTCCTAGACAGGTCTGGAGCTGGACCTTTACAGCCTCTAGGTGACTTGATATTAGATGCTTGGACAAGGTGTCCCTCCTTAACTGAGGCATTTTGTAAAAAAGGCTGCCATCTGACAGCACTTCCCAAACCTAGGGTAATGAGTCAATCATTCCTAAAGGGGTCATCATCATCGTTGGACCCATGTTAAGTGGTGGGGTATTTTGGCACCTGCAAGCATGGAGAAATGCCATGTGGATGGATTCTTTGCCTCTTTCATTCTTTTGTTTATTTCTTTTATTCCCCAAATGCAATGCTTTTCCAAAAATATGTTAAAAGACTAGGCTATCAGTTATCATGATAAAGGAAAAGGCATAATTATTTTCATAAATACAACTATTCTTTTAATGTTAAGGCATGTGTTAATTATTGTACTCAAGAATCATAGCTGTTTTTCATGGAAAAGTTACTTACATGTATTTGATGACCCAAGTGCTCCTGGTGACAGTCCCTATCTATGTGACACTAGCATCCTCACAGCCAGCTGGAATGTCAGAAGGAAGGCCTTGATAAAATTATTTTTCCTCTCTATTAAAGAAGAGAAAAAATAAAGCATATTTATTGAGCACCCACTAGGTATGACATCAAAGATCTTTCTTATCTGTATTAGAAGTTGATAACAAATTAAACAATACATTCATTTGAAAAGGTTTGTTCTCATTTAACCACTATTTTTCCTGAAATAAAAATAGCACTGTAAAAGACCACAGCATATTCATTTGGGCTGAGTTGTTGTTAGATTGACTGTTTATGGACCTTTTTTTTGGCTTTATCTAGCTATTGTGTGGCTTTTGAAGCATCAACAAAATATCAAATAGATGAGAAAAGCTAGTAAATTGATATATGATATTAGTATATTGAATTGGCAGCAGAATGATCTTGTTTATTAAGCAATGATTTTTTTAGCAACTCATTTTAATAAAATAACTCTACCACTGAGCATAGTGTAGAAACTACTAACCAGCAAATTTAGGTACTTTAAATTGTTTTTAATGATATTTGTTTTCAGAACATTTAAAAATGTCACTTTAACCCTTAAGAATGTATATTGGCTAAAAGCTGTGGAGTTTTTAAGATTTCCATGGATTTTTTTAAAGGTTACTCTTCAGTCAATTCAGGATAGTTGGCATTGCTGGTTATAACACAACAGTAGAGATTCAGATCTTGAAGATACAGAAAGATAACTCAAGGCACTGGCATCTTCATCTCCAGCCAACTTATTCCATTAACTATTAGAATTAATGCTCTCTAGACATAATTTGGATCAATCAAAAGAGAAGAATAAGAACAGCTTCTGAGGCTTTTCCATGACTAAAAGAATGATTGTTTGATCCACAAGTGTGTTAGACTTAACAAAAGAGAAAAATGTTTTAAATTGAACCATTCTTCTAATTTGTTCATTTTAGTTCTGAAAACATGAATAAGGTTTAATCATGTTAATAAAATTAATTTAATTTTGAAAAGTGGGAGAAAAAGTACTGGATTTTTTTCTCCTTGAAATTATGTGTTTGTAGTGTTAGCTTGACTGTATTTTTCTTGTAAAACCTGCTGTATCGTGAGAACAAATTCAAAGAAGTTTTGTTTTCAGTCTTAGAATTTAAGAATTGATGTTCCTTGTCAAAGCATTTCTTTAAAAGAAACTCTGTAGCATAATCAAATTTTTCTATTCTAATGGTCATCTTGTGTTTCGCAAAGTGAGTTTTAAATGACTGTTTTTTATAAGAATAGAACTCTTTTTTCTTCATTCATGCAACAAACATTTCCTGATAGATGCCAAGCAAGTGACACTCACATATGTCATTTCTGGGATCAATGGCATTTTTGTTATTTACAGACTGGCTTTCTGGATCCTTGTGAAGGTGTTAACTCCTGTTTGGGGAACTCTCTGTCCATCTTTGTCCTTTAGTTTGCTATCTCAATTCTGTAATCTCTTCTCTGGCCGTAAAACTCTAATCATCTCAAAATCCTGCCTCCCAAGGTAATCTATGTAGCTTTTCTAATCTTCTAACTTCCCATTTCTCATCATTTCACTTCCTTCTACTGACTCCCTTTTGCTTTTCTAACCAATTTCAGATTACTTATCCTTATTTTGAATGCCATTTACTACTCTGCCCCTGCTTACATCTTGTTCCTTATCACCTCTGATTCCTCCCTGTGCTCTCACTGCCCCATGCAAGCACATTTCCAAAACATGAGCATGCTTTGGATTTTTATTTTGCTTTGGCTTTGAAGAGCTTTCATCTTTTCCCCGTATTTTCTCAGAGAAGAAAGTTATTGAGCTGTGGTTTAAAATTTGTTGGTGTAACTATAAAATCTTGTGTTTTGCGTACAGCTTATTCTATACTGACTTCTCTGTCCCTTTGCCTTATGTTCAGCATTCACTTACAGCTATCAAAGGTGTTCCATAGACAGCTGCCCTGCCCTTTTGTCAGGTTGTGTCCTCTGTAGTAGCAGGCAGTTATTCTTAATAAACCATGGAACCACAGAATCTGTGTACAGACAGATTCCCTACATACAAGAATTCAACTTCCCATTCACTGTGCAAATCCATCTCAGAACATTCTAATGCTTTAAAATCACCTTTTCAGAAAAGAAAGTCAAGTCACAAAGCCATGGTTTTTCCTTGTTGCAAAGACTCATTTTGAGAAAAATATTCTTTGTAAAGCCTGGTTCCTTCCCACCTCCTCCTCTTGGCATGAGCCACATCACTGGAAAGATATGAAATAATTTCAATAATCTCTCTTGGCCTTCAAGGTACAAGGGAACAAAGCCAGAGTCTCCTCCATTAGACCTTTTATGTTTGGGGCTAGATGTCCAAGTTGCTTCAATAATTCCTCTAGTGGCAGACTTTTTGAGAATTTTCACACTGTTGTTTTGCTGTACCTCTGATACAACTTGGTCAGGAACATTCACAAGAAGGCTTGCTCTCAATGTTGGTCCAAATGTTGCTCTCACTCATTGTGTTTGTCATTATGTTGAAGGTAGTTTTTAAAACCCTAAAATAAATAATAATCCTCTTTTTGTTTTAATGAATGCATCAACTCATATCCATAGTATTTTTGTTACTAAAGTATGCATTGGCTCAAAGAGCAAAATTGTTGTGTAATTATTCTGAAAATACGAGTAACATGTAATCATATTTGAGGTTGACTTGGAAAAAAATCTGTTTTCTCTTCTGGTATTTTTAAGAACTATTGAGATGTCACTGAACAGTATTTTTAGAATGTTCACATTGCTTACACATGAGCACTTTGGGAATTGTTCAGTGAATATGTCTCCTGAGCACTTTGTTTCTCGAAATTATCAAATCCTTCTTGGAATTCTTTCTCCTCTTTATCTTGTGATACGTGGGTGGAATTGGACATCACTACCGCAATAACAACTTTACTCTTTTTCTTTGTTCTTCCCAGTAGAAATGCTATATTCTGCTTGGAAAATAAAGTTAAGTTTATGTTTTTCACTCTTTTAGGGGTTCTGGAATCATCTAAGAATCTTGTAACACTCTTGTGGAAACTGTACACATACACATAATCACATAGGAATTTGCATCTAGTTTCAGGGGACAAGTGCTGTTGGAGTCACAGCCGTGTCCCATTGCAGGGTAGTGATTACGGGTTGAAAATCACTGATTTAGTTGTACCTCATTCTATAAATTATAATAAGTTGTATTTAAAAACTCCATTCAGTAATCTTTTTTATTTGTTTTTTAAATATATTTTATTGATTATGCTATTACAGTTATCCCATTTCTTCCCCATCATTCCCCTCCACCCTGCACACCCCCTCCCACCCACATTCCCCCCTTTAGTTCATGTCCATGTGTCATAGTTCTTTAGCTTCTACATTTCCCACACTATTCTTGCCCTCCCCCTGTCTATTTTCTACCCACCGTCAATGCTACTTGTTCTCTGTACCTTTTCCCCCTCTCTCCTCCTCCCACTCCCCTGTTGCTGACCCTCCATGTGATCTCCATTTCTGTGTTTCTGCTCCTGGTCTACTTGTTTGCTTAGTTTGCTTTTGTTTTAGGTGTGGTTGTTAATATCTGTGAGTTTGCTGTCTTTTTACTGTCATATTTTTTATCTTCTTTTTCTTAGATAAGTCCTTTTAACATTTCATATAATAAGGGCTTGGTGATGATGAACTCCTTTAACTTGACATAAGGATCTGAGAAGCACTTTATCTTCCCTTCCATTCTAAATGAAAGCTTCACTGGATAGAGCAATCTTGGATGTAGGTCCTTGACTTGCATGACTTGGAATACCTCTTTCCAGCCCCTTCTTGCCTGGAAGGTCTCTTTTGAGAAATCAGCTGACAGTCTGATGGGAACTCCTTTGTAGGTGACTGTCCCCTTATCTCTTGCTGCTTCTAGAATTCTCTCCTTCATTTTAATCTTGGCTAATGTAATTAAGATGTACCTTGGTGTGTTCCTCCTTGGGTCTACCTTCTTTGGGACTCTCTGAGCTGCCTGGACTTCCTGGTAGTCTGTTTCCTTTGCCAGATTGGGGAAGTTCTCCTTTATTATTTGTTCAAATAAGTTTTCCACTTGTTGATCTTCTTCCTCCTCTGGTACCCCTATAATTCAGATGTTGGGATGTTTAAAGATGTCCTGGATGTTCCTAAGCCTCTCCTCATTTTTTTTTAATTCTTGTTTCTTCATTCTTTTATGTTTGGTTGTTTGTTTCTTCCTTCTGGTCCACTCCATTGATTTGAGTCCCAGTGTTCCTCCCGTCATTATTGGTTCCCTGCATGTTTTCCTTCATTTCACTTATTGTAGCCTTCATTTGTTCATCTAATTTGCGACCAAAATCAACCATTTCTGTGAGCATCCTGATCACCAGTGCTTTGAACTGTGCATCTGATAGGTTGGCTATCTCTTGGTCGCTTAGATGAATTGGCTCTGGGGCTTTGATTTGTTCTCCCATTTGAGCCATTTTTGGTTTTGTTTTGTTTTGTTTTTTGTTTTTGTTTTTGTTCTGGTCATGGCTGTTATGTAATGAGGGGTGGAGCCTTAGGTGTTCCGCAGGGCGGGGCAGCCCAGTTGCTGGATTTTGATGCCATATGTGGGGGCGGGGTCTGAGAGGGAATAATGACGCTTGCTCTGCTCTCTCTCGGATTCCAGTCCCTTCCACTGCTTCCCCTTTGATTATCTGCACATGAATGTAGGACCACCAGGTCGGCCAGCTGCCTTGCTCAGCCTCACCGGGTCTGCCCATGCCCGGGGTCCGCTAGCCGCCCCCTGTGCACCTGGGGTCTGCTAACCACCACCTGCGCACCTGAGATCTGCCAGCTGCTGCTGCCTGAGTGCCTGGGTCTGCCAACCTCCACTTTTTCCTGCTGCAACTCTGCCCCTCTTACTGGTCTGTATGAATGGTTGTTGGACTTCCATACAGTTCAATTTTCTGTCAGTTCTGGTTGCTTTCTTGTTCCTAAATCTTTGTTGTCCTTAATTTTGGTTGTACAAGGAGGCACAGTGTGTCCCCCTACACCTCCATCTTGGCCGGAAACTCCATTCAGTAATCTTACATGGTAAAATTATCTCATAAATTAATTTTAATTCAAATCTTTACTTATAACTATTGGTTTTCTTAATGTGAGCACATTTATATAATCTTATGTTACAAACTTTTTCTTCTGAATATTTTCTGAAAATATTTTCATATTAAAAATAGTTTTTATGTGTAAACCCTCTACCTCTGGCTTTATTTAGTCTTACCTGCAGTTATCTTCTGTACGTGTAGTTGATAGGTAGGTCTTAAACTATAATTCTTTGAAGTATGTCACAGCCTTCATTTTTATGGGAATATTTGTATAGGTATAGGTATATTAGAAATCACAATTTTTTGTAATTAAAACAATTTCGAGAGTCCCCAGCTTCAAAAATAAATTAGAACTCTATAATAAACATAATGTTCAAGGAAAGATGGGAAATAATAGCATGAATCATTCAAGTACACAGCATATCTAAGTTCATAGTTTTAAAAATAATAATCATCTTCTTGTTGGCTAAAGATGAGGATTGATCAGTGTCTTTTATATTAACCTTAGTCTACCAATGTTAACATATAAGTTATTACGAATAATGATCTGTAACACCAGTTCTATAGTAACTATCTCTTGACATGTGTGATTCCTATAACTGGCCGAACTTGTCCAGGTTTTGTGGCACCTAAGGTTTTGTACAACTCAATTTTTAATTTCTAAGGTTTTCTTAAGAGAAATTAATACCTTAGTTACAACTGAATTTAACAATTTATAAATTTAAGAAAGCTAACAAATACAACATATATCACAACATTAATGACATTATCTTAGTTAAAAGAATTAATTGCTTTATAGTCCTAAGATTTGTCTTTTACTTTTTAAGTTTTGGCTGTTTTGTTCTTGGATTGCCTCTGCATCTAACCATGATTCTATAATGTTTTCTAAGTTGAGAATGAATGAATATAATTCAGTCCTTGCCTTACTATGGTTGGTTATAATCTAACATTTTGTTATTTGTAGTTTAGAAAAGTTACATCAAGTTTCTCAATTTTGTATTGGTTGTTTCATATAGATTCTTGAGATAGTGGTCAGACTTGGGAAAACCTCCATCAAATGTCTTTCATTTTTGAGCTATGTGAGTTAGAAGAATTTTCAAAGGCAAGATCTTGGTTTCATACATTTTAAACGTTGTATCTCCTCCACCCCACCCAGATGTGCAGGGTCTGGAGCTCTGGTCACAGTCGTGTCACAGGATGGACTCAGGCCCTGCGCCTTCGTGCTGCAGTGCCCTGCGGACTGGCGCTGTGGTCATCAGAAGTGTTCCTGGGAGCTATGTCGACACCAGGACAGCTAGCAATACCCCGAGGATAAGTGGAAGAGGCGAGAACCCCTAGATAATAATCCCACCAAACGAAATTAAATGCATTTTTAATCCAACTTCTAATTAGCCAGATCCCAAAAAGGTTCACAGTTACTTCAGTGCAGCTCAACCTTAAAAAAGCATCAGCATGTAGAAAAATAATTGGTGAGTAGACATTGCTCTTAAACTACTACAATGAAAATATCTTAATTTTTACTAATGCCCAGATCATAGGAGCATATTAACCAAGCAGTAGACCCACTTCCAGTGCCTTGGAAACAGACTTCCAAGCTTTGCCCTCCCTAGCTTCATGATAACCCAGATCTGTGGAGGACAAGACAATTTCCAGACCACAGCAAATCAGCTTGCCTACGGAGATAAGGAAGTTGGCCTTACAGTGACACAAAAGTAGTTTTTATTTTTCCTAGAAATTTAGCCACCATTTCTCAGATATTTCATAAAGGTTCTTCTTATGCATTCTCCTCAAGAAGTTTCTTGATTGCCAGTACTTCACAAATTACACTACTGCTTTTAATCACCTCTGTCATTTAACAGCACAGTTTTGAGGGGGAACAAGCTAGGCTCCAGTAAGCTATAAGTGTGCATTTCTTTCCCAGTATTGTGACTTGAACAGAAGAAAGTAATACCTTTCATGTAAATGTGCCCCATGGTTTACTTTAAGGCATCAAATGGAATTGCATGACTGCACGATGAAAACTCTATTCAGGGAATAGAACGTGCTCTTTATGACCTGAATTGTCTTTTAGGCTTTTGAGTATAGTTCTCAAGAGGCTGAGAATCCATCATGGACTGATTAATACACTCACACATGTACATAAGAAATACAAATTCTGTGAGCTCACATATTAATAGATAGGGTAGTTCATTTGAAAAACCTGAAATAAATAGTGATGAGAATCTTTGGACTAAGAGTGTAAACCATTAGGTTCTTATAGTTCTCTCTCAATACAGAAACTTCAAGTGAACAATGCAGCATGACTGTGGGGCCCTGATTCAAGAACCATCTGCAAAGCAAATATGCAGGTCCTTGTAGCCTGCATACTGTAACACCAGCTTTATTTCTGCTATTCTGGCTAACGATGAGTCAGGAACTTCTAATACAGCCATTCAGTAAGACAACAATTGATGCAGAGTGTGAGACTGAGAGAAATTCTAGAAGCCTGACCTTCAGATCAGTTAACTGTGGATCAATAATATATTACTTAGACCAATTCAGTACCCAAAATACCCTCAGTTGACTGCCAAGATACTATTTTTACCTCAAATCTTTGGTTGAGAGCAGTCAATATCGATAAATGTGTCCTGCTGATAATTTGCTGATTCAGGGAACATGCAACATCCAGCCACAATATAGATGCAGCTCAGGCCAGCCCCATGGAACATGGTCGCCCTGCTTTCCTGTGTTCTTTCAAATGTCCTGCATTAAGAATAGCTCTTAATATTCTCTCAACTTGGTTCAGTTAAACCAAGTCTTGATCTAAATTGCCTAGACTATATCCCATGCATGATTACGTCTATGTTGGCATGAAATCCTTTTCTTCTTGGAGTTAATAGTATTGACATATCTTCTGAAGACACTAGGTATTATCACTATTAATCGGGAAGGGGCTGAGTAAACTCTATTCTATGGCATTCTGTGTTATTAGTGAATTATGATTTCTTACAGAGGTTAAGTCATGATCAAATAGCCACATGTTAAAGTCACATCCAGGTGGTAAATATTTCTCAGTTCAAATAATATATGTATGAAATGAAATTGCTGTCCTTTTTTCTTTACTCCCACTCTTAGAGAGAACATCTGTTCAATGCTGTATAGTTTTTTTTGCAGTTGTTTTTATACATGCACAAACATACTAGAAGTATTTTTCTAGTGTACAAAAAAATGATGTCCTTCTGTAATATTTCCTTTTCTCATTTCCTCTTTTTCTTTCCACCTTAATCTACACAGCTAAACTTCACCATTTACATGGCTTGCAGTGATTGTACCATAAGAATGAAATATGGTATAGCTAACCAATTTGCTCATGACAGACATTTATGTTACCCCTAAGTTGATGACATTCTTCACTTGTCATCAACTTGTAAATTCTAGACAAGTCACTAGATTAAAAATCTTGTACATTTAGTATTGCAATAGTTATAGCCAAATTACCCTCTGGAAATCTGTACTTTTTCTCCAGCAACATGTTAGTGTCTACTTTCAAAAACCCACTCTAACCCCAAGTATTATTTTATCTTCTAAATCTTTGCCAAACAGATCAATATAAGTAAATATCACTGCTATCTTAATTGCTTATTATTATTATTATTTAGACTTGCACTTGTTTATCAGCCATTTGGGGGAATGGGTATCCTCTGCCTATGAATTTTGCCTAGTTGTATGTCATCATATTCATCTTTTTAAAATATTTCCTGTTTTGTAACAATTCATTTTAAAGGTTCCCCTTCTTCCAGATAGTTTTGTCACATTTTTAAGGAATCTTAATGAACTTTATTAAAATAAATTGAGACAACAGAAACATTAGAGAGGACTTAATCTAAATATGGTGTGCACCAGTGGTTGTTTGCTAAGGGAGATTGGGGAAAAAAGAAGGAGGGACTGAGAAGGAGCCGAGGGAGTCTTTTGGAGTGATTGATATGTTCATTACCTTGCTTGTGGCGATGTTTTCATGGGTATTTACATATGTCAAAACTTGTCAAGCTATACGCTTTAAATGTGTGCAGTTTATTGTATCTCAATCATAGCTCAATAAAGCTGTTATTTTTTTAAAAAATGGCACCAAGCTTTTAATAAATAGCTTTCAGCCAAAAATATTGAGTTTGATCAAAATATTTTTCGTGTTGTCTTGGTTAGATTTCTCCTGTCACAGTTACAATGGCTTTCTAAAGTAAATTGAGAAGTCAAGAAAGTCACTTTCACCTTCAAAATTAAAAAAAAAAAAAGACTTAATCAGTAAAAGAAATGCTTCCAAATCAGATTAAGTCTTTAAAAAAACCCCTAAAAAACCAAATATAACTTTTGAGTAGCATTGTATGGGAATTAGGGTCTATAAATCTCTAGGAAAGAAAAAGAGAAAGTAAGAAAGAAAGATATATAAGATTGCTTAAAATCTGAGCCATGTAGATAATGAGAATTGTTTTATGATAAATCTTTAGAGTTTTCAGTATTAAGAAAGAGGCACACTTAAAAATCTTTTCTTTTAGTAAAAGAGCTGACACTTCAATGATGCCAAAAAGCATGACTTACCGGGCAGTCGATGACTGAAGAATGTAGTGGAAGGAAAGATTCCTAGGAAAATATACCAAATAACAGACACAGCCCTGCAAGTCAGCCAGGGCTGCAGTTCTGTCCAAATGGGCCAGCAGGCTGGTCTTCCCAGTAGGGACTGCCTGAAGGTATTGGGCACGGATTCAGCAATGAAGCACAAAGGGACTATTATAAATTTTCATGAAATGACTTGAAACCACCTTTGCCATAAGAATGAGATAAATTTTGAATTAACACCTTAAATCAAAATATATTGCTTAGAAGAAGGAAGAATGAAAAGAAAAAGAAAGAGAAAGAAAAAGAAGCAGTAAAGAAACAAAGATTTCTGATGCAGTTGAAAGATAGTGGGAAGAACTCTGGTGCTGGGGTCTGAAGGCCAGGGTCAGGTCCCAAGTTTGACACAAACTAGCTGTGAAACAACAGAAAAATTGTTTAGCTTTTCAGAATCTCAATTTTTTGAGATCCATAAATTGATAATAAAAACCTACATACCTTCTAAGGTTATGGTAAAAATCAAGCATCTTAATGCATGTGTAAATATTTTTCAATATATATGAAAGACTACCTTCTAGTAATGTTTTTTTTTGTTTCAGGTGTTCTGTGGTTTTAAATATACATTTTTTTACATCCTCAATCAATATCTCCTATAGTAAGACTCAAGTAAGCTCTCCTTAAGGTTGAGATATTAGTGTTAAAAAGGAAAGGAAAGGAAAAAAAGAAAAAAAAAGAAAGGAAGGAAGGAAGGAAGGAAGGAAGGAAGGAAGGAAGGAAGGAAGGAAGGAAAAGGCTGTTACATCCAATTCGGCAACTTTGGACAGCAACCAAAGAAACAGCTGTGTAATCCCCATGCCACTACACACGGTTTCTTTAAAATTTGAGGGGTGAACTGAAAGGATAACAGAGCAAGCAAATTGGCAAGAATTGTAAAATAAAACTAGAGTTTATTGTGTTTGTCCTCTATGTCTAGATTTGAGCAGGTCTCTGTCCTAGGATTCCCTGATGGCTCTCCTGTGTCTGGCCCATTGACTATTTCTACCAGGATGCCTTGAAGACATCTCAAACTCAGCAGGTTCAATTTGGAACTCATTATCTACTCCCCAGTTTCAAGCTAGAAGCCTTCAGGTCACTCTCAGTTTCTCCTCTCCTGAAATCTGTCCTCTGCCCCATATGGATCTATGTGCTCTCCTGTTGATTCTACCTTCTTAAGATCTTTTCTACTTTCATCACCTGCGTTTGCTGCCACTTCCTGAGTTCAGATTTCTGCACTTCTCAGTCTTTAGTTTGCTCTCCCCCAACCAACCCATCCTCCAAATGGCCACCACCAAAAACTATCATTCTAAAACACCAGAACGCAAGATTTTATGGGAATTTAACTTTAGGGTGTATTTAGTTTTGTTTACAAGAAGAATTATAAAAAGGAAAAAACCCTAAATGTGTCAAAAGAGGGGATAAGTTATAACAATAACCTTCCAATAGCATTAAAATGAGGCTACAGATCTGCATCTAATCATTTAAAAAAGCAATAATATTGTAATTACTTGTAAATATTTAAATAATTAATTGTAAATATTTATAATGTTAATTATAAAATCAAATTATTGAATAATGTTCATGGGGAAAGTTGTGGAGACAATAATATACTAATGGAGATTTCTAGATGGTGGAATTCAGCAAGAAACACAAATGAAACTAAACCACAGCAAAAACCCTGCTCTACGAGTCTACAAAAAATAGTGCTTCTAGCAAGAATTTCAGTGACCAGCCAAAATCTATAACTGCACACCAAATGTAAAATGCTACAGACAAATCCGCTGATGCCCAAAAAGTTATAAAAAACCAAGGGTTTCTGCCTCATCTTTTCAAGAAAAATTTTTGCAGCATTTCTGGTAAAAATGAGAAATGTTTTTACTACTAATTTGTTACTAATGTTTTTAACCCACTGTGGTTACTCATAATTGTGTTTTCCCTTTATATTTGTTTTTAAAACGTTCGTACATATCTTTAAAAGCTAAGGAAAAAATGCTGTAAGGTTAGGGGGAAGGGAAGCGATAGTCAAAGCTGCTCTGCTACCTCCTTTAGTTCTGTGTTTGTCTCCCAAGTACGTCTCCCGAGAAGAGCTAGTTATTCTCAGACACTTATGTTGCCTAATTCACTGTCTCTTAAGTGGCATCTATAATTAATTTTTAGTGGTGATAAAATCTGGTGTCACATATAGCCTCGCGCACAATGTTTGAGAGACCAAGGCCCAATATCTCGTGTGCGCGCACACACAACCTTGGGATCTGTACACGTTTTGACACTGGTAGGACTATTTACTACTTTCATAGAAATGCTTTTATTACATTCCATGGGGCATGTTAGGAGTTTGTTTTTCACTTTATAACAACCAGTTGACTCACAGCAAATATCTTAATCATCGTCAGAAAAAAAAACCGATTAGACCTTAATTTCTTTTCAAATCACTTCACTTTCTCTGTTTCCCATCTGTTCCTTCACACACACACCCATATCTCTTTCATATTATGAAACATAATTGGCATGAGTAATGACATTAAGTCAAGTAATATGAGCTATTTATTCATGTAAGTATCTACACAAAAAGATTGGTGGAGAATTCTGAAAAGACAGCCAAATAGTTAATTCTGGCACTTTTGGTATTTCCATGGTGACTGAAATGTAAAAGTCTTTGAAATGTAAAGGAGAATATTATTTTAAAATACTCCATTTTAATACTTAGGGCTCTTGTTATAAGAATTCTCTATTATAGGTAGATGTATGTATGTATTATGCAAACTTTATTACTTTATTATTTTTGCTTTAGAATTTTAAAAATTAACATTGAATCTCAAAGCCCTTTTCTCTAAAAACAAAAACAAAAGCAAAATAATCACCTCTGTAATAAAGTAAAAAGAAATGAACCACCTTGTTTTAGGGGTGTAGGATTAAGGGAGAGAGATCATCATTGGAAAAACAGACTCTGGGGTGAGGTCAGCCTGGGCTCAGATCTGCTTTCTAGACTTGACTAGCTGGGTCATTGAGACAGTTCACCTAAGCCATTTAAGCACTTGTTTCCTCTTCAGTGGTGATAGGACTAGCACACAATCAATTATGCCGTTATGAGATAAGGTAAGATAATACCATATACAGTGATTGACAGTGTGTTTAGTACTCAGAATGATATATTTTTAAATCACTTTTAATATTGTTGAGAGCCATTATTTGCAGTTAGTAAAAATTAAGCCTTTTGCACTTAACAGTTCACAAAGCACCTTCACCAACGTGACTTCACTATCTTTGCCATAAACCACAGAGGAGTGATAACTGAGTCTCAGGGGAGTTCAATGACTTAGCAAAGGTTTTCCAGCTTGTCAGTCGCAGGACCAGGACCAACGTACCTCCTGTAAAGGTCATACCAGAAGCTAATGGATATATCTGTATCCATATCTGTATCTATCTATAGATCTATACCTATAGCCATATACACGATATCTACATCCATATATCTCCTAGAATCTAAGCAGGCATACACTGGAATGTAAGTAGGCAGCTGCTATATTTCTGTGTGTTTATTTCTGGCATTGGATGCTATTTTTGTTATAAAAGCTGCGACCTTGCCACTCAGTGAACAGATGGCATTGCTTGATTAGAGTAATACCACATTTAGAATATTTCTAAAAAGTCTTTCTTGTTTGGGTAAATGTTTCTGCTTACTGAAATGGTTTCTTTTCACCAAATGGGCAAACCGAATCATGGATCTTCTTCGCATAAGGGCTCTCTGCCACCACAGGCTCAGGAGGACAAATGTTGAACTTACATTTTTAGAAGTAAACTTTTGCACACTCTCCAGAAGAGAATATCAAAGCTTTTTGGACAAAGGTGAGGGTCTGAAAACACGCACACCCATTCATTAACAAGGGAATTTTCTGTCCTTGTGGAAATATGACTTTGAATAATGATTTCTTCTTAAGCAAGATAAAACAAGAGCATCAACTGTACACATGAAAGACAAGAGAAGACAGTGGAAGAAAAGACTAAGAGAATTGTAGATTTTACATATTACTGTTTAACTTAAAATTTAAAACTGCCTACACGTGTATGTTTACATATGTATATGGTGATATGTATGTATATATGATAGACAGAAGGTCAAGATTTATAGATTGAGTTAATTAAACATAGAATTAATTTTAAACAAAAAAACAAATATGATATTTATGCTAGATTTTTAAATTTTATTTGAAATGACACACTACATGATAGCCATTATTATAAAGCCTAATTTCATTTACAGATAGAATAACCGTTTGGTTTTTATTGAGCCAGATATGGGTAGAGTCAGGAAAAGATAAAGCAAAGCTGTCAAAGAGGCATCATTAAGAGGACATTTCAGGCATAGAATTCATTACAGCCCCAATCTGCTTTGCCACAGAACAGGAAAATTTCCTCTCTTTAGCCTCATCTCCCCTGATGAATGGAGACAGCAATGCCTCACCCATAGGATGACTTTGGCAATTAAGTAGCATACACAAGTCATAGGCCAGCTGGTGAGCTCAGTTGGTCAAATAACATATACAAGTCACATCGCTGGCCACCCAAGTCTACCAGTCAGGTCTCAGACAAGTTAACAGCATGCCATAGACAAAATACAATATTGTACATAATATTGTTTAAAGGTTGCTTTCTCAGAGAGAACGCACTCAACCACGCTTTCTAAAACTGTTCCTACATATTATTTATTGCCCTACATATTATATATAACTATGTAAGAGTAAGTCACACAATGATTTATTTTCTTATTCCTTTTCTATTTCCCAACCTAGCCTGAAACCTCCATGGGACCTGGACTTTCTGTCTCATACCTCATTCTATATTGGGATGCAAAATGTTGCCTGGTATAAAATACATCACCAATAAATATTTATGGGAAAAAAGGTTGGTACTCTGACTTAAGACCAGGCTCAAAAAGTGTTAGATACTATAATTATCTTAAACAGAGTATCATTCTCTGCCAAAATCATGTGGCTAGTGGCATGCACTAGCCATATGTAAAATGAACTGAATTTTCAATTTTGTTTTAATAAATTTAAATAACATTTTTCTCCAGAGGCTATTATATTGGACAGTGCAGCTATAGAGCATTTTCATTATTGCAGAACTTCCTATTGGGCATTGCTGGACATGGAGAGAGAACCATGGCAGCATAGGTGAGAGAGAAGAGAGGATGCAGGATGGGGCCAGTGCCGCCTGGGAGAATCCCATCACGCCACCCTGCATTTTTGCTCTCTCCTGCCACAGGTCGTGCCCTCCTTTCTTTTTTCTTCCTTACAATCCTGATATCTTGCAAACATTCTTTCCTTCAGTTATTAAATTAAAAGTATAAGGAAGTTATAAAAAGCTGTAAAGGGGTTGTCTTGAGAATTGCATTAACATAATTGCTGTGTTTTCTACAGCAGCAATTTCTTATTTTAATTCCTTTCATCTTTGCTATTCAGATAAGTAAGAGGTAGGTGTAGATGATTAATCTACAGACTCTGTTTTACACAACTTACTAATGGCTGTTTGAGGAACAAAGTCTTTAAGGACACAGTATTGAGCTATTTCTTGCTTAAGGATAAAATATGGATGCAGGTGCACATGTGTGTAGCCAGGAGCCCACAGGTGTCTATATGTGGGCCCATCTTTTCTCTCACCCATGAAAGGTATGCAGATTTCCACCACCCTTGCCTACCCTCTGCTGTAGGTACAAGCTGTGCTGTGGAATTTCATTCTCAGAAAGCAACTCAAAAGGCTACTGAACATTTCTCATGGTTGGCGGTGAGAACAATTACTATGAATAGCAATCTACACAAAAAAAGAATTTTATGAAAATTATGGCTTTATATAAAAATCTGTCTGATGCTTTAGGCCAATAGAACACCTTTAAATATATTACTAAACCCCAGGAAATACTCCTTAATAATGGATTCAGTGACATCACCTGCTAAGTAAAAGAATGAAGGGGGAGAGAGGGCATAATTAATACAAAATGCAGTTAGAAAATTATTGTTTACATACTCCTAGACAAGAATAAAATATTAAATGCATGTGACAATGAACTTAGCATATGATCCTGTTATGAAAAATAGTCTTAGAATTCAGTGCATTTTGATCATTTTTATTTTATATTTTAATCCTTATTTGAATACCAGCAAAATATTGATTCCATCTGCTTAGTGGCTTTCGTGAAAAGAATAGATGGTCTCCGGGTTATTTCCTATTGCAATGCTATTCGCATCACCAAAGTCTTCATGATCCAGTTTAATTAATTCACTCATTAGTTAATGAGAAATATGAATTGGTTGTCTCAAGTGAGCAAGGCATATTTATCCTAAAGATCAAAAAATACTTATTGGAGGGGCTAGACTCTAAATTTGCCCATAATTGAGTTTTTATTACCTGAATGCTGTTGTAGAGCAGAGTAGACTCAAATGAATGGGGAAGTGTGGAAAATTAAATTTATGCAAAATACAAAACTTCATGACAAGTCTATCCAGCTGTTTTTCCAAAGAAGCAGAAGCTTTGGTATTTGAGGATGGAGGAACTAAGCAAAATAAAGTTGGAAAATATTTATAAGGAACAATTCTTAAGGTGTAGACTAAGGACCTTATTTATGTTTTAGGAACAGGAGGCAATAGAAGCATATACATTCACAGGCTCTCAAAAAGCCCCCATTTATCACTCCATTTTAGTATTTCAGCTCCCTGCTCATTAAGGTTATTACCTAAATATATTTAATCAAAATATTGACTCTCTTTTCATGCTACAAATAACTTATAACATGATTTGGATCATGTATGTGTTACACTGAAAACTAAACAAAGTAATGCTCATGCTTTCTCCATTGTTTGATGGAAAAGGGAAGAGACCAAAAATGCCAGAGAAAGAGAAGGTCCCAAAGGAGGGACGTGTGGATGGAAGCAAGAGAAAGGTCCTGTAAGATAGAAAGGGGACAGAATGAAAAGTATGCATGCATTGATTTACTTCAGGAAGGGGAAAATTTATTTCTCTGAAATACATATAGGACAAGGAAAGAGGATGGGTAGTGGTTTCAGATGTGAGATGTCGATCCAGTTTGCATATGGTGGCTTCTATTCTTCCATGACAATGAGGCCATTTTACATCTATTTTCCTCTCTCTAAAGTGACCAAAAATAGTAGGGCCAACACGAACACAGCCCAAAGAATGTTTATGAGTATTAAATGATATAATACAACATGCTTAGAATAGTACATGACATATTAACAACATTCAAAAATGTTAGCTATTTTTAGTATTGTTGTCAATATTTTCCACTGATAGTAAAGGAAAATGAAGTAAGTTGTGAACTTAAAAATAAGTAAATATTTTTAATCACTTGTTGAATAATAGTATTGCTCAAAAGTGTTGAGCTTCTGGTAAAAGTAAACAGTATTATTCATGGAGCATACAGTCAACAACACATAGTTGGTTGTTTTTTTTTTTTTTTGTTTTTTTTTTTTTATAATGCTTAATAGCCTGGAAGGCACAGAGAAAGAAATGAACACCAAGGTTTATAAAAAGTCTGGGGGCCTGTTTGTTCTCATGTGGGTACACTCCAGGTTCAGAGACCTGGCAAGTTCAAGGTAACAGATTTAGTCAGAGATAGAAATTGTGGCAGTGTTTTAAGTCTTGAAAGTGGAGGGAGAACTTTAAAGCCCTGGGAAACAGAGTTAGAGATGACTGTCTCTGTCTATGACTTTGGCTTTCCAACATGAAGTGGAGCCAATTATGAAGACATTTTCACTATAATTAAGGTTGTTATTGAGGCTAACGGTACAAGGTAGCACAGAAAGAAAAAGGGTGGCCCCTGTATAAGACTTTCATGCTTCTGGGGAGGGGGATTTGGGATATCAGGAAATAGATGTTAAGAACTTTGGAGCAGGCAGTATTAGTTGAAAGAAGCTGTTCCAGTGGTAGACTGGAAAGGCAGGGGAAATCCAGGTGATTGTTAACCAGTCCTCAAAAGTTACCATAAATTAAAATAATTTCTCACTAGCCACATTTCAAATGTTCAAAAGGCATGTGTGGTTTTATAAATTGGATGGTGCAGAGCATTTCTATGACTATGACTATGCAATAGAAAATTCTATTGCATAGTTCTATACTGGAGGTAAAGTAGGAGGGGGAGAGTATTGGCTCTTACAGGAAATATTAAAGCAGAAAAACTATGCTGAATAAGGATATGAGCAAGGACATTTTGTATTTGATAATGTTGAAGTATCTTTTATTATTTAACATTTGCGAAAGCAGGATGAGTCATATAATTGATGAGCTCATTTAATAAGGTACGTTTTTTCCCCTGAAAAGCTATTAATGAGTAGATGATACATTTCACAATCAGTGGCATCTTAATATCAATGAAATATGATAGGAATCAAGCCAAAGGGTTTTTCATCTTGGGTAGTGATCACAAAGATACAGATCAGGAGGTTGACAGGAAGACTGGAGAGATACAGTGATAATGGGAACTGAACTAAATTGAGAAAGTACTAGCCCCAAGATACAAGTCAGAGTTTGGAGTAATGGTATATTTGGAAAGGGTTAAAGTACTTTGTCAGGTTCATAGTACCTGACCGAAGATTCTCAGATCTTCTGTTGATACTGAGGCTCAGGCTGATGACCTACCTATGTAATTCTGAAGTACTCTCCAGTTGGTGTTGAGCAGTTACCTGGCTTTGACAGACTACAGCATGACTTCCTTAAGATTGGGCATGGTGGGGAAAGGGTTAGAGGGATGGCCCTCTTCATTTACGTGTACGAAACCAGTAGAACGGGAGAAAGAAAAGTGTCCAACACAAAGGAAAAGCAATTGTAATGATTAAGATAACAACAGCCATATATCAAGGGAGCCGATAACTTAGACTTAAGATCTGAACTTGAGTAGAAATGAGCTACACAATACCAGTCTCAGAAAAATCCTGTATGTCAGACTGGAACTGAATTTTTTGTCTGTTTTACTTGGTTTTGGTGTTGATGCTATAATAACTTTGTCATGATTTTTACAGTACGTTAGAATTATGACCTTTTAAATTTATTTCACATGGTTCGTGATACTTGCCATAATACTTTTTCCCTGGAATTGTGTTTGTTTTCTCTTAAAACATATATGTATGTAGATATAGGTACAGATAGATGTAGATGTGGATATAAATATAGATAGAGATAGAGTGTGTACATACACAGTTATATAAAATGGAATAGCAGAAGGAATTCTATTTTCTGAGTGAAAATATCTGATTTTGAACTTGGACTCCAGCATGCCACGTAATTTCAGATTTAACTTCAGGACAGTTCCATCTACTGATGCCATAAGTCACTTTCTTTTATTTTTTTATTTTTTAGTCTTCATTGTTTTAGAACAGTTTGAAGTTTACAACAGAGATTTCCGACATATCTCCTGCTTCCACATGTGAATAGACGCCCCCATTACCAACATCACTCACCAGAATGGTACATCCGCACCAAGGGCGAATTTACATTGACACAACGTCATCACCACATGTCCACCATTCACCTTGGGGTTACCCTCAGTGCCGCACATCCTGTGGGTTTGGACAGACTATAGTAGTGACACGTCGCCATCATTACAACATCATGCAAAGTGTTTTTGCTGCCCTAAAATTCCTTTGGGCTTCTCCTGTTCTTAGGTCACTTTTTAAATTATTTTAAAAATTATTTTACTGTTGTTCAAGTACAGTTGTTTGCACTTACCCCTCACCTCTCCCCCCTGACCCCAGCCATCCCCACCTCACTCCCCTGATTCTACCCCCACCCTTTGGTTTTGTCCATGTTGCTCCTGAAAACCCTTTACCCCTCTCCTGAAGGGGTGAAGTTGTTCCTGAAAACCCTTCACCCTTTTCCCCCCATTATCCCCTCCCACCTCCCCTCTGGTTATTGTCGGTTTGTTCTTAACTTCAGTGTCTCTGGTTATATTTTCCTTGCTTGCCTGTTTTGTTGATTAGGTTCCACTTAAAGGTGAGGTAACATTTGTCCTAACTGTTGTGAAAATCAGATGGAATACAATATATGAAAACATAAACTACAATATTGGGATTCTGAATTAAAAAGTGATACAGATTTGTCGTTGTGCTTACCTGTTGTAACCTAGAGTCTATCTTTCAAATGTTACTTACTTATTAGAGAAAATTTTGAGCCTAACTTAGCAACATATCCTTATTCTTTGCTGATTTATTACACAGGTAAAAGATATAGTGACATAATTTAGATACCTCAGTCTAAGGAACTCCTGATATATTGAATGCCAGCCTTGCTGGGAATTGTGGGACAGAAGCATTATGAGCATCTCTGTAACCAAGGTCTTTTGCAACCCTAGACCTCTGGGTAAAGACCTTGGACTCTGTCACCATAGGAAGGAAAACAGAGATAAATATTCCTCAGATTTATTCAGCAAGAAACTAAATAGTAGAAATTAACCACTATGCCAAGGAAAATCCCATCATTATTTTGCTGCTTTCATAACAAGCATCATTTATAGGCCTAGCAAATATGCTTTTCTGATTATATTTAAATTCTTCACCTGTGTGAACTGCTATGAAAACCTATACTTCCAGGATGCTGTGGTCACCATGGTGACAAGAAAAACTCAGCGGGCTTCGTATTCAGTGCAATCTGCATGAAGGTGCTCTCTCCAGAAAACATTAAGAATATCTGCTAATTTCATGTTTTTATTTGTGAAGCAAAGGGTAATACTAACGTGCAACCTCTGCAAGGGGTCTGATCAATTCTCCGGTCTCTAGGAGGTGGTAATGGTTGAAAAGCTAGCCCAGGCATGCCCCGGTCTAAGAAACACAATCCAAGATGCCAATCCGAACTCCAGGATGGTTAAGTGCAGAGCTGAATGTGGGAGTGTTTATAGGCATAAAGCTCTAATCTCTCTGATTTAACTTTTAAAAAGAAAGTGGGGAAATGTTTGAATTCCACTTCTAGGGGGAAGGAAATAGGGGAAAAGAGGGTGTAGAAGGTTTCTCTAGTTTCCCATAAGAAATAAGTCAGACAGCCCTTGCTGGTGTAGCTTAGTGGATTGAGCACAGGCCTGCGAACCACAAGAATGCGGTTCGATTCCCCGTCAGGGCATATGCCTGGGTTGCAGACCAGTTCCCAGCAGGGGACACAGGAGAGGCAACCATACATTGATGTTTCTCTCCCTCTCTCCTTCCCTTCCCCTCTAAAGATAAAGTAAATAAAATCTTTAACAAAAAATTAAAAAAAGAAATAAGTCAGATAATACATTCCTAGTTCCAGTTATTTTTTAATATAAACCACAAGATTCTTAAGAGCATTTAAAACTCTTTGTACTTTCCTATGCTGGCTATTTTGCCATTCTCTTCATCTTCCTAATGTGTTCTTGAGTAAAAATTTTAAAACAAAAATATCTCTGTAATTCACCACCTTGAGTAACTTGTAATCCACTTAGACAAAACAGGCACCAATCGAATTCTATGCTTCTCAACCTTTGTACCTTTAAAAGTACAGCCCTGGCCAGATGGCTCAGTTGGTTGGAGCACCAAAAAGTTGTGGGTTCGATCCCTGGTCAGGACATGGCACATACTTAGGTTTCAGGTTTGATTCCCAGTTGCAGCAGTTGCAGCATTCACAGTGTGCAAATGGAAAGTATCTGAAAGATGTTTCTCTCTCATATCTCTCTCTCTCTCTCTCTCTCTCTCTTTCTCTCTCTGTGAGTATGTGTGTGTCTCAAAATCAACAAACATATCCTCCAATGAGAATTAAAAAACAAAAAGCATTCATCTTTGGTGCTGTCCACAGAGATCCTGATTTCATTGGGGCCAACATATTGAGAGATTTTATAGCTCCCCAAATTATTCTAATGTGCAGCCAGATTGAACCACAGACTTACTCTCTCATCTTCACCTTCCTCAAATTCATTGACCTTGACTTCAGTTCTACTCTGACGAACCATCCCCATGGCCACTCTCCGAACCTTGTGATCACCCAGCACTGCTCCAACCAACCTTGATTTCTTAAACTCTAGCTTCTCTTATTACATTCAATACCTGGTAGTCTTATAGTTCAACTGCTCTCTTGCTAAATCCTTCATTGTAATTCTGCCAAACCCAAATAGGAAAATGAAGTCAGGCTTAATCTACCTGTGTGATCTTCCCACTTTTCCCCCAAGTGCTTCCAGAGGAAGTCACAACCAGACCCACTGGTGCCAGCATGTCTCTGGCCCCAGCTGGCAGGAGCCTTGATGCTACCAAAAAGTCTTACTTGGCCTTATCTCCTCTTCTCCTACACAAAGACCCCTTCCCCTTCACTGGGAAACTTCTATCTCTTCTCTTCTTGGTGGACAAACCCTGCACCTGTGCCTTGAACCTGACCCCCTTTGGCCTCTTCAGTGGACTTTCTCCTTCACTTGTTTCTCTGCTGTCACTGACTCTCCACCTGTGTTGGCTCTTCAACATCAGTACGTGTGAGAATGTGCGTGGGCCTGGAGGACATCGTGCTAAGGGAAGTAAGCTAGACAGAAAAACAAATACTGCGTGACCTCACTTACATGTGGCATCTAGGAGAAAAAGTCACAGTAACAGGGAATGGAGTGGTAGTGGGGGTGGGGGAGAGGAAATGTGGATCAGAGGTAACGAATTTTCGGTTAGAAGAAGAATAAGCTTTGGAGACTTAATATGTAGCATGATGACTATAGTTAATAATACACTGTATACTTAAAGTCTTCGAGGAGGACAGATCTCAAGTGTCCTCACCCCACACACACACAATGGTAACTGTATGAGCTGATGGAAATATTGATAGCTTGACTGCACTAGTTACTTCACATGTATACATATATCAAGATCTCTCATTTTATAACTTAAATATATAAGATGTTTATTTGTTAATTACACCTTAAAAAGCTGGAATTTTTAAAAAGAAATACACATGCTCCAACTACTCCTTTCAAAAAAAAAAAAAAAAAACGGTGAAGTAACAAACTTCCATTGGCTCTCCTTTTCCCCTTTGCTTACTGCCTTCCTCATTTTTGCAGCCAAAGGATTTTATATTCTTACCCCCCATTTTGCATTTTCCCCACTAAAGTTACTGAAATTTTTAGGGCTAAAACCAGTAGATGTTTTCAGTCTTTATTTTACTGAGACTCTCCCCAGTATTTGGAGAGTATTGACCACTCTCTAGTCTCAAACAGTCTCTTCCTGCACGCAGTCCTAGCTGTCGGTCCCAGTCTGTGTCTTCTTTATGGGTCCTTCACCCCTCGCCCACCCCTGAAATGACAGTGCTCTGGGTCTCATCCTCAGCCTGCTCTGTTCTCACTCCACACCCCAGGGGTGCTCAACTGTGGCCATGCAGCAGAGTCCCCTGAAAAGCTTAGGAAAACACAGCAGTCCACCTCCTATGCTAACCATCTGAGCAGAATTACCAAAGGGTGGAGCCCAGGCACCTGCATTTTTCAGAAACTCACAGATGATTCTTATGTACAGCCAACCCTGAGAATTAGCTTGCGTGTCTTATTCACACCCATGCTATCAGTAACTTCCATGGTCGCTGCCAGTCTTTCATTGGGATCCCTCCCTGGACCTGAAGCTTGTTTTTTAGATTTGTCTACACAAGATATGCAAACTAACTCTGTCCAAAACTGCCTTCCTGCCTCCAGCCCCTTCTCCTCACATCCGAATCTGCTCCTTCTCTTGTGTTTCTGTCTTAATGAATGATATGACTTACTGAATTTTACAAAGCCCTCCAAAAACTTTGGTCATCACTTTCAGATTTTTTCTCTCTCCTTGATCCCCTATGTCCAATCAATTGTCAAGTCATACCGGTTCCATCTCTAGCATTCTCCAAACATGTTCATTGTTTTCCATACCCATAGGTGCTGCTTGCACCTATGCTATACTGTCACCTGAAATACTATAACTACTTCCTGTTTCCTCTGCTTTCAGGGTGTTTTGTTTTGTTTTACCTTTTCCTATCTATACCTCACATAGCACTCAGTATATTTATTTCTAAAAGATAAATATAATCATATATCTATATGATTTTATATATATATATTCTGCTTAAAATTTTTCATGGCTCTCTCTGTTGCTTTCAGACTACAGTTCAAACTTCGTAACATGACACATGTGACCTGTCAAGGTTGACCCCTGCTCTCATTTCTGGCCAGGCCCTCCCTTGCTTTCTGCAAACGGTCCTGATTACAGTTCTCACAGTTCATCATTCCCCCTTGTCCCTAAGCCGTTATTGTTCCTTGTGCCTAGAGCGCCCTCTTTCCCTTCTCTCAGATCTTCAGCTTTCCACCTGTGCTTTAGTAACCTCTCCTCATGTTCATGCTCATATATCACTTTCTAGACGGATCTTTTCCTAAACCTGCAGGAGAGCCTTAGGAGGACTTCCTACATATTCTTGTAGCACATGACTTCTATTCTCATAGTACAAGATTGCTACTCATTGATTCCCTTCTCTCCCCCACCTGACTTTCTATACCTTGAGCACAGAGTCTTATTCATTGCAGAATATTTTTTACATGACACATAGCAAACTTTCAATGACTGCTGAAGGAATAAACTAAAAGGAGCATTCAGAAATATTGTAAAAAAATTCAGAAAATAATGCTAGAGAGAGACATAAAGGAAGGTGATGAGCAGGTCAGAAGCTACAAGTAGAATGAACCGAGTGACCAGGGAAGAGGTCATTGTTTACTGGAAAGCAAATGATTAGCAAGGTTGGAGTTGAAGCCAGAATGCAGGAAATGCAGGGTGAGTGATGTATTAGTTTGTTAGGGCTGCTGTAACAAAGGGCCACAGCCTAAGTGGTGTAAACAACAGAAATGTAAAGTTTCATGGTTCCTGAGACTAGAAGTCCAAGATGAAGGTGCTGGCAGGGTCTGCTCCCTGGAAAGACACGATGAAAGGACTCTTTCTTACCCTCTGGCGGCAAAATTCATTTTCACTTGTCATTTCCCCGTTGGCATGTGCCATAGTCACATGGTGTTCCTTTTATAAGAACCCCAAGCATATTGGAATAGGGGCCCACCCTCCTACAGGATGGCCTCATTTTTACTAATCACACTTGCAACAACCCTGTTGTCAACTAAGGTCGTGTTCTTAGGTGCTGGGGATTTAGGAGTGCAATATATGGACTTGGGGGAGACGATTCAATCCCTAACAAGTGGGAAATAATGAGGTATTGTCAGACTCTTTGATTTATTCATAGTGCTATCATAGTCAGACATGCATAGATCAATACTGGCTTTTAATCTCTTATCGAAGAGTCTGCATTATAGTATAATTTTTATTGTGGTGTCCACAAAAAGAGCTGAATGACTTTCATTACACAGGGCTGCAACACTTATTTTCAAATTGTGCTCTCTGCATTTAGAAGTAGGGGATGGGAATATTAGCCACAGCAACTCTCTCTACTTAATTTACACAGATGCAAAGCAAGGTTCGAAATCTACCCAACTACAATAAAACAGTTAGGCATGCTGGGGGATGTATTTTTAGTTATAATGTTGATAGCAAATAAGTAGACAATCTATGCCCTCAGCAATTGGAGATAAGAAAAGTGAGGGACAATTTTTAAACTAAAATGAAAAAACACAAAATCTTATGTTCCTGTATTACCTAATACTTTAAAAACCTAGACAGATACATCATTACTAGGTCTTAGTAAAACATTGATAAGTTAAATCTTGTTTATCTTAGTCGGAAGATATATATAATAGCCTTCTCCACCCTAATTTTAGCTCTTGAAATTCATTGACGAGAATAAAAAAGAAGAATTATAACTTTTAGGGGAGCAACTTTATACCTAAGCCCACAGAGACAATTCTGTCTGGTGCCTGCAAGAATATTAAATATCAGGTTAACTTCAGCAGTTTACTTTACTTTTACAGATGAAATTTGAAAAGGTGAAGGCCAGTGACTAATCCATCATTTGGGAGAATTGCTAGGCAGCAGCATTGAACTTAGAGACAGACATATGGGGACTTGGAAATAGTTTTTTGTAGGTAATTTCTATTCTTAAATGCAATACGAGTTGCCAGTGTGGAAAACGGCTACATTACATCTATCACACAGTCGTAATTTCTGATGGTTTGAGGAGACATGGATCTGAGCACATCAACACTTGCCCCTTTTTCAAAATGGAGACAGTGCTGAATGATAAAATACTGTGCTGAATTCTTTCAAATTAAAAAACAACTGGTTTGTGCATAAAGTAAAATAAGAATAAAACTGGTCGACGTGACTGCATTTCTGAAATTCCCTAGTAAATTGTAGCCTCAAGTATTGGTTTAGAAAACAGCGTGTTGGCCAAGATATTTCACTTGCACTGGAGGTTAGGAGGCCTCATCGCTTGGCTTTGCTGTTGAGACACATACTGTGGATGCTTACAGAAAATATGTTTACTTTTTCTAGGCCCTGTCAGGCTATTCTGAGGTTTTCTGCAACAAGTTGCTAATAGAGGACACTTCCTATACTTTGCTAAAGACAGGGTTAAATTGGATTGGTATAAACTAGATTCTCTCTAAGGCTTTTCCATCACTAATTATTTATCTTTATAAAAAACATTTAACCCATAATGTATTTCACAATATCTCAGTCAAATACTCGATTCTGAATGGATCCAGCATAAATATGAATAATTATTTTTATCATTTTTTTACTGAAAATTGATTTAAGGAATCAGTGGTCAGGGGAGAGCATAAAAAGTTAAAGATATTTTACAAATTAAAATTTTCAAGGATAGAATTCAGTTATTTCACAGGATAGTTTTCTTTGGGTTTAAATTCATTACTGTTTAGCTAACTAGCTAGTCAAGAGTGTAAGGTGAACAATCTTAAGAATTTTAAACTTACTAGAGTCACATTCAAAATAAGCCTATAGCAAACCAGGGGGTCAGATTACCCCAGTTCCCCAAGATTGTGGTGGGAACCCTACTGTTTGAAGAGCTTCTCCTCCTCAGAATTGAAGATGTGGAGACAGGTGATGTCCAAGCAAATGTGGGCACTTTGGGTCACTTGCACCTTGTTTTGTATGCTAACTGAATCTCCTGAAAATACCAAGGGGTCAGCAAAGTGTAATGGACTCCCTGCCAAAAACGTTTCCTAAGGTGTCTCAAAGCACGAGTAGTTCGTCCGGAATTTAATCCATGTGCCTACGATTCATTTACACTAGACTTGTCCAAAGGTCATAGGAAGATACTGAATTTCCAAGAAACCTTAATGATTATGAGGCTATTGAAGGCATTTGTCTGTGAACCAGAAAGTCACAGTGTACCAGGAATAGCCAGAATTCAAACTTGCTGGCCGTCAATTTCAGTTGCCTAGTACATCCTCGGAAACCTTGAAGTTGATTCATAACTCCTGAACTCTAAACACTAATCTACCATGGCATCCAGATAAGGAGTGCAGGGCTAGAATGAGAATGTTCCACATCAAATATATCCCTAACCACATTTCGACTAACCCCAATTTAAGTATCTGCACAGTGGCCTGAAGACACATGTGTTTAAAAATAAGTCCCTTCCGAAGGACTGAAAAACAACCGGTACTTGGAAAATTTTCACTCCTTAAAAGGAAGTCATGCTGAAATAATCCTTTGACTTTCTTCAATATTCTATAGTTTTAAAAGTGCTTTTAAATACATAATCTCATCTGATTAGGTAAATAGAGTTTTTAAAAGGGGAAGATAAAAATTATGTGCAACTCCGAATGCTGATGCTGTGGTTGCAGCGATGTACTACGCCGTGGCGCAGGCCGAGCTGCGACCGTTTGCAGCCGCAGGGGCAACGGCGCCGTCTAGGCCCCACGCAGCCCCGTCTTATCTTTAAATGCCTGTCTCCCATACATGCATGGCATCTTTGTTAGTAAAAACCAAACCAAACCATAATCCTGTTCTAACACAAAGCTTGGTTATGCTTATTGGCATAAAATTTACCTTCAGTTTTTCTCTAAAAATGTTACTTTCTCCAGCAGGATTGTCCTCCTCCCTGATTCTACATGTTTGCGTTGTAAAACGACCTTTTCCTGTGGGGTAACAATGTAAGTGCAGAGTGTGTTTTTAACTTCAGGTGTGCTCCACCGCTAGGCCAGTTCCATTACGGCAGAAACTAAGAAGCGGGCTAGAATTTATTTAAATTATGAAGTTGTCTGGAAATAAGTTTAACTTACACAATGTGCTGCAAAATGTGAATGGAAAATATTCTTCCCTCTTCCTAAACTGTAACTCAAATCATTTATTGTTTTTTAAGTTGAGCCAATGATTAAGATAATTCAGGTAATTATTCACATAATTTTATAGCTACCTTACCCTGGTCGGTATGGCTCATTTGATCCGAGCATCTTCCCACAGACCGAAGGCTTGTGGGTTTGATCCCTGGGCTGGGCACATACATGGGTTGCAGGTTTGATACCCCTGGTCTGGGCACGTGCAGGGGTTGGCTGATCGATGTTTCTCTTTCTCTCTCTCTCTCTATGTGTATCTCAAAGCAATGAAAACTGTCTCTGGGTGAGGATAAAACAATTATGGCCATCTTAATGTAATTTAATTTTGATTAAATAATTTATAATTAATCTTGCAGATTTCATAATTTCTGGAATTCCTTCCTTCCTCTTTCATTTCTCTTCCATCCATTGCCTTTCCATCCATCCATTGCTATTTAGTCCAGACGAAATTGTATCCACATGTGAATCCTGTGACCAAGTAAAACTTACAAAGCAGGTGCCTCTATGCTGATGCTCAGGGACATTCAGAGCAGAGATGCTCGCTTCCCTCGGTTCTCAGGGCATCTCATTCTCCTGGTTTTCCTCCTCTTCCTTGGTCACCCCTTCTCATTTTTTGCTATTTCCTCCTCAGATCCTCAAATTTTAGCACTGATCTGTCTTAAGTTTAGCGTATGGACATTTTTGTCCTCGTAGCTCCTGTAGGACCTCATCTAATCACAGGACTTTCAAGTCCATATGTCATTGTCAAATTTCTACCCTCAGTCTGGACCTACCCCCTGAATATAGACTGTAATCTGTCTGCCTACTTTCCATTTCCACTCAGATGTCTATGCCTGAAACCTAATATATCCAGAACCAAAGTTTTGCTCTTTCCCCAAACCAGCTCTTCCTGTGGACCTCCCCATCTCAGTTACCTTTGACTCTTCCTTGTTTCCTACCCCCCACCTTTCCCATCCAATTCAATCATCAAATCTAGCCAGCTGTCTTTCAAAATACAACCCAGAGTCTGACCATTCTTCACCATTGCCACCACTACCAACTGGGTCCTGGCCACCAGTCTTCCTCACCTGGATTGCCACACATTCTCTGACCCATTTCTCTCTTCATCCTTTTTCCATTTTGGCTTATTCTCCACACATCAGCAGAGTGGTACTGATAAAACCCAGGTCATGTCAGGTCACTCCTTTGCTCAAAACCATTCAGTGACCGCTGATCTTCCTCAAAATTAAAATCCTTATGACAGCCTACCACGTGGTCCATCTCCTACTGCTCCCACTCTGGTGCAGCAATGCTGGCTACCTTCTGTTCCTCCAGCTCCCTAAGAATGGTCCCGCTTCAGGGACTTTCTTTTATTTCAGAGGAGAACTTTCATCTCCCTGGTACCCCCTTGTTTTACCTCCTTTCATCTCTCATTCTGAATTCCAGTATCTTCTTAGGTTTTCCCTGCCCATCATTTTTAATAACTGTATCCATACCATCCCTGTTCCTGAAGTTCTCCATCTCCTTTACTTTTTAAATTTTTCTCTGTAGAACTTATTGCTATCTAAATGTCTATAGATTTTACTTATTCATTGTTTATTTTCTCACCCTTCTCCTCCAACTAGAATGAAAACCCCTACTCCATTTCATATTTCACTGAATTTCCTCAGCCTCTACAGTAGTTCCTAGGAAGGGTGGTAGTCAATAAATATTTGTTGAATGAATGAAAGATTACGATCCATCTTTATCTCCTTAAGAAGAAGCAGGGAATAAATATAAAAATATGAATTATTAGGTAATCAGACTTTCCCATGTTTGTATGCAAATATAATAATCCAATTTGATTTGTTAGGATATGTAAAAAAAAGTGATAAGAATATGCATTTTTAAGAGCTGGAGCAAACATTAGTTTTTTTGCATCTAACAAAAACCCACTTTCAATCAAGAAATCAAAAATATATTCAATTAATTGTTTCTAGGTCATTAATGAACTTGATTGTGCTGTTGCTCTCAAACCACTAAGTGTAGCTGATATCAAACCAAAGGTCTTTCATAATCCTTGAAACTTCCTTGAGTTTCTAAAGAAATGCTCAAGCCTGTGGAAAGAAGTTTTAATGAGACATTGTGCTGTTCAGGGGAGAAAAAAAAATCATAGTTTCTGACCTCAGGGGCATTGGTGAAATAATAGATCGAAAGCTCTAGGGAAATTAGTTTTTAGGAAGTGGAATCCAGTGGTTCATTGCACATTCTAAATAGCATCGGAGTAAGAACGACAGTCTGGCTGACTGGCTTTAATGATGTGGATAGATTTGGCTGCTGTATCACCAAAAGTAGATTGAAAACCCCCAAATATCAATGAGATCTTACAAAGCCACAAGGACTACTAGGCAGTGGTTCGTTCTAGGATTTCATTTAAGTGAGCACATCAGGGAGGCCCAAGAGAGGTCAGAAGAATTTCAGTACTGGAACTGTAACCAGTGAAGGTATACAATCTTAAGTGTGTTCTTGTGCCTATCCTGATATGTTCAGTCCACAAATGTTTATGGAGCACCTGATGTGTGCCAGGCACTGTGCTAGGGACCATGACGGATATGACCCCTGTCCTCATGCAGCTTCTGTCCTAGTGGAGGAGACAGACTTGGAAAATGGACAAATATATAAGTGTAGATTGTGATGAGTCCTGGGAGGGAAAACGGGAGGTACCAGTGGTGAGAATAACAGGGGCATTTATGTTAAACGAGATGCCATGAAAAATCACCCTGAGGGTTTGATACTAATCCAGGAAGTATTTGAGCAAGCTGTGTATGAGAATCTCCCTAAAAGACAGCAGGTTCGAGGTCTAGGTGCTGCTTCTTCCCACTTTCTAGGAGACCTTGGTCCCCTAGCACTTGTTTCCTTTTCCTAAGGCTTTGTTATTCTCCACAACCCTCCACGGCCTGCCATTATCAAGTGTCTCCAACTTTGAAATTAAAATATCACATTTGAATTCTTCTCTCCAGCCTTACTGACTTCATTTCCTCACTGCTAAAATTCTCCCTTATCCTCTCTGCCCCCTTGTCGTTTTTTCCTTTCACTGAGGTGTGTTTAAATGGGTTTCTGAGACATAGATCTGTCAAAAAATGGAATGCACATATGCTCAAAGTTTTAATTCAGCTGAACTGTTTACTTCAGGTACCGATGTCTTTTTACACTACATTGTAGGCCACTGCCTCTTAGAATAATGACTGCGTTATAATGTTATTGATACAATGTCTCACCGTAGGTGCGAGTTAAGAACAGACTAAGCTGTTACAGACTCAAACAAGACTCTTGATGAAAGGATTTTGAAGTTGGAGACCTGGTCAAGAGAGAACCAGTATTGATACATGACACAATGTGGGTATAGAATGGATTATTGTAGTAAAGAAATATATAATAAATTAATAACTGAGTTAATGAATGAGTAATAAAGTGATTGGTTTTTCAGTTAACTCTCCAAGCCAGTGGACATAAGCTAGATTGCATTAAAATGAATGTTTCTATCTCTCTCTATGTACAATCTTCAGTTATGTAAATGGCATGAGGCACCCCTATATTAATTACTGGTTCTGGCTAAGGGTCTCTGTTGAGCTGTTGACTTAGGCTTCAGTCTTCTCAAGGCTCAGTGGCTTTTAAGGTCACTCAGATAGTTGGCAGGCCTCCATTCCTAGCCATGTGAGCCTCTCCATAGGGCTGCTTATCATACAATAGTTTGCATCACCCAGACTGGGAGATAAGAAAGAGACATCCCAAGACACGTAGAAGTCAGTCTTTTATAATCTTATCTCAAAAGTGACATTCCATTACTTTTTGCCGGATAATCAACCCTGGAACATCGTGGGAGGAGAGGCTACACAAAGATGTGAATAACTGGAGGAGGGTAGTCGGGAGGCAGCTCCGAGACTGGTGACGGGGTTCTCCTGCAAGAGGGCTACTCCCCTCCCCTGCAAACCCAAGGCTTCAAGTAAATGCTCTTCGAATCTCAGCTTCTGCTGAGCAGCTGAAACAGAGCATATATAATTTAGAACTTCTCTCTAGGGGGTCACTTCATTTAGACTGGGGTTGGTCTTCTTCTATGCAGTTAAATGGTTCTTGTACCTTATAATTTTCTGTGTCCCATATCCAAAGAAGTACATTCAGTCTGCCATAGAGTCTTTGCTTTATTTATGCTTTAAATACTATTTTTTAAGTCACTTGTCTTTAGACAGCTGTTGTACTTTAAATGCTAGCAGACTTTAAATAGGGCTCTGGGAGAAATTAGGAATGGTGGCACGGCTGCGGAAACCCCACAGTAAAATCCATCCTTGTCAGCGTTCTGCGATTCTCATACCGGTTTTTCTTTTAGGTTAATCAAGAAATTGTTTAAAAGATATTAGAGGGAAAATACAATTTTTTGAGAAGAAGGAAATTTATATTTGGAAGGAGGGAATATGTGTGCCTTCATAATAAATAGGGGAAAGTATACAGGGATTGTTATGTACACTTGGGGGGTTTCATTGAGCAAAAGTACAGGACTTATTTTCCTTTATTAATTGTCCATAGAGCAATAAATCCTACTGTGCAGGAAACTAGGCACTCCTCCTCACCATATTCTGATATTAATAGCATTTAATTTACCGAAATCCTCAAATCAGCTTCTTACTGTTGTAGAAACGATGTCTCCTGGGTTAATTTGGTCACACCCTGTAGTGTGACCAATGCCTACAGATTGTCAGAAGCACGTGGATAGCTTGCCTCTTCTTTATTGTTTCTGCATCTGGGTTGCTTTTATCCTGCCATCTTACGCCTCTTATACCCCAAGTTATAGTATGCTCACTGTATGCAAGGCTCCTCCTCCTCCCCACCCTCTCCTGCCTCCCCCAGAGATATCTTACTTTCTTCCCAAGAAAAACGTTATCGTTATCGCCCTCGCCTCTAAGCTCCCTGTGTTTACATTTCTCTGCTCTTTTTCTCTCTCCTTCTGGCATGCTGGTTTAATCAATTTTACCAAATGACTTTCCTGGCAGCTGTAAAAAGAAAACCCAGAACAAGTTAATAGCAATCTAATACTGTAATTTTTGTCATTTCTATAAAATGCACAGAAATGTGTGGTCATTGGATTGATTTTTAATGATCTAAATGATCAGATGTCTCAGCGCTGCACTGCAGCAGCCTGATAATAAATAGCAAAAGGGAGGGGCTCAGGCACTGGGTGCTCACTGAGTGCTAGATGAATAATTCCCAAAACACCAGCCAAGGAGACAACATAAAATGTCAGGCTTTGCCAAATCATATATTTGCATTTTTAAACAAAGGCACCTAGCTGCTTTAATTTTGCATATGGAGGAACTAAAAGAAGGTGTTTTTGGTGGAGGTTTAGAAAGTCCTTTAGGGTTAGGAGTCAGACTGCAGCCAAATTCTATGCATGTCTGTTGACAGAAGCAGGACGTCAGTAAAGGGCCTCCCAGCCTCCCCAGATAGCACCTTGGCATCCATCCCTAGATAGGGGAAAACGGTGGTTATTTGTTTTATCTGAAAGGCAATAATACAATGCCCAAAGGTATATGAAATCAATAAACTATAAACAAGTCATTTGGTTTTCTTTTTCTCTGTAAGAAAGAAGCAGGAAAGATAACTATGGGGAAAAGAAACAATGAAGCTCACCATTAGACTTTTTAACTAGCTGTGGGACTTTAGGTAATTTGCTTAACTATTTTGTGTGTTGATTTTCGCACTGGAAAACAAACAAATTAGTAGTATTTCTCTGGAAGTTTAGATGGGGAGAGGCAAGCCATGGAATTAGTATAAGGCCTGGAACTTGCTAGTTACACAGCTTATGATCATCATTAACCCAGGTACTGTCTCTGAAATAGCAGTCCTCTCCCAACCAGTCAGTTCTGGTCAGGTCTAAACCCACAGGACAGGGCTCCGCTCACAGTGCATCAGCAAAGTGGGTTTTGGAGGCCAGTCACAGCTCAGCCACTTGGTATCCGGGTCCCTGGACAGTAGCTTCTTCCTCTAGATGTTTCACGTTCCTTATCTATAAAGTGGAAGATACTAATACTCACTTTATGGGGTTATTGCATGTATTAAAAACTTGTGTAAAACCTAATACACAAAATCTTCCTCAGAAAACTCAAAATAATGTTTGCTTTATTTTTAATAGTGCATTTTTATTGTGTTTTTTCCACTACCAAGGGTAAATGAAATCAATTTTGGTTTATAACAACAGTGTTATATTAAGCCTTTAGAAACAAATTATCAAATATAAAAAGTATAAGTCAAAATATAAAATAAGATTTACATAGGGTTGGAAAGTTGAGTAATAGCCAATTATGTATAAAGTATTCCAATCATGTTTAAATGAATAGTAAAAAAGAATAAACTTTGGATTACCAATCATTAAACACTTATTTTTACTTCTGAGGACAGCAATTGACCTACAAATGTTATACATCTATTTAAGGTACATTATCTTAATACATAAAGTATTTTGGTCACTTGTTAGTCAATACACATTTTTAAGCATCCTCATGCCTAGTGTACATTTGGGGGCTCATTAGTCACCAGGGAGGAAGAAGAAAGGTATGGTCTCTCCAAGAACACAGCATCAGGCCAGAGAGTCAGAAACAGACTTTTTATTATAAACAATGCCAAAATGAATATCTTAGTGTGCGTGTGTGTGTGTGTGTGTGTATTCACACGTGAGCAATCACTTTCATAGGATAGATGCCTGCAAACCAAATGGTCTGTGTGCTTTACACTTGAAGAAGTCTGCTCCACGGTGCTCCAAGAAAGTCTGTCCCAGCCCACGGCTCCACTAGCTGTGTGAAGATGTCCCTGTTTCCATCCCCTCCTGTCTCTGGATATTCTGAGTCTTTATTTTTTACTGATGTGATAGGCAAAATAGCTCATTGTAGTTTTAGTTCATTTCTTTGGTTACCAATAAGATTGAATATCTTTTCAAACGGCTCTTGGCTCTTTGTAGTCCTCCTTCTCTGACACTTATTTGCATTCATTTCTCATTTTTCTTTTGGGCTATTGGTCTTGTTCTGATGAATTTATAGACTTTCCAGAAGGTAAATGTTACAAAAACCACACCATGGCTATGTTTACAGTCCACCCTGCCAACTTCGCACCAGTGATTGCTGGAGAAGCCCGCAGAGTTTGGCCCCTTCACATTTCTCACTGTTTCCCTTCTTCTCCAACATGACGTTTCCACCACTGGGGTCAGCAGGTTAGAGGACAAGCATTTGAGGAGGGCATGGGAAACAAATATTATACATGCCATATGGTTAACGTACACCTTCTAATGCAATCCCAAATAAATCTAAAAAATATGTATCAGTGTTATTTTCCAATGAAAAACATAAGATTCAGTGATGGTTGGGAAATGAGTCCAAGGTAAATGAAGTGGTAAGAGAGCTCAGGTCTGTCTGATGATACTGAAAACCTGTACCCCTTGCACCAAACCACGCTTTCTTCAGAAAAAAAAAAAATGTATTTGTGTAGCTGCACACATGTACTAGTTTTCATGTAGGGCTCTGAGATGGAATGCAGAAATTCCGATATTGGGGCCTTCATGTATCAATCTCAAGCTTTGGGTGGGGAACAAAGTAGAGAGGATGAACGAAATGATAAGAGGGATAAAGTCGTTCCTGGATTGAGTTGGGGAAAAGAAGGAGAAAGATAGAAAAGGTGATGTCAAAAGTACTGAAGACTCTGTGCCTGCATCAGTGAGCAGGAGCATGTGGGGAGAGGAAAAGGGGCAGTCCAAGTACCGCGCACATCTGCCCCCGTGTTTGTCAGCTGTCAACTTAAGAGCCTCGAAAGAGCAGCAGCAACAACAACGGGGAGAAGAGTTAAGATGAATGGTCCCTCATTGTCGGATGCCATTCAGACCATGGGATTTTTAAAAGCAGAGCCCCACCCTGCAGCATGCTCTCCTGTAGCAAGGTATTCAAGTATCCAAGACCTGTCTTCATGGGAAGAGAATTAGTTATACCTTGGCCTATTTATCCAAAAGTCAAGATGTGAGTAGTAACATTACTAGAAGTATCTTCTTGGAGTTTAAGAGACAATTATGGTAGCTTAGGTCACTAGCTTTTAGTAATTCCATCTGGTACTTTACAAATTAGCTATTTATTCTGCTGTTCTTATGAATGTGTCAGTCTGCAGACATATCATTGTCACAAATTAGTCACCTAGTGTTTCTCTGAAATTGATTTAATGAGAGCACATGAACATTATAATATGAGATAGCAAAGTAGGTCCTTGCTTGATCCTCTAAATGGAATTCGGCATAAAATGATTTACTTGCCCAGGGATTTTTGGCACACACACCATCTTCTGTTTTCTACAATTAGAATGTGGTCATTGCCCTGGATGCTAGCAGTGCCATGGATTATCGGAAACCTCTTCAGTTTCCCCAGGAACTCCAGGAGAAATCTAAGTCTAGGGATGAGTGATGGATTTGCAAATTGCACATATCCTTTTTGTTTGTTTTTATTTATATTTGTTATCACAGGTGTCATCACAACTGTTGAGTCAGTTCAATAATAGTGATTGCAACTTTGAGAATTAATTTAAACATCTCATTTTAAAGTGGTTTTGTGGCAGATGAACTTACCCACCAGTTATTCAAAGAAGGAAAAAAACTGAGAAAACATAAGCTTTTTCTCTTTTAATTGAATTACCTATGGAGAGGTGCCCGTGTTTGGATTATAATGTGGGTAAACACTTCATGGTGAGTTGTCTCAGTGAAGAAGCGTTTTGTGCAGGTTTGGAGCTCCCAACTCAATGGCTTAACGTGAACAAATAAGGCAGATGCAGGGTCTTATCAAATGAAGTTTCGAAGTAGACTGTTCCAGGGATGGTTATTAAGAGGTTCGGACACATCTAGGTTTTGCTTTGTTGTCCTTTTGCTCAGACTGACTCCTCTCATTGTCACAACAGGATGGCCCTAGGCAGGACCAAGTCCAAAGGCAGAAAATGAACCCCTTCTACCTTGTGCTTCTATTTTTATGAAAACCTTCAGAAATCATCTCAGCCGACTTCCTTTTACATCTTTGTCTAGCTTTGGTCTTAAAGCATAAACAAATTACTGGCCAGCAAATGGGATTAGACTGTTCAGGATTTACTCCTGGACTGGGTATCGGGTCACCTTCTCTTGAGTACTTAGCTTCTTCCAAACATGGATTTCTGCAAAAACAATTGGGTATCCTGCCAGTTAGAAAGAAGGGAGGGTGAATGGATATTGAGTAGATTAACAACAGTGGTAAAGGAGCCGTAATGTTACTCACATCATAACAATGTGAAAACTGAAGGTTCAGCAAAGGCAATGAGATACAATAGAAGCTGCACCCCAAAGTGAGGCGGAGTACTAAATTCCAGTTTTCAAAACAGGTAGCCAACCGTCAATTTCCTAACTTTGAAGCCATTCACACAGGTGCCTTTAACTCAGATGGAGACTATGAAAGTGTTCAGAGGAAGAAGGAAGAGTAATTTACAAAAAGGTGTTTTGTTTTTCTTTTTGTGTTTAAAAAAGAGAAGTGGGCAGTGCTGTGAGTCCTGCCTTCCCTTCCCTCAAAGGGGGCTGCACTAATCTCATTTTCATCAAGCCAGGAGAAAGAGGCTTCAATGGTGGGATGCTTCCCCCAGGAACCAGATGTACATCACACTAGAGAGAGAGCTAGCCTTGAACCATTTTGTGTCCTTCCCAAGAGGACCATCTGGAAAAGGCACTTGGACTCCAACAGCAAGAATTTGCCGGGTTTTGGCCACCAGGAAACCAGGGGCTTGCTGGGGACTGATTAACCGGCAGCACTCTGAAAACAAAGCTCTGAGTCACAGGATTTGCAGCCAGGGATCCCAGCAGGGATGCAGCTGATGAACCCACAAAAGTGCCCAAGAGACAAAGAGGAAGCTTTCAACATCTGCCAGGAATGCAAGATGCCATCTTATGACAATGCCAATTCAAGGGGAAAATATCCCTGTGTTTTTCAGTCTCTCTCCGTGTTCTCCACTCCAGAGCAGTCAGTACCAATAGGTGGCGGGTAGCGGAGAAGGGGGAACGTAAACCCTACCCCCTGCCCCAAGTGCTCACCTATTGTGGGCCCAGATGAGAGCAGGGAGGAGATGTGAGTTAAATCAAGTCTGGAATGTTGGATTACAGTTTGGGTTGGACATTCTAATTTCTGATAGAATTTGAGATGAAGGTTTAAAGTGAACATAAAGCTCTCTATTGCTTAAAAGTGCCCAGAAAAGTCACAAAAACTTTCTCCATAAATAAAACTTAGCAGGGTAGTGAGAAACCAAAATATAATGTGTTTTAAATACATACCACATTTCCTTATTCCCAATGGCTTTGTTACAATATTAATAACTTCTCACAATTTTTTAAAATATCTGGATAATACCGTATCACCTTCATGTCTCTCCTGGCATGTTTCTCCTTTCTTTCACTAAAATTTGAGAGGGAAATTATTTACACCTTCCAACAAATGTCCTGATCTTTAAAACACTGTGCTCCACTAGAAGCCTCTCTAAGATCTGCAGTAAGTCATGAAAACTAAGGGAATTGGGAAAGTGAGTATTAATAGCAGGGCCTTTCTGTCCCACTTCACTCTCTTTCACTTTCGCTTGTCTTTCTTCACCCCTTCCTCCCTTCAGACACCTTTGAACTAAGAGTTCAGGACTGTCTTCTGCTCATTATAACCACCATCCACTGCATAAGCGGAGGCCACCGGGGACTCGGGGCTGCAGCGGTTGCCTGACCCTTCCCCTTCCAGAGCAAAAATACTCCACCCCCCACAGAATGCACAGCGGCAGCCCCATCTCCAATGGCCTGCGCTTCTCATCAGTGAAAAATTACTGGGGAGAGGGAGAAAGGTGAGAAGTTACTTTATTTGGTGGGGAAAATCGAAGTTCTTTGATATCTTCTTCCATTTTACAAGCTTTGGGACTAAGAACAACAAAGGAAATCATGTTATATTCCACATTGAAGTCTTTCCCACTTATAATGTGATTTCTGTAGAGAAAAGTATAGGATAGATAGCTAGGCCGTTAAATTTCATATTAACATTTTTCTCTCTCATTCATTTGGGGACTTGTGTTGCTTATGTTTTGCCCATTTGTATCTATTAAGTGATCTGTATGGTGTAAGTGATGCTTTTAGGGATGGAATATGCCAATTATAGAGAGAGGCAGGCTAGTTGATAGTTTCGAGGGCTCAGCCTTATGGATTCACCCCCACATCAGAACATTAAAAACAGCAGGGCAGAGGGTAGAAAAAACTAGGAGCGGTTATCTGTGTATAATGGTCACTAGGATTTAATAACCAGCCTTGAGTTCATTTTGCACTCACATGCAACGAATGTTCTACTTAATTATATCACAATGAATTTAAAACTATTATTCTAAAATATTGAGTTCCAGTTTTAATGCATTTTAAAACTTTTAAAAGTTTAAATGATCATTTTAAAACATCACAGGCACGTCCTTTTTTCTTTCTAAAAGAAGAATCATGACATTTGAGGACTAAATCCTCTTCCTTCAGAAAGCTCATCAAAATCGTAGTAATTCCCCCCACCTTTTATCAATCTCTCTTTTTCTCTGTTCTTTTTTTTTTTTGCCTCCTTATCTAAAAAGTTAACATTCAGTGAAGAAAGTGATGAAAGCAGTTTGAGAAAAATAATAAGCTCACAGTTGACTATAAGGGTAACAAACATCAGTCAGGGAGAGCGAGCTGTCTCCAGAACCTCTGGATGTGGAGGGAGATGTAGCTCCATTAATTGTTAGTTCCTGTGTGTGTGTGTGTTTAATTTGGGTCTCTTGACTGAGTAACCATTAACTCAATGTGGTGCTAATAGACCATGACTAGTCAATATTACAATGTAGCATTAATTTTAAATTGCTTTATTTTTAAAGGGGAGGAAAAGACTGACTTATGAATATTAAAAAAAATTCTTATATGGTGACTTGTCTAGTCAAGATTTTGGTTACAAGGGAAAGAAACGAACTCAGATGAGCTTCTGTAAAAAAGGGAAAAAATGATTGTAAATATAAGAAATTCACAGAAACGGTATAACTGGGCCTTGTCAGTTTTGTAAAACTTGAGAACTGAGGCAGCTACTGCTTTTGTGGCCATCTAATCACCCATTTCCATTTGTCTCTCTTTGTACCCTTTGTCTCTCTGTAATGGCTATATTTTACTTAGATATCAGTTTGCACTTGACCCCAAATGGCAACTTCAGTCCCTCAATCTATATGATTTTTTGGATTAAGCCCACCTGGAATTGCTTAGAGTCTCTGTTTTTCTTGTGACCATCCACATTCCAAATGTAGAATAGTAATTTCTGCTACACAGTGAATGAATCAGGTGGCAGTGGGTCAAGTTTTCATAACTATTACAATCAGGTTTTACAGAGTTAGACTGTAGGGAAGGCAAGCTCTTTAGAAGGAACTGTGGGCAGATGGAAGTAACTATGTTTGGTTCAGTAATTTTTTTTATGTATGATAATCATTGACTCAACAAATATTTCAGTGAGCACGTACTATGCACCAGACACTATTCTAGGTCCCAGAGATGCAGCAGGGACAAGCAGACTGAGCAGTCCCAGTGTCCCTATAGAGTTCACATTCTAAGAACAGTCTTTAGCCATCAAAGGTAATTGGGATAAAAAAGGAGTAGCAGAGTCTCCATAAAGTAAAGACAAAATGTTGAAATGTGTGTGTATGTAATGCTTATATTAAATATGTATAATTTGCAAACATCATAGTCATATTTGCTTTCACTTAATTCTGTAACCATCAATCGTGTGTGAGTGTGCATAGGTGTGTACTGGATGCAGTAGTTGGGATCTTTGGATTTTACATGGCATCTGATTTGTAGATCTCGATGCAGCTTCTAACTTCCTATTAAAATGACTTTGAAAATACACCCCTCCCACCAATTATAATTTAAGAACCACTAAAACCCAGGTGTTAGGGTGATTCATTACCATAAAATATTACAGAGCCAATAATTAGATTGAAATTATACATGGTAAGCCATCCATCCTATTGAATTCTGAAAGTAGGTAAACATAATTTCTTAGACTTACCTGGACCAGAAAATATATACACTACTACTATTGTAGATATATGACAACCTTAAGTTTAAATACATATTTATGTATATATACACACATACACATACATATACACACATATACACATATATGTGTGTGTATATACACCCATGTGTATATATACATATAGGTGTGCATTATATTATATATATACCAGCAAACACAAAGATGGATCAGAGTTAAAGAGATAAAATCTACATGTTTGCAAATACTCACATATTTGAGTTGGAGTAAAATAAATACATAATATTATCAAAATATGTGATAAGATGATTCATTTTGCAAGTACAGATAACTTTAATGTCACATAATTTCAACTCTAAATGAGTACGGTGTCTAACCCCAGCCACAACGTTTGTGTGGACATGGAAAAAGAACAAACCAGTTATTCATTTCAGTTTTTAAGACTCAGTATTGATTCATCTAATACTAATAGTGGAATGTTTGAACTATTGAATATATAGCTTGATTTTGACTGTTCAGCTTAGAGGTTTGAGATTACATTTTCAAAATCTATCTGAGATTCTGTCTGATACATACTAGAAACATGGGTTTTTGTATTCCAATATGTAGATATTAACTGTGAATGACTATTCTTCCTTAATAAATAGTGAATATATTTTTCTTCATTGGTATGTTAATTATGTACATGTACATACAAAATTGGCATTGAAAAAATTAATCATTTCAGAAATATGTAAGGTAAAAGGTAAAAGTCCTTTCTCAATGAGGCTCACTTTTACTTTCTTATATCAGAGGTAACTAATTTGTCATCTGTTGGTATATATCCTTCTGGTTCTTTCCTCTACATTGGCATAAATGTAGATTTATATACACATGAATATTTAAATTGACTAATTCATATTAAAGATATTATTCTGCAAACCTAAGGACTTTTTTTCACCTACCAACATTTCAGATATTTTTCAAGTTATCCTTAGGAGTCTATAATATTCCATAAATATGGGCATATTTTGAAGCTGGGCCTTATTTTATTACATAAGAAATATTTGGACTCATGTGAGTCTAGGAGTTTCCATGTGTTACTGAGATAAATATGATACCAAACCTTTAGAAAAGTTTAAGATAAAAATGAAATATAATTCCACATCAGAAGGGACTTTCAACATTACCTCATTAGTTTTTTTCTTTTATTTTTTTTCCATTTTAATTTAAGTGAATTGCTTACCAAGTGTAAAATCTGTATTTTATTACATTTTCTAATGAGTGGATTTAAAGAACATGTGAACAACATTTCAAGAACTCTCTTCACACTACAAAGTATTTTTTTATAATTTACCCCAACAAGTTAAAAATTATAATAATATATGAATTTGCTATTATTTCTATGTTACAGATAAATAAATTCAGTCTTATAGAGGTTCATTGAGTTGTTGAAAATTGTACAAAAAGTAAAAGGCAGAACCTGAAATTAATGACTCACATTTTGAGATTCTAAGACAAAATGCAAATTCAACATTTTCTTCTTCAAACTTGCTGTGGATTTTTTTCCACACTTGATTTTTGAATAAATATTAAGTGCTGTATTTGTATTCTAGCACTAGCTAATCTAGCATTTCTACTTTCATAAATATTAAAAGTGGAATTTAACAAGCATTCTAAATAATACCAATTATGGAATGTATTGTGTTTCATGATATGAAATTTTTTCTTGTAAATTCATTTATTTATTATTTAAAATATGATTTAAGCTGAGGCCACATAAACCAAAATGACTGTTACATTAGATAAATCAAGAAAATTTCCAACAAAGCATCTGTTGATTTTAGGTGATCAAAATAAGTGTTTAATAAATATCTTTTTCACTTTTCAGTTGTGGTTGTGTCCTTGATTATAAGGATATGTAGAAACTGAATGTGCTGGCAACTTGCTAAAACATGACCCAGCTTCCTGACTCTTAGCAATTGAATCCATGGCTTCACGAAGAGCTCCTCTTATTTCAGTTATGAATGTGCTGAACAGCACGCCTTCAGATTTTGCTAGAACTTGCCAGAAGTGGAAAGTCATCACTATCAACATGGTCATTAGTTAACATTTACTGAGTGCCAACATTGTTTTTGGTGTTATAAATACACAGAAGAAGACACTGTTCCTTCCATAGGGATGGATTTTCCGTACGGGTGGGAAAGAAGATTTGAACTTCAATGTTCTTTTCCTCCTGGGAGGTAGGAGTGGGGAATATCTCAGGTCTTATTCTACATATTGGAATGCCACTCTCACCTGTTTATTAATTGATGATACATGTAATACAATAAAAAAGGCATGTATTTACCCATAATACACATGCATATGCAAAAAGTACACATATTTTAAATATTGCTTTGTTGGCTTTAGGTGAAAAAGTCATATCCCCCAAGATATCCAAGTGCCTGTAGCTACTATTTCCCAAGATAGAACAAATTTATACAACTAATAGAGAAAATATGTCTTAAAAATATGTAGTTATTTGTATATGTAAGCATATTTATACAAAACCAATATGTAGCATACAGGGACCAAATGTTTTCATTTGAAAAGGAAGAGACAAATGTTATCTAGCCTCTCGAAAGAATGGGACACTTTACTAAAATATTTGAACTGACAATTACTTAAAAATTATTTTAAAATCACCACTTAGGTCTTTTTCATATATAAACCTAGAGGAGTTTTAATTTTATTTCATGTAAGTTATTCGAGGGGCAATCATTGATATTACCTATTGGTTACAGTGAAATGTAGGGCCAGAAAGACGTACCTTAACTTAGCTCAGTGGTTCTAACGTTTGGGCCTTGGACCTGCAGCATCAGCACCATGTGGGCACTTGTGACAAATGCAAAACCTTGGGTCTCTTCCAGGACCCGCTGAATAAGAAACTTTAGGGATGACTCTGAACGACCCATGTTCTGACAAGCCCTCCACATGATTTGGTTGCATGGTGAAGTTTGAAAACCACTGATTTAGAGAATCAGATACTTAGGGTAGCATTTCTTTGTTACCCTCTTTGTTCTTATATTGACTTAGTGTTGGCTCTCCTTGTTATTGTTTCCTTCTTTCTGCTTTCTGTTTATCTTTTTGTTTCTTTTTAGTTTCTTCTACTTTCTGTGTATCTTTCTTAGGTGTACACTTAAATTTAAGTGTTTATTTCTAAAATAAAGATCTAAGTCTTTACATTCTCTTTTAGAATTTATTCAAATTCAAAAAAGCAATATATGAATTATTAATTTTTCTGTATTCCTACAGGTTTCCAAATATGGTGTTTGTGTTACTCATTTATAAATATTTTTAATTTCCACTCTGTCTTCTTTGACCCATTTTCAGAAGTTTTTCTTTAATTTCTTAATATAGGGACTTTTATCTTTGCATTATTTCATTGTCTTGTATTTAGTGAGTGTGGTTTGTATAGTATTTCTGTAAAATGTGAAGACTTGATTTATGTTACTTTTTGTAAGAACTCCACTTGACCTTGAAAAGAATGTAAATTTTCTAATCACTGGATCAATTTTAGATATGTCCAATAAGTTAGGCTTGTTTGTTGTGTTGTTATAATTCTTATTTAGCTAAGGGTGTTTTTGGAGTTTTGTTGTTATTTACTTGTCTTGTTTCTTGTTTGAGAAAGTTATGGTGAACTCTTCCCCTTCCACATACACATCTTATGATGATAATTTGATATTTTCTTCTTCCTGCAGTTCTGGCAATATTTGCTATTATTATTGTTATTATTATTATTATTATTATTATTATTTTGAGGCATGCAAGTTTTGAAATTGTAGTAATTTGTTTCTGCACCGAACCTTTTAATCATGACATTGTGATATATCCTTAATAATGCTGTGATCAGAGAATTTCTTTCATCTGAAATGAATATAACGACCCCAGCTATCTTTTGCTTGTTAGTTTCCTAGAATTCTTTTTCCATATGTAAAAGTAAGTTAAAATCTACTTTAAAAATTAAAAAGAAAAATAAAAGTGAAACTCTGGGACTCAATGAGTTAAGTAATTACATCCTTTGTATCAGATAAGAGTTTAGGAAACACCCAGGTTCGGAGACCAGGGTGTGTCCTCATTGTGCCATTACGCTTGCATCAGCAAAAGCTGTAGCTTAATCATTTGTGTTTTACCCATTGTAAAAGAAGCCATATAAATTGAAGGGGTTTGAAGAGAATGGAGTCTTGAAACTGATGATACAAAGATAAGAATTTGCTTAGAAAGTATTAACTTCTTATTCCTACTATTATGTTTTTATAATTATTTTCATAAGAACCAGACTGCCTTTTTCAAACCAGACCTTGAAATAAAACAGGTAAAAGCAGAGGGGCTCTGAAACCTCACCAGGTACCCGGCCCTTCCTTGGCTCTGCAGTTGTCCTGGTTTTGCAAAACCAGAGGGCTCCAGGAACTGAGTTTGAAAACCATCCCCCATACAAACGTAATCTGCTGGCCCTGTAGAGAAAGACTTCGATTATTGGAAAAGGGCATGGGGACACTGACTAGTAAGGTAATACTTCTCTGATTCTGAGTTGCCTCAATATAAATAATCTTTCATTCAAATGTCGATTCAGGTATTACAGTTTGATACAAGTTTGTAGTTCTCATATTATCAATAAAGTGATATATTATTTTATTTTTTAAAGATTTTATTTATTTATTTTTAGAGAGAGAGGAAGGGACGGAGAAAGAGAGGGAGAGAAATATCGATGTGCAGTTGCCTCTTCTGAGCCCCCAACTGGGGACCTGACCTGCAACTAAGGCACGTGCCCTGACTGGGACTTGAACCAGCAACCCTTTGGTTCGCAGGTGGATGCTCAAGCCACTAAGCCACACCAGCCAGGGCTGGGTTTTTTGTTTTGTTTTGTTTTGTTTTGTTTTGTTTTGTTTTGTTTTGTTTTATATCTGTCTCATATGAGGATGGTTAATTTGAGTCCATCCCTGAAAGACCAATTACTCTCATGCTTGCTGTGGGATTAAAATTTCTTTTTTAGATTTTATTTGATTATTTTTAGAGAGGCGAAGGGAGGGAGAAAGAGAGGGAAAGAAACATCAATGTGTAGTTGCCTCTTGCACGCCCCCAAGTGGGGGCGGGGGGGGGCTGGCTTATAACCCAGGCATGTGCCTAAGACTGGGAATGGAACCGGTGACCCTTTGGTTCACCAGCTGGCACTCAGTCTACTGAGCCACACCAGCCAGGGTGGGATTAAAATTTTTAAAAAGAGACAAAGGCCAGCCTTTGTGCTGCTGGAGCTGAGGCTATACCGTGGCTATAGCAACCTCTCCAAGTTGGCGAGCATCTATGGTACCTTGCTAATAATTAGCACTCCTTTACCGATTGAAATGATGGGGCTGGGATCAGCCATAAGTAATCTTTTCTGCTTGTTCCTAATATTTCTTAGAAGCTCCCTGAAAGAATGATTACCTTTTCCATAGAAAAAAACAAATTCGTATTACCCTACTCCATCAACATTGTTCATCTTTAAAAACTTGTTTTTTTAATTACAAAACTATGAATTCTGTCCAGATGTGGTTTCAAGACCACACACTTGTAAAATATTAAGTCTGGTGAAGCATCGGTAGAATCAGTTTGTAGAATAGTGGTCAAAACTCTGAAGACCCTGCTTCTAATATACATGAAATTAAGATGCCATAACTAATCTACTCCCATTCTCTAATCAAGTCCGTTCTTGTATATATGTTGCCTTGGGTTTTCAAAATACCCAATTTAGGATTGTTTGTGGATGTGTAGTCTTGGTCCCCTGAACTGTGAAATAAATTACATTTTTCTTTGTTATCCCAAAGGCAGACATTTAGCCTTTCTGCTATTTATCATAGTTTCTTAGTTGTGTGTCCTTTAATTCTAATTTGTTATACCTTACTCTAGATGGTGCATATGTAAAAATAGAAATAAAAAGCCAAGAAATTTTCACTTTAAAAAATACTCAGTTGAAATTTCCTCTTGGTTTAAATATATTTTAATTTTACATCCCCTTTAGTAAACTAATGACTAAATCATTTGTATTTTTTATTTATAAAGTGCTTCACTTGTGTTATTGCCTGCAAATAGAGACGTAGCTAACAAGTACGGGATGTTGAACTATGTAGCATCGGAGACAAATTCGGAGATACTCTTTGTGTCCTATCACCCACAGGTATCACGTTGGCATATGAACAGAGAAGAACAGGATGGACTAAAAATATTAAAAATTTCAAATAATTCATCTCTATTATAAGAGAAACTAAATTTCTACATAATCTTTTTAAATCTGTGTATTTATTTGGTACTTTTCCAGGAGCCCTACTCTTTTATGTAGTGTAAAAACTAAGTATTGGTTTTGAAATAGGTTGATGTCTATCATCATATAATTGTCATCAAAGAGCACTAACCTGTGAAATAATCTGAATTCTTTCTAGATCTGCTAACATGATGCACGATGATGAACAAATCATATCTTTTTGGAGATTCATTTCCAAAATTGTCACAATAAGTGTCATACTCTCCTCAGCATGATTCTGTAAGGCTAAAAGAAAATACCTGTAAAGATAACTTTTCAGACAGCACAACACTAAAGCAAGGTGGTATTGTTATTATGGAGGAACTATGATATGGTGGCAATGCATGCAGGCTCTGGAGCCAGACTTTCTCTGTTCAAATCATGACTCGTATTAGATGTTTGACCTTGGACAAGCTACTTTATCTCTGCATGTCTCAAATTCCTCAACTGTAAACAGGCCTAATAACAACTCTTACCTCATAGTGTTGTTATGAGGATTAAATAAGATTATAATGTAAAGCACTTAGTACAGGGCCCAACATATGTTAAGTGTTCCTTGCCCTTAAATAATAATATTTAAATATATAATACAGTATCAAATTTTGAACCACTCTGCGATGCTTGATTCAGAGCACTCAAAGCTTATTAAACAAAATTCAGACTGAAATTTTCTCATTTAGATCACAAATGCCCTTATGGAAGAGATTTATTCCTTTCAGAAAGAGGAGGTCGCAAGGACACTGCCTTGGCTACCGGAAATCCCAACAAATATTTGCAAGTTACTTTAAAGCTGTGATAGCATCTTTCTGAACCTGTAAGTTCCAACTGCTTTTAAAGGAATCACTTCATTCTTCCTCCTCCCAGAAATACTTCCATCAGCATAGTATCATCATTCGATGAAATGAAAACTCCCAAAATCATGGCAGTTTTCAAGACTAAATTCATTTATACTTTGTTTTGAATTTTTGGGAAACCCACCCCCACCTTAGCCCTATCTCTGGGTAATATTTTCTCCATGACAGGGCCTCACTGGGGAAATTCTAACGGAAGATAACAGCATGGTGTATTAAATGTTGCCAGTATTCCATTTAATATTAAGCAATTGCATGGCAGGCTATTTAAATACCTAAGTTAAAAGTGATACATTAATATTGAGTACACTGCTACTGTATAAAGTCCATTCTCCTAATGATTTCCAACAAGCACCATTTAAGTGCCAACCTACTATTACAAGAGTTTACTATTTTATTCTTGCTCCAAAATGGCATCAACAATGATGGGGTGCTTTCAGGGGATTGTTGAACAGAATTTTTGCAACAAAAGAGCAAGCTTGGGGAACGGCAAAATATCAACAGTAGTAATTGCAACGTTTGTGTTAGCACTCCTCAAAGCCACACGCCCCTCATCAAACAAGCAGCTTTAAGGCATGAGCAATTGCAACTGAAGTGTAACTGACTTCCGCACAACTGGCGGATTTCCTGTCCAGAAATTACCGTGTGGTCATCTGTAGCTGAATGGTTACAAATCAAGTTAGTAAGATATGCCCAACCCAATATATCTGTTTAAAAAAAAGAAAAAGAAAAAGGAGTCAAAGTGACCAAACCTTGTCATCTACCAATTCTCTGTGACTTCTTTTATTCCTTTTCATTGAGAAAGGAAAAACAAAAACAAACTAAAACCCTCTCTCCGTAATATCTGTGTGCTCAAAGTGTCGCGTCCCCATGAGCTTATTTACAGCTTTTTTGTTCTTTGCTTTGCTTGTCTTGCCTGCTAATTTCTTACTGGAGGAAATCAGCGCTTTCAGGACGAGTTGTTCCTTTAACCCCTTTGACTGGCTCCTCCTTGGAGGCGAGCGAGGCATGCTGCAGTGTCTGGGAACCCACCTAGAGGGCCCCCTTGACGCCAGCACATCCCCTGTCAGGCAGCAGTCTCTGCAGCCGGTAGGGCTGCTGCAGAGTTAATGTACAGTACCACGGAGCCTGCAAGTGTCCTGAGCTGCTCAGAGCGGCACAGCCCAGGGCAGACAAGGCGGCTGCGACGACTCCAAAGCTTCTGCTGGAAATTCGGCGCTGGGGGACCCCAGCAGGAGCCTGTTGCCATTGTGTTTTAAAAGCATGCAAGGTCTGTATGGCTTGGGCATGAGAATCTTTCAGAAGATGTCAGAGCACCAGAGTAAATGACACCTATTGGGGAATTGTATAGGGGACAAAAAAGAGAGAGAAAAGAGAGAGAAGAAAGACAGCGGGAAAGAAATTCTTAGACAACGTCTGACTCGCAGCTGTGAAATTCATTCTCTTAACAAGGCAAAATATGAAAAGCCTGCACATGGTTTTGATAACAACAAATTAAAGGGGTTTCTGCAGCAAAAGGATCAATAGCTTAGTCATTTTACTTAAAGAGAGCAGACAGCCTTACTATGGGGTTAGGCAGCTGAAATGAATTTTCTTCATGACAGCACCTTCTGAAGTCATAATGGTAACTGATGGTCTTCCTGCCCTGCAAAGCAGAAATTGCTCATTGCCTTCCTACTTTTGCAGTTGAAACCAGCAATTCTGAGATTTGGGGAAGAAGTTGGCTTTGATTATACATGGTTTCTAGCCCCTCTGCCCAGGTCTTTGTCCGACACGTCTCAGAAGGCAGCACTGCGTTAAAGTGACCACACATGAATATGTGCCTAAGAAAGAAGAAAAAGCAATATTCATTTCTAAAGGACAGCATGGCAAAGCAACCTGAAGTTTTCCACTTCCCTTCTAATACGTCTTTAACAAGGATAACAAGAAACTGTCTTTTGACTACCTTTTTTCCACATTCCAGAGTCCTTCTTGCAAGGATGCATTAATTTACACTCTAGGCAGTTGGATTTTTACCAGGACAATATTTGCCACCATTTAGGATAGACGAATGAACTGGTTATTTTAGTGTTTTGACTAAGTAGTGGAACCTAAATGGATGGACTTGTATCTGCAGTGCTCTGTGATGTTTCTGTCTTCAAATCCTGGGAGGGCTTTTGTTGTTGCTATTTGTTTTGGGGGGTATTTTTTGGAATTCAATACTTGTTGCAATAATTGCCCATGATAGCTGCTCAAACAGGAGAGTTGGAATTCATCCGTGAAAATCACTACATGTAACATAAGAGACCAGGAAAATATCGATGAGAGAAGATCTGCAAATATGATGCACGTGAATAACTTCCCCTTTAGAAGGCATTCCTGGATATGGTGAGTAATCAATATCCCTTTCACTTTGCACAACTTGGAATTTTAAAATTCCATGACAAGTGCCAGAGGCAGATTTATCTCGAGCAAGAATATTGGTATCAAGTGAGGATGAACAGTAAAACATGCTTAAGACCAAATATTGCCTGAGAAGTAATGGTTATGCAATAACAAATTAGTTGTTAATATAAAAGCATCCCCCAATAAAAGTCAACTATGAGGACATTTGCAACTGCTAACATTTCATAGAGGAAAAAAAACCCACAACAACTTTGTGAATGACAACTATTTAACTAATAATAAATAAAAGAAAAAGGGAGGTTTGGGATTTGTTTTCACTCTCCTGTTTTCTTTTATTTGAAAATCCCCAGGGGAAGGATGTCTATATTTCTGATATCTGACATCAATTTGTCTGGCCTTAGGTCTTTCTGAATTTCTGAAAGAAGGATAAGGGAAAACTTAGAATGTTGACTCAATTTTAAAATAATATAAGATGTGTTGGTGCCTCACATTTAAGGAATATTTTAACTATTCAAGAAATATTTCTACCAGAAAGAAGTAATTAACTAGAACTCTGACACATGCATTGTGAAGTGTGCAGACTCTCACAGAACTTGCATGGTGCGTTGATTTTGCTCATGTATTAAGGTCCCTGGACATGTGACATCATGTACCGTTTTTATTATTAGAGTTTGTGACTGAATGTATATAGGAATTAATTGCTGAGGGTATTGTAAGGGCAAAGCTCATTATTTAAAACTGCTTGTTTTTTTGTTTTTTGGTTTTTTTTACCAGACCTTCAGTTAGGGGAGATTGGGTTCACTCTCCCCTAGCAGAAACTTTGTGAATGCATGATAAAGGCACAATTGAAGGTTTATGGCTGCTAACATGGTTTGTTTGGGATACTGCAATGTGTCTACTTTTGAAAGTATATTTCCCAAGTACATTTTTTGTCTGGCCTCAGGATAAGTAACAGACCTTAAAATACAGGCTTCTGAGGTTTTTCCAGGTGCTTTTATGACAGTGTCTCCAATGGAAGCTTTCTGCTATCTTAAGGCTCCACCAAAATCACTTGCTGGTTTGTTGGATGTTTCGGCTTGTTTGCTACAGATCAGTAACACAGGAGGGTGGGTGACCTCCTCTGTCACTCTGGGCAGGTGCTCATATTCTGTCAACGCCAGATCCATCCAGGATCGAAGCTGTGGCGTATCTTCTTTCTCTGCTGTCCAGAGCCACCATCTCCACTCTCCAGTGTGCTTGGGAGGGAGTCTGGGTGACATGCCTGCAAGCCTCAGTGGCCCACTTCCAAATGCATCACCAGAGTTCCCAACTCAGTGGGAGGTTTGGTGCTAGTGCCTTGCTGGTCCTGACTGTGAGGGTCAGGCGTCAGCTGTAAGGTTCTGGTCATTCTTACAGATGCATTCACATAAACAGTCTTTAACCCTCAGGTAGAGAGGGCCAGGAAACAGGCCCTGGCACACAGTAGGCATTTGTCCTATATATTTTTTCTATTCCTTATGCCTTAACCAAGGTCAATTTTGTTCCTATTAAGATTTATTTTGGGGAAAATTTCCATTGTCATTTCTATGAAGTATATCTTGGTATAAAGCAACAGTTTTTGTTCTGCGTAAGCTCTGTTGTTTGGGTCCATTTGTTTATGTTTCAATAGGGAGGATGCATGCACTCTGTGAATGCCTACCATTATAACCACCTATTATTTTGTTGCATTTACCTCACCTCTACTTTTGACTGGAAAGAAACGAGCTATTCAACTCTAAGTTTTTGAAAGAATGCAAATGTGCTTATTCATGCTTCTCTAGGTTTGTAATATATACGTTTGAAAGCTGCGTAGGGAAGTTGAGAGTCCTGGTGGTTTTCTTTTGTGCCTGAAGCTAGGGAACCCTTCAAGCCTTTCACTGCATGATGTGCCAGTTTGTTGCTGTCGTGACCAAACACTGAGCCAAGGTGGGGTGTGAGTGCTCTGCGCATCTTCTTACCTGGGCCCCTTAAAAAGATTCATGAGTAAGACGTTGAACTCAAAGGAGGTGGTGGTTTTTTTCCAGGTGACCCAGTTAATGTTGTGCTTGGTTCTCAACTTCACCAGTGGTTGTTGTTCTCTTATTTATAACCTCACCTTTCAATACTGCAGTAAGAGATTCTAGGCGTTTGTTGACAGAGAGCCTACTTTTCCTTTGTCCTACTGTGAGAGTCCCTGATGGATTAGATTCCATGCTCATGAATTATCATGCTAAGGAGCAAGGACTTGCCAAGTAGTTCTCCTTTTCATTTCCAAAGACTCCCTTTCCTCATTCTCACATGCAGGGTTTTTTTCCCCCATAAAGGGGCTGATCAGAAGTTCGAGAAAGACCGATCAATGCTAGGGAAGAATAAACATTTTAAAAGAGATGCTTGCTTTGGTTTCCTGAGCTCTAGCTCACCTCTACGGAGGCTCCAAACACTTTGGGTAGGCAGGACACAGAGGAACATGTTCTTTTTCTCTTCTGCTTTTTGAGAAGCAGGAAGGAGGGGAAATTGAGATACAGGGGATCTAGCGTCATCTTCCAAAGTTGATCAGAGGTAATGATCCAAATCGAAGCCTCTGTACAGAGTTCCCGCTTGGACTCTCTTCCTCCTGCCCTGGGGCTGGCCGTGTTGGTAATTGAGCAATAGCATTACAAATCCATTGTTTATTGGTTACAAGTTAAAGTTAATAAGTGGTCTGATTACTTGTCTTAATAGAACACTACCCCTTGAGTGCTAAAAAAGTGGTATGAAGAATGTGCTTTTCTTATTTAAAGCTACTTTAGAAATATTTGCTGAAGGATTTTATTGCAAAGGCCTCTTTCTATTACACTTTTCAACCTTCTCACTGCCAAGCCAAACAAAGATAAGGGTTTGCCTCACTAGGTAAATAAATACTATATGGCTCTTCTTATTTTTTTTTATCTGACTACTTGTGAGAATATAGTGGTAGCCTAGGAACTTGGGATCAGATCTTGCATGGTTGGAAAAAGAGAAATGTATGTCAGCTTTCTAGGAATTTAAATTTCATTTAGTAGCAATTAAGATGGCTCTCTAGAAGCATGATGACATGGGATTCTATGCACAGGTCTATCAAAAATGACATAACATAGTGTGCCTAACGTATGTTTGTAACTTTTTGCCTTACTTAAAAGACATATAACAACTTTGTATAAAAATGCTATAGTTTCATGCCAGAAAAACCAGGGCCATGTTGGATGCAACTGAATTTTTAAGTTTACATTTATAAAATTTAAGAGAGCATTTTATTTAAATAGCTTTGCATCCTTTTTATGATGGATTCAAATGACAGGGAGAGAGGACCACGGGGCCAGAGGCAGAAGGCACGGCTGTCCAGGGCTGCGCTCCGTGTGCTCCTCTGGGGAGCCGGAGGGAGACCTGGGAGCAGTGAAGGCGGATGGCGCTTAACTACTTTACTTCTCTGTTGCTTATACTTTCATTTGTTAAAGCTCACTCGCCTAAATGCTTTGATCAGACTCTCTTGGTGGCTGAGAGGTGACTTGGATCAAGAGGCAAAATAGGGTGATTCCCTACCGTGGCTCAACACTGAGGCATCTCCTTCCTTTGTCTAGGCTCCCTTCAGCTTTGCTTTGGACTTTTGTTTCCAGGTTCCTGATGGGGTTTAATCCAGCGAGTCACAGTTTGGTTGTTTCCTCCAGAGACGGAGGGTTCAACCAGTTTACTAGCCTACTTTGCTTTGTTTTCTCTGATCTAAATCCTTTATGGAATAAAGCAAGATATAAATCCATTTATCAATAATATCATATGCGTGCATGTATTTTTTCATATATTTTTTCAATAGCAAATTCAATGAATACATAATCAGAGAAAGGCAAGATGGCCTGCTTCTTAGAAAAAGATAATCCTTCTTATCTTGCCTCTTAAAGTTTCATCTTCTAAGTTTTCTGCTCTTCCTATATTGAAACTGCAGGAACTCAACCCAGAATTGCATTTTTCAGAGTTTATATTTTGGCTAATAGAACAATTTCACTTCTCCTATGAGAATTTTAGTGGGTTAGGGAGACATTGAATATGATGCTTGTGCAATGCATTGAAGGAAAGAATGTATTACGTCTCATGCCAGATAAGGAAGCTCTGCCCACTGGAGTCAACGTAAAATCCTGCCATTGTCTGCTCGTCTTCTAATGTGGCTGCAGGTTGTTGCCGAGCTTGCTTCAGTGCCATCTCCTCCTCCAGGTGACGAAACTACCCAGCAGTTTTAGAATACAGACACCAAACTCTGAGCTTGACTCTGAATTTCTGCTGTGGCTACGTACAGTTTACCTGGAAACAAACATGATAAAGTTTAGATAGAGCTCCTAATTATAAAATCTCATCTTGTTCACAAACCTCTGGGGCTCAGTGTAAAGTCAGTCATTGTTTAAGGTGGAAGTTCAGGTTTAGATAGAATACAGTGAAGACTTTCCTTTAGATGGAATATTGATCTTATTAAACTTATCATTGTTCTCTCGGCTTTCTATTTTACTGCCTTGTATTGCCTCTAGATGTATTCTCCTTAATTCCTTTTAGTAATGTTTTATAATTTTAAGATGAAAATAAAAATTTGAATTTTTGTTTTCAGTTTAAAAGTTGATTAAGAAATGGTATGCCAGAGGAGAAAAGTTGCCGTCTGTAACACCAGTGTTCTGACAACTTTGGAGATTAAAATATAATTTTAAGTCCCAGCCAGCTTTCCTCGGTAGTAAAACTGTACACTTTGAATTACTGACAGGATAGATCTTCAATGGGCTAAGTGGGTGGCCTAAGCCAGGGAGGTTTTAGACAATTCCTACAAAATGAAAAAAGGAAGAAAATGTTCTCTATCATGTGAAAATGATTAACTATGAATTTGGGATGTTTTTCTTCTATTAAATTATTTACTATCAAACCCCTTGTTCCTGCACTCCTCTGAGCTATTACTAACTTACATCCACTAACTCTATGGTACTCAGATTCAGAGGGGAAGAAAAGGCAAGTAAGAGAAAAAACTAGTTGGGAATTCTGAGAGGAAAACAAATCAAGAAGAGAACTTAACCAGTTTCCCACTTGCCACCTTCCTTTTTCCCTCCCCTCCTTTCCCCCGCCCTCCCCTCCTCCCTCTCTCTCTTTCAACAATAACCACTTGACCTCTTCATTCCCGCCTTTGATCACACCCCACATGCATTAATACTCATTAATAGCCCATCTAGCTGTAGTATCATCCCAATATTTCACCATTGCTCCAAAAAGTCTCTAGGACATAAGTTAACTGCTACAACTTATATCACTTGAGGGATTATTGGATGGTATTTCCAGTTGTTAGAGAAGTACCAGCCTGTAAACATACCCAAGACAATATACTTCAACTAGAGACTGAAGTATATTGTGCAAAATTTTAGCATATATATTTGGCTTTAAAAATGGTTAAGCAGATTCTATATAGTCAGGTTATTGGCTGGGGAAAACAAAGCAGAGCAAAACAAAACAAAACACCCTCCCCACCCCAGGTTTCTCTAATTCCGGTGTTGTGCTGTGCGTGACTTTGGGAGAGTTCTCTGAGCTCTTCACCACCTGTTGAAATGAGTGCAGTGGCTGTTTGCCTGCTTCACATTGAAGAGCAGACTATTAATGAAACTTTCGTAGCACATTTGTAATAATAATTTATTAGACTGTTAAACAATAATATACTAAACCTCTTGGATGATTTTTTTATTTTTCATTTTTAAGTATATTTTATTGATTATGCGATTACAGTTGTCCCATTTTTTCCCCTTTATCCCCCTCTGCCCAGTGTCCCCATTCCCTCTAGCATTTGCCCCCACCTTTGTTCATGTGAGTGGGTCATACATATAAGTTCTTTTGCTTCTCCATTTCCTATACCATTCTTAACTTCCCCGTCTATTTCGTACCTACCATTTATGTTTCTTATTCCCTGTACCTTTTCCCCCATTCTTCCCCTCCCACTCCCTGCTGATAACACTCCATGTGTTCTCCATTTCTGTGATTCTGTTCCTCTTCCAGTTGTTTGCTTAGTTTGTTTTTATTTTTGTTTTTTTAGGTTCAGTTGATAGTTGTGAGTTTGTTGTCATTTTACTGTTCATAGTTTTGATCATCTTCTTTTCCTTAGATAAGTCCCTTTAACATTTCATATAACAAATTAATCATTACATACTTCATGGGAGAGATCAACACTAATTGAACCCCCCACCCTCACCACATATTTTCACATAAATTATGCCATTTACTGTCAACTGAAACGTTTGGAAGTGGGTCTTATTTGAATACATGTTTGCAGGTGAGGAAAGTGATGCTCATGGAAGGTAAATAACTTGCTCAAGGTCACATTCGAGGTATCTGTTACTTAGGGAAACTGATCCGCTCAAAATCAAGTCTGGCCTGCTTTGAAGCCCAGTGTTTTTTATTCACCATAGTGTTCAGTGGCAGATGCCTTAGCACTCTGGCCATGGGCCTTCTGGAGAACAGATTAGCAGTAAGACCAGAGAAAATAAGCAGATTTACACTGTCAGTTAGCAAGTTGGATAGGTACACAGGATGCCTAAGGAGTGCCAAGGGGCTTTTTCTGAGAAGCCCTTCCTGATCACATTAGCACTATGACCTATACTTTCACCTGCCAGCAGTTCTTTTTTATTTTGTTTAGGGATTTTTTTTTCCAGAACGAGAAATTTTGCAAGAATTTGAAGTGAACCATGTTCCCAGGGCCACTCTGGCTTATAGTATCCTTCTCTGAGCAACTGCATGAGGAAAGGTGCCCCACCGCAGGCAGATGAATTAGAAATGCAGATTGTGGTGCTTGGTGCATTAATAGGCAGAGCCTCCTCGAAAAGCAAAAGGCATCCTCTCCTCCAGGAGAGTGGAGCACAGATGAGTTCAGCTTCATTTGTCATCTCTGCCAGGCCCTGCTGGGCAGCCCTGGCCCTGGTTTGACATGGCTCCACCGTCCACCTTGAAGGGCAGTTATGGTAGTCGGATGAAATGTTCTTGAGTGTGCTTTGCCAACAATAAAAGATCTTGCTACCATCATTGCTACTTTCCTCAAAATGTTCTAACTATAGGTCTTTAAAATTATTATTTTTTTGCACAGGGAAAGACTATTAACTTTTTCTACAATCAGAATTAATGCCAAACAGCCAAGGAAACATTTTAATCATGAAATGGCTGCTGAATGTTATTATTTGTGGTAAATTGGACTGAAACATGTGGAACATAATGATATATGTAACCAGACAGAATGTGCAGGTAAATAGATAACAGTACTGCCTTGAAGATAAGTGAGGAGAACAGCCAAGGAAATAATTATAGTTTAGTAGAAGACATAGGAATGTAGGCATATACAAAGTATATGAGGGTCCAAAGGAAGAAATCAGTTAACTGGATGGGCCAATCACATTATAGAAGTCTGGAAATGAGGAACTGAACTGTATCTGGTGCTTTTGAGAATTAATAGTTATTGGCAATGCTTTGGAAAATGGTTTAAGGGAGTGTTGGGGACAAGTTATATCTTAGGAATTATAAAAGCAGAGGAAAGTAGTGCACACTGCTTTCAAACTTTTAGACAAGAAGGACAAAAGGAAGGGTAGAGAGGAGGTGAGAGGAGAGAAGAAGAGGAGGGAGGAAAAAGCAGTAATTAGTGAAAAACACTAGGTACTTTTAAGGGTCAGGAAACATGTCCCAAAGGAGGTAGGATCGGAACAACTAGTGAAGTACATAGCTTCCCCCACCACGGGAGAGAGGGAGGGAGGATGGGTGCAGATAATGGTAGGGAAAGGGAGAACCTGAGGGCGTTTGGGTATGACACCCTCTGTTCTCTCTTGGGAACTGGAATTTAAGATCCTGTCTCAGAGGGAGGACCATAGAGGGGTAGGTGGAGAGTCTTAAGTTATGGGACAGTTTCTGTGCATATTGAGAAGCTGCTGAAGGGGGAAGTATGTGTCGATAAAATTGAAAAAACTCAGTGATGCTGATCAAATATATGAAGTCAATAAAGGATGTTTTATTTTGCTATTAAAATAACAAAGTATCACATCAGGAAAAGGGGCAGAGATGTGACAGAAATGTTAGAATTCTTAATTACTAAATTAAAAACTGTGTTGTAATTACAGTTTCTCCTATTGATTGTGTTTTGGGGATTCCAAAAAAAATACTGAGTTGATTTTATTGTTGTCATTGTCTGTTTGGTGGTGGTAGAGCTGTTTTATGAACGTATTAATTATATTGCATTTCTGGTTTCATGACCTGATTTTGGAAATGTGCAATTTCCTAGGCTGCCTGGAAATAACTCTGGGGCGACAAACAGATGCTCTTAAGATGTTCCCTTTGAGTTTTATCTTCAAATGAATAAAAATCACAGTTGGAAGACAGGGCAAAATGATTCATCTTTGCTCATTTTTAATAGGAACCTTTTTGCGGTTTCTTTTGGAATGTCACAGATCCATTCATATGTTACCTGGTTTCTCAACGGTTTCTTCAAACTCCTTCTGAAATTTACTTGAAAGGGTCACTGGTCTCTGAGAAAGTTGAGGAAAATAACAAAACACAATATGATTTTAAGCAGAATGGATATAACCTAGTTTAAATAATTATAAATTTAAATTCTCTTTTATGTTTTCATGATACCTGGGGTGGGGGAGGGGGATCACAAATATAAGATATAATTAATGGAAAAATTTAAATAACCTAGTAATTTTGGGGCTGTAATTATAAACCCTATAGTGTACCATGAGTAAAGGAGATATTATGAATTCATTTTATCTCTTGTAATCATCAGCACTCTCTCCGAGGTCTACAGAACTTCCTCTTTAATTTTCCTGGAGTTCAGTGCTCGTGATTACTTTGTACCGGGCTTTCTCTGCAGGATTTATGCTGCACCTCCAAACCTCCAAATAAGGTACTGGACAGTTCTAGTCGCTTATAAGGGAACTTCATTCTTTCCTCCCTTTAACTTTTCATGTTTTTCTTTTTAAATCTCATGATGAAGAGGTTGAACTAAATGTTCGCTTTGATGCTATAAAAGTCTGTGGTACTGTATCTTATTAATTTACCCATTTTTGTCTTGTTTAAGCATGACTGCCCTTTTATTAAAGGAAATGCTGACAAATAATACATTGGTGAACAAACCACTCCTGGAATGAACCCTGGTATTTTTTTCTGAAGTATTTGGCCCCTGCTGTAGAAAACCCTTAGTCTCTCAGCCCTAGATATTTGGCTTAATTCCTTCTCCACAAAACTGCACTTTATTATTTTTTTATCAATCCTCACCTGAGGACATGTTTATTAATCTGAGAGAGAGAAGGGGGGGGAGAGAGAGAGAGAGAGGAAGAGAGAGAGAGAGAGAGAGAGAGAGAACATTGATGTGAGTGAGGGAGGAGCACTGACCAGTTGCCTCCCCTATGTGCCCCGACTGGGGATCAAACCCACAATCTAGGTGTGTTCCCTGACCAGGGATGGAACCACAAATCTTTGGTGTATGGGACAATGATCCAACCAACTGAGCCACCCAGCCAGGGCATAAAACTGCACTTAAAATATCAATCTTTTTCATAAGTAAGATGGCAACATTTTGCCTATTAATGCTGATATTCATAGTAATTGAGAAAATACACCCCATGTACCATTTATGTGCCCCTTATGACTTCCCAGGTCTTCTCTTGGTCAAAGGTCTCTGGCCCTTCCTTTTTCATCCATTCTCCATCTAGTCAAAACAAATAACAGGATAGGAAGTTCTCAATAACAAAAACCTTGACATTGGGTTGTTTTGTATATGTGTGTTCGCCCAGTAAATTTAAAACAAATAATTGGCGCAAGGATGGAGAGGCCACTGAGGTTCTGGAGAAGAAGAGAAAGCTAGCAAGTCAATGGCGGGCAAGTGGAGGGAACCAAAATTTTGAGAGTAGTGAAAGAGAACTCTTACAAGTCACAATGTAAACCCTTGGGGCCTTTGGTGTCTGACTTCTAAAAGAAGAAAATTTTTGCAAAATCCCATTTCTGGAGTGCAATCCATGCAAGGCTTGTCTTTTGAGAGAGGTTAAGTATTAAGGTAGATTTAGATGTCACCATTTTAAAGACTGACCACATCTGCCAGGCCTTCACTGCACATCTTTTTTCAAGGAACTTTCTGTAACCAAGCTAACTTCTGAGACTTCATAGTAACAAATCATATTTCATTTCATTCATGAGAGCAGCCTGCTTGACTACTTTGTTCTAATATAACCCAGCACCAAGTACACTGTTCTACTTAATAGGTACTCTACATTGTGCAAGGAAAAAGATGAGTAACAAAATTTGTATGGTTAGGGAATTATTAAATTAAATATCTTTCTGTATTATTTAAATTAAATAATGTTGTACTGCTATGTTTTGAGATAAGGCACAGGAACTTATGCTGTAAAAATAATAAAGATAATAATAATAAATATCACATTTGAGAGGTTATTAATGGCAGTTATAAATGAAGTCTTTTTATATAGCTTATCTTATTTAATCCTTCCCCAAACCCATGACAAGGGTGTGTAATCTACTTGCTAAGGGTGTAGAGTAAGTTATCTAACCTCTGTGCTTCAGTTTGTCAGCTTGTAAAATAGGGGTAATAAGTAGTTCTCACTTCTTGAACTGCTGTGAAGATTAAATGAGAAAACCAGTCAAGTACTTGGAAGAGCACCTGTCACTCAGTCAGTAACTAAGTAATCAATGGTGGCTGTTGTTATTGTCTAGATTAAGAGACTAGGCTGTCGAAGATTATCCAGGTTGCCTGGGGTAATCTAGTTCACTCAGTGGCAGGTTCATGCTAACCATGGCCTCCCTATCAGCTCCAGATTGCTTGGAGGACTAAACTACTTTATATCACATGTTTTGAACTTTTTGGTGTATACTAGAGACAATACCTTGAGTTGAGTTTGAATTATGAGAATAATACATTGCTCATCATCTCTCTAAGCTCAATAAGAATCCAACCCTTGGAAAGCTGCTGTGTTGTCTCATTTCAAATCAGTACCTACTTCGTGCAGGATGAATTGTCTTTCTATGTGTTGCTTACCCATGCCCTTCACCATTAGATTCTCAGTTCTTAACACAGTACCTGACACAGAATAGTGCTCAATAAGCGCTTTAAAGTCAAAATGACAATCCAGATTAGTGTACCTAGAATTTAGTGCTTTCAAGGTTAATTTCTTTTTTAATTTAGTCTTATTGTATTTTTCCCATTTAGTCCCCTTATAACCCCCACAAGAAATCACCACACTGTCATCCATGTCCATGAGCCCATTTTCTCTCTTCCTCAATCCCTCCACCCCTTAACTCCCCCCCAACAAGATGTCATCCTATTTTCCATCTATAAGTCTGTTCCCATTTTCCTTTTTGGTTCAGCTTGTTCATCAGATTCCACATATGACTGAAATGATATGGTATTTGTCTTTCTCTGACTGGCTTGTTTCACTTAGCGTAATGTTCTCCAGGTCCATCCATACTGTTGCAAAGGGTAAAATTTTCTTCTTTTCTTTTTTTTATGACCGAGTAGTATTACATTGGGTATTTTTCAGAGAATAGTCTATGTGTTTGGATAAGTAAAATTTCTATAAAAATTGTCATCTTGAGCATAACTAATTCCCACACATCTTGATTTCTGATACTTGGGGGAGTTTAACTGCATCTGCAGAGGCAGCCATCCTAATGACCTGTGTTTATCTGCAAACTCCAAATGCTATTGCTCCAAATCACATCCTTATCTAAGACACTAGTTCCATCAAACATATTCCATCAAACAATATCCCATCAAACATATTCCCTATTTAAATTATTATATATATCTATTCTTCAGTGTAAAGGTTAGGAACATATATTTTTAAGTCACAGCCTTTCCTTCAAGCAAAAGCTTAGGCAGTGACTCAATATATAAAATAGGCGTGACAGGTCCTGAAGAGCATTTCTATCAATGCCACACTTTTGAAGAAAGGCTAGGGAAGCTGGACCCTGACTAGACAACAGACCCCACATGACTCCCTCTAGCCCTTGTTCTAGTACCCTTGGTGGGGCTCCATGGTATCTAGAGACCTGACCTGCTCTGTAATGGACCTTGTATAGGAATGTACTTTTTCCTTTTGCTGTGGGTAATCCTTTAAAACATGGTTTACTTGGTTTCCCTTGAACTCCAGGTAGAATTAACCCCTTCTTCTGTTCTAGAGCTCCTTGTACTTCCCATAGTATGGTCTATGTTGCTATATAGTAATCATTTCCATGGGTGGAGAGGCAGCCGACTTAGTGTCTCAGAGCACTGACTCTGCATCCGGAGTGCCTGATTCAAATCTGGATGCAAGCTTTCTAGCTGTGTGACTCTGGGCAAGTTTTTTTACCTCTGTCCTCCTCAGTTTCCTCATCTGCAGAATACAGGTTATCGTAGTTGTACCTCATAGGCTGTTGTGGGAATGAAAGATTATAACAGATGCAGAGTGCTTAGAAAGTCTCTTGGCATTGTTAGAAAGGCTCTGCCATTGTTAGCTGTCTCTATAGCTATTGAGCATTGGTGTCACATAAGGGTCCCTCAATAGGAAGCCCTGAGACAAAGATTTGTGTGTAAATGGTTCATTTGGGAGATTATCCCAGGAAACACCAGTGGGAGAGTGGGGAATTAAGGCAGGAAGGGGAAAGAATGCCCATATAGGGTACATTATTGGTAAGATAACTGAAATAGGCAACTGGGACTCAACCCCATTGGGGGGCTCTGGGAGATGATGTAGAACTTTCTTCAGATTTGTCCTACCCAAGGGATGAAGACACTGGAGGATTTATCCTCCAACTTTCATTCTTCATTGCTTAATGACTACTCCAATAAATTAATTCTTGGCATTTCCAGCCTTGCCTACACACAAGAAAAGCCATAGCCCATGCTTAAGACTGGGATTCCTCCAGCGTATTATTGCTGAGAGAATATGGATAGAGCCCTGACAGCAATTGCTACAGAACTGCAATAATTCTCCAGGGCTTTCTTTTTCTTTCTTTGGCTCATATACTGGGCATCCATAGATCTTTATGGAATGAGTGGATGACTTAACACATGGATGTTTTTCTATTTGACCTTCAAAGCTCTTTGTAATTGTGTCCCACCTGATCTGTCTTTAGTTCACATGATTTAATTCTCATGATTTTGAAACCAGATTCCTCTTCTTAATTATGCCAGTATTCTTACTGTTTCCCAAACACATCAAACTGAGTTCCTTACAGGGGATGCTCTGCTCTCTGCTCTGCCTATCTAAGCCCTACCCATCCTTCAAGTCCCCCCATCTCCAAAGTGTATCTCTTCCAAGAAACCTTCTTTGACCTCATCTCACTTCTCTAAAGTCTCATTGATGTAAAGACTGGACAATTTGATGTTTCTTTATCTGCTGTCTGGTGAGTTTCCATAATTAATGCATACTTCAAGGCTAAAAAAATATTCATGTCTTATAGACCTCTCATCTTTTTCACAAACTTGGTCACATCCTACGTAGTTAGCGCTATCAAATACTTAGAGGCAGTGATGCATGGGCTTTGGACTTAGGCAACCGCAACTGTACCCTTGTTCTTCCATTTAGGAACTGTATTACCTGAAACACTATATAACTTACTTGCATCTCCTTTTTGCCTCATCTAGAAAATATGGACAACAGTCCTACCTCATCATATTGCCATAAGAATTAAATGAGAAAATGAGAAGTTGTGTGTAAAATTTTTAGCACTGTTCTCCTCAGAAGTAGGGGCTTAATCAACAGGATCTGCCAGATTCATTTGATTCTAAAGCAGTCAATTCCTTCTTATAGTTGTATTGCTATTGCTTTGATTTTAGATATTTTCAAAATATGACATTAAATGATATCTTAAGACAAATATTTATATTTTAAATATTAAAATATTGAAATTTTATATGAAAATAGTTTGTCAGATGACTCTTTGAAATAGAATATACTATATTTTTCATATTTTGTTTAAAATATCAATTGTATCTGTTAGCTAACATGATAATTAAAAATGTGAAATCTTTTTGGATATTAAAATGAAGCTTTACTCTTGTTTTATTGTGAAAGAGCTTCAAGAACTATTTTATATATTTATATTTTTTTTCAATGAGAGCATAGTCTAGAAAGTTAACTCAAACTTCAACATTTCAGGGACCTAGACCTTTGTTTCCAATGTGGTGGAAATGCTGAGGGTTGAAGTCATTAGGGAAGGTAGTTGTATCAGACATGCCTACAAGAATGTGTGAATAAAACAAAACAAATCAAAACATTCGGCCCTCTCCTTCCCATGTCAGTGACAAGGAGTGTCAGAATCTGGGGGTGGTGAGGTGGATAGGAAGAGTCGATGACCTGTGTATTTTGACAAAGTCTTTGAGGGTCCCCCATAAACATTTCTCTTAGCAGGTAGTAGTATTATTTTAGGGAAGGAGCCCATGCTTTAGAGCTGTGTTGAACAAAGTTTAAATTCAACTCCCATATTCATTGGCTGCTTTTGAGCAAGTTACCTGATTTTTATGATCACTTTCCTCATTCCTAAAAGAAAAATACAGTAGTACTAATCACCCAGATTTGTTCTCAGTATTCAGGAGATAATATATAGTTTATTTGTTTATTTAATCCTTGTCCTATTCCAGGCAGCGTTTAAGGCAGCCAACAAAAATGTAGAACTCTTAACTTATAGAGGAGGTTGGTGAGGGGAGGGCAAAGGAAAATACGTGCATATGTAATACAGTGAAGAAAATTGCATTGCCTTAACAAATAGCATCAGAATGTTCTTGGGGAAGAGAAATATCTTTGCTGGAAAAGATATTGAAGATGCTCTTGGGGTAGGAAGAGTCCCTTGAGAATTTGGCTGCAGGTAAATATTCAGGTGATCTGAGGGTGGAATCTACTCTGTATAACAGAGGGAGAGTTTGGTCTTACAGAGCCAATCAGAGTGGTGGAAATGAGGAGATTAGAAGAGAGGAGAAGCCTAAGAAACTATGTGTGGTCAGTCGGTAAACAGACCCCTTCCCAGTGACAGAAGAAAAAAAATAAAAGACCTCCAATGAGTACATGTCTTACATTGGGTCTCAGGAAGCCTTGAAGTGATTTTGGTGGTGTTGGTAATATGCACATCAAAAAGGAGTTGCATTTTTAGCAGCAGAGGTCAGTGAGCCCCCAAATTTATCACATATTAAGGACTGAGTTTTTGGGACTCTTACTGGTTACAAAGTTGGGAAGTTCAAATCAATGCTGTTTATATTTCAAGGGAGACAGAGAGCCCTCCTTCTTCATGGTTTTAAAAAAATGTGTAGTCTAGAGGTATACCAGATGGAAGGCGAAGTTCTTGCAAAGCTTCCCAGGAGCCAGGTGTAATGCCGGGGGCTTACGTACAAATCCCAGTGTCCATTAGACATAAACAAACAACTCAATGGCTCAGGAAAAGCACACCTACTCGTAATAGTAAGATTGGAAGGAAATCTGTCCTAAGGTTGAGAATAAAGAGGAATTAGATATATAAAAATCATAGCTCTTGATATTCTTAAAATGTCTGATGCCTTTTTAGTTCCCCCTCTTTCCACACAAGTTTCTGTGAAGATTGTAGTATATTTGAAAGCTCTGAAAATTGAAAATGCTATATTGTTAGTTAATAATCAAAAGGCAATCTACATGCCAGATTTCATTAGAATCTCATTAAATATTATTAAAAATATCAGGCGCTCATAAAATGATAATCTGAATTGAAAAATGTTCCCTATTTAAAAATGCTATGTCTTTCTAAGTTAGTATCTTGAAGTTAAAAACACTGTCACCTACTTTGAGTCTTCTCCTAGCTCATTATAGCACTGGGTTTTAGACTCCGGAGTCCCACTGCATTTGTGATGGCAGGAGCAGTAGGCTGATGCATCCTGTGTGACTCTTAAGGATATTCTTGAGTCTGTATATGGACTTTTATTGTGCAAGAGCAGAAGTTAATGTCAAAGTTCTGGGGGGTCTACTTCCAGGGGCCTCTGTCAGTTCTTGTCAGTTCACAAGACTGCTTCCCTATGCTTGATACATTTCAAGCACAAATTCAGATAATAAAAAAAAGTGGGAACCATGAAGATGACTATGAAATGAGAAGCAGCCTGGAGAAGAGGATGTAGACAAATGCCAAGGCTTCTGGAAAGTATGAAATGCCTTATATAGGAGGCCAGGTCAAAAAGTTCTTTTTCAAGAATGTGTGATATGACTGTTTTCTATTTTCCCCCTAATATAATTCCTTTGATAGTTTTTAAAAAGACTACATAAAACCAAAGAGAATGGAATTCTTGATTATATAGGACACAAAGACTCCCTGCATTTACTTATTTTCTGTCATTTCTTCCTTTATTTTTCCAGCTAGGTGAATTGGCTATTGCATATTGTCAATAAGAATTTGATTTTAATACTAGAATTTGATTCTAATAATAGTCAAGTATTTGACTTGTCCATGAGCAAAATATCTTTGAGCAGATGAGTCCATTTGTATAAAACAGTTTTGCCTTGAGAAAATCCACTGCTTTGAATGCAGTAACACATCAAAAGAATTTTGAAGATTATGGCCATTTCCCCCCTTCCTCTCCCCAGAATCTATTTTTATTCCTCCTCATCATGAGCATCTCCTTTGGGTAATCTGAGTTGCATGTTTTCCCCACTCTTTCTGTATCCTTGGTTACTTCAGAGCCTCAATCAAGACAGGCAAAGATAAAAGAAAAAAAAGGGTTTATTTCCAAGGAAATGGCTTTGCACTACCTGATTCTTCATGCCTGTTCATCACTGCTAAGTGCTTGAAAACTGCTGAGTACGTTGTTCAGGAAGCAGCCAGTCCATCAGTCTTACGTCTATTGTTCTTAAACCGAGGTCCCTGGTGCATTTTGCAATGTGCTTCGCATCATTGAAATTATGTGTTTAGGAATCTTTTTGCCTAGCATGGAAAAGAATCTCCTTCATTTCCGTGTTTCCTTAAAAAAAATCTCAAATCAAAATACTTCAGGGAGGGGAGCAGATTGTTGTTTTTTATATGCTACGGTGCATATGAAGAATGAAAATGACTCCTTATATACTTATTTACTGGGCATTTTATGAATTAAAATGTAAAACAAATGGTACCATTTCTCTTGTATGGAAGTAAAAATTAGATACTTTTATGGATATCTCTTTCCTTTTGCTAATTTATTCAAATGTAATCTTGATGAATACATTATTACTTAATTAATGTTTTTCCTCTCCCCTGATGCTATTCTACAAGTTTTATAGCTGCTAATTGTATTATTTAATCTAAGTCCACTATAAATAAACTTCATAAGATTAACATTCATCTTTCTCCACTAAAGATAGCAATATCACCGAGTAGCTTGTTTCAGATAGAAATTTGGCTGGCATGTGTTACTTATTTTTTCTTGGAGATTTGTCATTTTTGGCATATTTATCAATGTTGTATATTCCTGAAAGCATTAATGTTTAAAATATCTGTATCTTTGTCAGTGGAAGTGATAGAGCAGAATCAGACAGACCACCAATAGGACTTGAAGTGCATTTTAAGGAAATCTATCACCTGCATTAAAGTCATTCTGTTCCAAAATAGTTTGGAACACAATTTACAAAGGAAATTTTATATTGTTTTACATTTTCTATAAAGATTAGAAAAGCGTATTCTTTGGCACTTGCCTCTTAAAGCATTCTTGAGTGATTAATTGTGTAACTTTGTATGACATCATTATTTGTGTGTTAGGCAGTATTTCTCATGAGAATACATGTACTTCAAATGTGCAAAATACTGAGATGAAAGAGTAGTCTCTTTCCACCAGTATGTTCAGTTCTGATTTTATACCTGTGCAGTTAGAACAAACAAAGAAGGAGGTGGGTGTTTGTTTTTTAAAAAATAAGAGAAGGATGGAAGGTGTGTCATCTGAGGGCACCTCTGACTGTGTCATCTGAGGGCACCTCTGACTGTGTCATCCTAGGAAGGCTGTGGCACATGCATACTGGAAGTGTCTAGGAAGCTAAATATCTAATGATATTTACAACCAAGTAATGATGTGCTAACCTCATTCACAGTAATCACAGATAATGTGGTATTTGTATCTACCATCCAGTTTTGAATGTAAAATATGACCCTATTTATAGATTTCACATAGCAACTTGGGCTACATTAGTAGAACAATAATGACCCAAAATAAAGAGGTAACGAGTGCACTTGACCCTGCATTATTCAGGCCTCAGCTGGATTGTGCTCACTTCTGGGCAGCAGACACACTGGAGAGGACAAAGAGGAGAGTGACAGGGTGGGGGAAAATCATGCCTTGTCACATATAAAGTGGTCAAATCACTGCGATAATTAAAGAAAGGAAATGATGCAGGAATTAAAGGACTGCTGGTTGGATCAGGGTGGTTCTTTTTTTAAGACAAAAAGGAGTTTATTCAGAATTTAGAAAAATATGACATATATAATAGGTACTACAGGGAGTTCTTGTATATGGAAACAATTGTCAAGGTGGTATGTGAATTACTAAAATTTCTGAATTAGATAATATGCGTGAAAGTGTCTCATGCTAGCTAGGTGAATCAAAAAGAAAGAGGCATTTTCTGGGGCTTTCTGTGCACAGGACACTTTCTGGCTGGGTCTTTGTAGCTGCAAATCTGAATTTGTGGATGAACTGTAGTGAGACAGATTTCCCCCCCCAGTGGGTCTGGATGTTCTCTTGGTCAGACCAGGCACTGGTGTGACATGGCCTGCAGGGTCCAGGTGGAGGAGCAGGGATGAGAAATGTGCCCTCTGTGGTTCCTAGAATCAAAAGCCATTAATAAATGATAACATCTTAATGATTTGCTGCAATTTATCTTTGTTTTGTTTGGGTTAAACATTATAATTCTGCCGTACTTTCCCTCCGGTGTTTTGTGTCTCAGAACAGAAAACCATCCTGGACTCTTTCTTCTTTTTGGAAAATGCATCCATATAGATAATGTGTATCTCCTATAAATTGTTTCCTGCCATTTAGTAAACTTTATTTTTTTAGTTTTATTTTTTTTATTTTAATTGTTGTTCAAGTACAGTTTTCTGCCTTTTACTCACATCCCAGTCTACACCCCTGCAGTAAACTTCTCTTTAAATGAGTCATATGTTTATCAATTCCATAACATTCCAACCTGGCTTTACATGATAATATGTAACACAGTCTCATATTTTCTAAAGAAATATAGAGAAAGCAATTGGTCATAGAGGTTAATATATGAAGGATACTATGATTTTTTGTTTAAGAGGATTAAATATCCGCTTAAATCAGTAACATTAGATCTTACTATTTAATTCTACCAGTTTAAATTAAGCTTATAGAATTATTTTATAGTTTTATGGAAGATACTTTATATTTTATGACTTTTATGTATAAAATCTGGGAAGATCATTCTAAGTAAATCCATAGATGTTATTTCAAGTTCAGTCATATATGATAGTAACAGATATAAATATGGATTTTTCTAGAATATGATGTAATAACAAAAAAGGCAGATATTTTAAGTAAGCCAAATTTTAATCTGGATAAGAAGCTTTCCTCTATATTGCTTAGAGTTTCTCAGTTTCTTTTTTTAAAATTACAACACTTTGAAAATGTTGGAACCATTTGACAATAATTGGTGAATATTTGCATGTGAGACATATGTGTTTTTTGTTGTTGTTGTTTTGTTTGTTGGCAAATTGGTGCATAAGGGTGAAATTCATTTGGGAAGAAATTAAAAAATAAAAAATAAAAAAAGATTAAAAAATTAATTTACAAATTTTTAAGGTTTCTTTAAAGTAAACTTTTTGTTTTAAAACAGTTTTAGATTTACAGAAAAATTGTAAAGTTACTACACATACCTCATGCCCACTTTCCTCTATTATGAACATCTTACATGAATATGGTACTTTTGTCATAATTAATGAACCAATATTACTACAGTTTTATTATCTAAAGTTCATACTTTAGTTTTATTTGCTGAGTTTTATGTAATGTCTTTTTTTCTGCTTCAGGGTCCCATCCAGAAAAACACATTACATTTAGTTGTCATATTCCTCAGACTTCTCGTGGCTGTGGCAGTTTCTCAGATTGTCTTTGTTTTGGTTCCCCTGACAGTGTTGAGGACCCCTGGTCAGGTTATTTGGTAGAATTTCCCTCCATTGGGATTTTCTGATGTTTTCCTCATGCGTGGACTGGGCTTATGTGTTTTGGGGAAGAAGACTCCAGAGGGTAAAATGCCATTTTAATCACACTATCAAAGTGACTTATTGCTATCCACGTTAACCCTGACCACCTAGTTACATGCAGACATATGTATATAAGGGTATATGCACAGGTTCATACACACACACACACTTTATGCACACATGCTTTTGTCATGCTTTTCCACTGTGAACTCATTCTTTTCTCTTATTTTCATACTCTACTCTTCAGAAGGAAGTCACTATGAACAGTCCTTAAAGAGGAGGGGCCGTGCTCAACCTCCTCGAAGGCAGAGTGTCTACATAAAATATTTGGACTTCTTCTCCATGGGAGATCTGTCTCTTCTCATTTATTTAATTATTTATGCATGCTTTTTGCAGACCCATGGATGTTTACTTGATACGTTAGGTTACAATTCAATAGTGTGTTGTTGCTCAACTTCTTTCAGCTCTGGCTGTTGGGACTTCTTTCAGTCTGCGTGCGTGTCCCTTTGACATAGCCCCATCACTGTGGGTTTGTTTTCTCTCTTTTTAGAGCTTTCTTGCTTTCTGCCATTATAAGATGCAGGCTCATCTTGTACATTTTCATTCCCCAGTCCTAGATTCAGCCATTGCTCCAAGGGCCCCTGTTTCTCTTCATGGGAGAATTCTATTAAAAACCAAGATTTGGGTACGAGCTATGCTCATTGCTTCCGGATGTCATTGTTTCTAGGCCTTCTGGGATGACAGCACGAGAAATACATGTGTGACACTTACATATACATATCTACAAATATGTCTACATGCGACTATATTTATGACTAAGTAGATAGATATATTTTAAAAAGCATGAGTTCATGCTAAAGTTCCCAACATCGATCATTACCCCATAGATCAGCTATTTTCAACCATTTTTTTAATCTCATGGCACACGTAAACTAATTACTGAAATTCTACAGCACATCAAAAATATATTACATGTGTTGCTGATCTGACAAAAAAAGGCATAATTTTGATTCAGTCACACTGGATAACTACTGTTGTGTTGGCTATTACCATTTTTTTAAATGTGACAATCTAAGGGAAAAGAGGTCAGTGTCCTGACTAAAGAGGCAGGTATTATATGTTTTACAAATTCCCATGGCACACCGGTTGGAAATCACTTCTTCCTCGTGCTTACCTGTATGTAGCCTTTTCCTCCGACGGTGAGCAAGCCCCCACTGCCTGCCGCATTGTTCACTCCAACAGAGTTCTCCCATTTATTCTGACTAAAGTCAAAATATATAAACAAAAGCTGAATTTTTATTAAAATCTTAGAAAAACCTCATTATTTTACCCCTTCCAACACTGTTTTTTACCCTGCAAACTTATCACTTTAAAATAATGTCCGGGTCTGGGACACATTTCTATACATAATGATTGTTACTTAACTTTACATTGTTCGTGGTAATTTGGATTATAGATAATATAAGTTCTCAGATATTTCCACAATTTAAGTTTATTGCTTCAACCTTCTTTACTAGTAGGCATACCCCCTACATGAAAATTATATCTGTCATAAGAAAATGGACTAATTTTAGTTTTACCTTCTTTACCTATAAATCTCTGCAGTTCCTGGGGAAATGCCAAAGAACCGCATGTTGGAAGGCTCCTGCAGGGAGCTCAAAGCCAAGAGGAATGTGTAGGACCCGCTTTTAGCACTTGACATTGGATGTCCTCTGATTTACTGAGAGTCCTTGTAATAGCAAAGGAAAGAGGGGATTTGGCTTCAGACATTAAGTCAAGTCTTTTTGAGGTGTCTAAACCTCAAAATGGTTAGAAACATACTGAAGAATGAATGGATTTTCAATAATAAGCCATGCTTTCAATGAATGTTCTGAAGAAAATAATAGTGAGATCTTGCATAAAATAGTTAATGTGCCTCCAATTTTCATTAATTTTGTCTTAGGTTGAAAGCTAACATAGAAAACCTGTACTGTAAAAGTTATAAGACTCAAGAACACTCACTTCCCTTTGAGCTCTAACAAAAATATACTACCCAACAGGGCCTTTATAGTCTAAGATACCAGGATCTTCCGGGGAACAAAACAACTAACTCCAATTTTCAAAAGTCCTATTTTCCCACTCAGTCCAGAAAGAAGAAATATAACATGAGCATAATTTCTCAGGTAGGCAACAGATTAGGTTGCTCTTTGACCCCCCTTTTCAGGTTCAGCTCTCTCAACCCCTGACCCCACCCTGACATCATCATCCCATGCCTACACACTTATTTTTGTTTACCATTCATTTGTAGACATTGAGGGTTAAATGTTGTGCAAAATCAGACACAGTTCCTGCCTACATGGATTTATAACCAGAAAAGCACTCATCAACTTATCTCTTTCTCTCTCTCTTGCTCGCGCATGCACACACACACACACACTCATACACTTACGTACATGGAACTGTAACGGGGACAGATGCTATGGAAGAGAAGCACAAAGCCTTCAAAGAATCTAGGAGGGGGTATTTGACCTGGTCAGGGAAATCAGGAATGGCTTCCCTGAGAAATTGTTATTGATACTGTGACTTGAAAGATCAATAAGAAATAACCAGGAGAAGAAAGACAAGAAAAACTGGAGCGAGAACCTTATGTGGTAAATGAACAAGTGGTGAGTGGTGCATGCAAAAGAAGCCAAAAGAGCCAGGGTGGAGACAGGCACGTAGATGGAAGATGAGGCCAAGCAGCCAGCTCATCCAGGCCTTGCAGCCATGCTAAGACCTTTACATAATCCTGGAAGTGATGGGCAGCCACTGTGTTTCCAAGATAAGAATGCCATTCTCATGTGTGTTTCTCTCATAGTCAAAATACGACTCATCTTTCAAAGGGGAAAACCAAGTGCCTCTAACAGTTCTGTTTCTCAATGTGGTAGAAGAGATTCTTCTGGCTGAGAGCGTTTAGTCCATACACACATAGGCATGTTTTCATATTTATACATAAAGTTTTATTTTTACATTTCATTTTACTAGCAGCATTAGCAAAAGCACTGCCTGTCTCCTTGAGGCTTTTTCCTAAGTTTTCTTCTTCATCTCCTTCTCTCTCTTCATTGCTCTCTGCTGTCTTGGCTGTCTTCACAAAACTCAGACACTTCACACCATTCCCAATTATGAGATAAAGGGAGGTATCCCAGAGGGCAGAGAGGGATAAGGTGGCAGAGGATGGGAGAGAGAAAACAATAAGGAGAGACAGCTGCACTTAGGTGTTCTGCAGCTGTAATCATTCTGAGCATCTGGCTAGGCCCTTTACCTGCCCGATCACTTTGCCATCTGTTCTTGAAGCTAAAGAGAGTCTGAAGCTATACCTTTCCTCATTCAGCTTATGCCATAGTCCATTAACTGAATCCTTCTTGTCACTCAATGACACTGAAACTATTTCTTGCCTGGGCTCTGTGAAATAACTCCCTAAATAGCTTATAGGCCTCCAGTCTCACCACCTACTCCATTCTCCTCCCCTCTCCTTCCACAGGGACCTCTCCCAAGGGAAAAGCCAAGCCCATCCCTCTCCCACACATTCCTATGCGGGTCTCCAGTGTCTTCAGCACATGATTTCTCAACCTCATGTACTGCACCCCACTGTACCCTGTTCGTAGGAAGTGTTTTGCAACTCCTTAAATCTGTCATCTTATTTCATTCGTTAGGCTTTGTCCACAGTTTCTTCTAGTCAGGATGTCTCCTCCCCCCATCTGTTCAGTGAGACCTGCCTCTTCCTTTGAGACTCCTCAGAAGACTTGGCCTCTCCTTGGAAGTGTTCCCCATCCCCACCCCTGTGCAGCATCCTAAGTCTTTGTGCTTCCTCTACAGCCTGTGCATTACATTTTGTTTTGGTTTTTAAACACCACTTCTCAAATAGGATTGCCCATGCTGTTTTCTTATCTGTCTCCACCACAAGACTGAGTTTCCTGGAGGCTCCTTGTCATTTCTACCTCATTCATCGGATACCCTAAAACCCAGCATGGGGCGTGGCTCCAACTTGGCATCTGACAATCATTTCTTTAATTAGTGACTTAATCCCTGTTTTCTGCTTTTCCACTCAGTCCTCCCGAGTTCCCCAAGATCATTTGCACAAACAGAGCTCTAACTGAAGAGTGTCCTCCAGGCCAGACTGTGTCACCACAGAGAGAATGGGATTTCCTCATTCCGGTGTCTCTAACTCTTCCTACACTCGTGTCTTTGCCCCAAACCCATAGTACTTATTGATCAAAATGAGCACAACCAGCATTGCAGAGCTTTCAGACCTTTTGGTGACCCTTCTTGAGAACTTCTCTCTCATTTTTTTCTTATTTCTAAACTCAAATCAGACATATTACCCATCCAGTCAACTTGAACAGAGCTGATGGAAGCTGGATTTCTGGCTTTTACAGATTCATTTCAAAGACCTTTCCCCTTGCCTGAAATCCTCTTCCCATCAACCACCAGTTGAACAATAATAAATATATGATGAAGTGTTTATGTTGTACCAGGCACTATGCTAAGACCTGTACTTGACAAATTTTGCTTAAATTCCTGAATATCCTTTGAAACAGGTTTTACCATCCTTGATGATAGGGGAACTAAAGTACGAAGAACTAAGTAATTTACCAAGCTCAGACAGCTTGTAAGTGGCAGAGCTGGGATTTGAACCCAGGTCCCTGTGAGGCTGGCCTATGCGTGCTCTCTCTCTCTCCATGCTATACCATTCCTACTTATTCACATCCAATTCAAGGACCCACTGTTCAATTTTTTTGCATCTTCCAACCTCTTTACCTATGGACCTATTTCAACAACTATATACTCATATTTCCTGCACTTACTTGGCATCTACCATTTTCTATATTTTCATGTTCATTATCTTTTCTTGTGGTTTATAACTTGTTTCTCATTTTGGAAGCAAAGACTTGGAATTCTCTGTTTTGTTATTTCCTGTCTCTGAGAACTGTCAAAGCTTGGTGCTTGAGTGTGGCTCTGGAGGCAGACTTCTTAGGCCGATATTCCAGCTCTCTTCTGTACTAGCTGTACCACTTTTGCAAGTTCCTTCCCTTTTCTACACCTCCACTTCTGCATCTGTACAATGGGGCAAGTTATAATAATTACCTCAGAGAGTGGTTGTGAAGTTTGAATAGGTTAATGTCCAAAAAGCACTACCAGCCATGTCTCGTCCATAATGACTACTTGGCAAACGTCATTCATTATAACTCCCTCAGTGCCTGTAGGTATGCTTTGCACCCAGACGGCGGTATCTCTAAGTCTCAGTTGAACGAATGTTTCAGGGTATCTTCTCATTGGCTGCTGTGGCTGCAGGGGATTACGTTCTTCTGGGGAGGTTATGTTAACTAACACGCTTCTCTCTCTATGGATGAGTCCTGCTGTTCCAACCTTGGGGAACTGAAATATTATGAAACCTTTTTCTGCTCAAACTTCTTTCACTCTAAGATTCCTCTGCATTCTTCACGAAGCACTTCTCATCTGTGTTCAGGCCTGCTGAGATCATTTGCTCAGCAGCAAGGCTGATACTTGTTACCACCCCACCCAGCCACTTCCTCAGTGAACTGGCAATGCCCAGAGGGGGGCATGCTAGCTTGGAACCCTCTGGAAACAGTTTGGAATCATAAAACTGACAGATCCTTTTTTCTGAATTGGGCAACTAAATCACATGCAGTTTAGTACTTATCAATAGCTAAACACCACTGAAAAGGAAATGAGAAAGAGCCTCTGAGCTAATCTCGATCTCTGATTTACAAAATGGCTAAGCCATGTGAAATATCTCATAATAACATGCCTCATTGTCCTGAAGATTTAGCTCTACCGAGATATAGTTACCATGTGAGAGAGTGAGAGATGAATTTTCTTTCTCTCTCTGTATATACACAGAAAATATAAAATGAGCTGCTTTCCATGGCCAGCAATATCAGTTTCACATTAAGGTGCTGCTTTGTTTAAACTACTGTTGTTTTTCTATTAAAAAAAAAAAAAACACTCTAAGGGATTTTTTTTAAAGAGGACTCAAACCTGACTAGATAGATATATTTTATTTCAAAGTGCATGCATTTGAAATAATAAGTGACATAGAGACAAATAATTATTAAAAAAGCTAATATTCTAATGCTCTCCATCCCAGTGGCTTATTTGGAAATAAATTTCCATCTATAACATCTTCATTTGTTTTCTAATTTTCATGCAATTTGAAAGGGTTAGATTCTTTACCCAAGGGATCGTCTTGGCCAAATCTCAAAGGATTAGCTAAGGCATTCTCATTTTACAGGCAAATTCACATTTTGTCATTTCAGGAAGTGTTTCCTTCACTACCCTCTTTTTAAACATATCTTATTCGTATAATATATGCACATAGTATATTCCTCTCCTGAGACCTAATCCATGTAACATTCAACATTAAATCAATTATCTGATTTTATAAGCATAAGAATAAGCAATTTCCCCTTTGTGATATGCATAATAAATCCCTGCCGGTACAGAAGGTTTAACGGCAACCAGAGAACGGCCTATCGGTGAATTCTCCCATAGTGTAAGATATTTTGATGTGTCTCTGAGAAAGAAGACTCTGACTTCCTCTGCATTCTCCATTTTTATTTTTATTTTTTTAAATATATTATATTGATTATGCTATTACAGTTGTCCCATTTTTTTCTCCCCTTTATTTCCCTCTGCCCTATACCCCACCTCCCACCACCATTCCCCGACCTTAGTTCATGTCCATGGGTCATACATATAAGTTCTTTTTGGCTTTTCCATTTCCCACACTATTCTTAATGTCCTGCTGTCTTATTTTGTACCTACCACTTATGCTTCCTATTCCCTGTACCTTTTCCTCCATTCTCCCCCTTCCCCTCCCTGCAGATAACCCTCTTGTGAAAATCTCTATTTCATTTTTAAGCATTTTTTGACACATAAGGTAGACACAAATTGGTGCTGAGAAGCAGGTAGTATGCAAGTAGGAGTCAGAAGGTACAAAGAATAAAGTGCATGCAAATGTACAATATTTATTTTTTTTTTGGATTTAAACTGTCCTTTTAAAATATTGTAATACTGTTACCATTTACCAAGGTACTGGTAAATAGTTTTTTCTAAAAGTTATTAAAATATATGCATACCCTCTTCCTTTTTCTCTGCATTTTTCAAATTTCCAAACAAAAACTAATTATAATTAAATAAATAAACAAATGCTCTATTAACCACTGCTTCCAAAATCTAGAAGGAGTGATTAGACTTAGCAGTGTAAGAAAGTTACTTTTAAGGACATGCGGACAAAACCAAAGGGGAGTAGGGCCAAGGTGGGGAGTGGGGCTGGCTGGGGTGGTGGGGAGTAATGGGGGAAAAATGGAGAGAACTGTACTTGAACAACAATTAAAAAATGTGAAAAAATAAAAAATAAAATAAAAAGGAAAAAATAAAGTTACTTTTGACTGGTGAGCGATTCTAAGAAGAAACATACTTAACATGTTTTCACTGAACAAACTATAAATCATGGGCAATAGCTTATTAATTATAAGAATATCCCCATTACTTGGGAGGGTAGGCAAAGTTCTACCGCAGGACAGACAATCCCACTGTGAACCCAGGTGACCCTGAGGCAAGCATTCTCCCCTTGATAGCTTAGAGCAACACCTCTGTATCAGCCAGAGGCATCTACAATCCCCCCACGCACAGATGAAGGGGTCAGAGATCCAAGCAGCAGCAATTAAATGCTTCCACCCAGAAAAAAGGAATCACATTTCATTTTTCAAAGCAATGCAGCTTTATTAACTGTAAGGAAACAGTGAAGCATAATTCTATGGGGTCAAAAGGAAAAGGAAACTGGAACTTGATGGACAGTTGAAAAGTCTGCCTTAGTTTGAAAATGAAGATCATAGTATCCTCTTAGACTGCTATGTTTTACAAAGTCCTTGCTTAAAATCTTTCAACGTCTTCCCAGAGCCCAAAAGCAGACCCTTATAAGGCTGGCCTTTCAGCTCTCTCACCAGGGTCCACTCTCTCTGTTTGCCATGTCCTGTGAAACTCTCTCTAGAACAATGAACTCATTGTTCTCTGTTTCCTGCTTACTTTTCCTACCATTGCATAGTCAGCCTCATCTGCTGAGATCACCTTCCCTGACTAAACTCACCATCCATCTCCTTTGATAATTCCTCTTTCACAGTGCAGCCCACCTCCTCCAGGCCCCATACCTGAGGATGGGATTATTCTCATGGCTCCTCCTTTGAGCTTCATTAGCATCCTTACTGTGAGAGACAGGTAACTAGCTGTTTACCTGTCTCTCCTCCCTATTAAATACTAAAAGTATTAGAGAACAAGAACCAGATCTCATTTATTTTTTTAATTAATTAATTAATTAATTTATTTATTTATTTATAGAGGGGGATGGAGGGAGGAGAGGGAGAAAAATATAAATGTTTGGTTGCCTCTCATGCACCACCTACTGGGGACCTGGTCTGCAGCCCAGGCATGTGCCCTGACAGGAAATCGAACTGACGACACTCTGGTTCGCAGCCCGTGCTCAATCCACTAAGCTATACAAACCAGGGCTCCAGATCTCATTTATTTTGATGTCACCAGAAGAGCACAGAAAAAGGCTCAATATGTATTTACTTGAACGAATGAATGAACAAATGAATGAATTTTATGTCTTACTCTACACAATTGTTCATATTCTTCAGGGTACTATATTTTTCATATATTATATAGCCTATAGGACCTAACATGGGTATTGCAGAGTATCATACAAAAGTGGTTTACATGAATTGAACTTACCTCAACATCTATCACCAGGAATAGATTTCTGATTTCTATTTTATTTAGACTTTATATGTTAGATTATGTCTAAAAACAGAGTCACTCATACACCACATCTGGGACTCATTTTCATGGATTTATTAAACTTTACATTTCTTTGGAGTTTTCACTGCCAAGGCCTCTGATGTCATATCCTAAGCTAAATATTTAAAGAAACACTGTCTGCAAAATAAGTCTGACTTGTGCTTTGGAAACTCCCTCAAATAGCATGTCATTTCTTTAACTTTGACTCAATTATGGATTTACAATTACAGCAATTTGTTAGACTATATGTCAAGAAACTGATATTGTAAAAGGATGGCATGTTCCTTCATCTATATGTAAATTATTCCCAGGTGCTTTGGATAAAACAACTGGAAATTTTGGGAAAATACTTAGGCCTTAAAGAATGTGACTGATATATGAGGACATCATTCCAGAAGACAAGAACAGACAAAAATTTTTGTTGAGTGCTATAAGCAACTTTTCAAAATATCCAGTATAATTTTAGGAAAAGTTTAATTATTTTAGCTTTCCTAAGAAAGTCTTTAAACCATATTTTAACAATATATATCTAATATTGTGGAAATATGTTCATGAGCTAAGCTGAACTCTGAGAATGATTTTGTGAATGTTTTCACACCAGGAAGTTTCACGTAGAACAATCAGCATCATTCACTCTTGTATCTATAGCTTATGTCCAAGAGGGTTACTGGAGGCCTGGATACTTTGAAGTTAATAGCATGATACTTCTCCAAAACAAACATTTAAAGTTTTGTTCCTATTTATTTTCTTAAAGTTCATGTGATAAAAATACCATCTCTATTGAAGGACATTTCAATGAATTTATACATGTTAATGGGTCCAAAATGACTAGAAACTATAACACATGAAGTCAGAATTATATTATTTTTAAGTTTTAAAAACTGTTAAAAGTATAATAATAAATAACATAATGGGCACATATAGTAAGACTTTTTCAACGAATGTCTTTCCCTAAAAGATACAAGCGATCGTGAATAGCCTCACAAGATGGAAGTGTGGGCAGGTACCATGTTAGGAACCTGACCTGCAGTGTTGTTAGTAACTCATTTAATGAATGAAGTAACTGACGATAAGCTCCTTCCTGGTGAAAACAGAGGACACAGCCATGATTTTGCTTGAACGTGGCTATGTTGAGCTCATGGTCTTTTTCTTCCCTCCTATTGTCCTTCTCCCTAGGGTCTAGGCTGCACTTAGTTTTTTTAAAAAAAGTGACTAGCTTGCAATTCTGAGATTCATAACCCTCCCTCTCTTTTCTCACCTATGTGGTGTGGCTTAGATCAATGTAAAATTCGCACTTTGTCTACTACTTCTGAGACGTGGAGCAGCACACGTGTCCCTGACGTATTTGTGATTAACAGTATCCTTTAACTCCCCTGAACTTAGCCATCACCCTAACATGACTCTCCCAGGAGAGACATTCTCTAACTCTTCCACTGGAACTCTTCATGCCAGAATAAATTGAACATGCCTGGGGGGTGGGGTGGCAGGGCGGGTAGCCTAGAGTTATCCTAGAGTTATGCTGTCAAATACAAATATTTTTTAATGCTTCCAGTATTGTCTTAAAAATATGTGTGTTCTGATCCTTTACTTTTCTCTATCTTTTAACATAATGTTCCTTTTCTCCAAATTGTTGGCTTTGACTTCCCTTCTACTGTTGTCATCCCCACGCTGAGAGGCAGTCTCATAGAAAATGCTCCCTCCCCTGCCCCCAGCACATTTACATCCAAATGAAGAAACTGTTTGCTTTCCACCGGCTGCCTGCATGGCTTGCTCCCTTCAGGTTTTTGTTCAAAAGCCACCTACCTCAGTTGGGCATTTTCTCTAGCCAAGAGATTGAGAACTACGGTTTCCATCCTTAACTCCCACTCCTGCAGACTCCCCTGCTATGTTTCCCTCTACCGAAACTTACATTTTCTAATATATATTATAATTTGCCTCTTTATTTTGATGTCCATATTTCTTCAACTAGAATTTGAACTCCATAAAAGACATTAGGTCTATTTTGTTTCCTGTTATATGCCCAGTAGTAGAAGAGCACTCAGTGTATAGCGGGTGCTCAGCTAAAATGTGTAGGTAGAAAAGTGGGTAAATTTCTCTTGCTGTCCATCTGCAAACATTCCTTGTTTAGTAGTATTCCTAAAGCTTACGGTTTTTGTGCAACCGAGCATGTGCGCTCTAGATTCATCAATTATATTCCATGTTAAATGTATGCTGTTTTATAAACAGGTGGGGTTTTAATGATCGGTAACCCTGTTTGTTAGCCCTTCCCATGGAAAGAACTGAAGTGCGGTGCTGCTGGGCTCTTTCCATCCACAGGTTCTCGTTTTCCCTGATGGGTGCACTGCTTTGTCAGTTTGCACTTGCTTCTCATTAGCTGATTTCAGCTGCAAATATAGCAATGCTAATTGTGTGGCTTCATTGTTTATTTTCTTTATTTCCACTTTGCTATTTTAGCTCGTTTTTAAGTAAAATGTCTTGTTCTCACAGGATGTCAGCAACTCAAACAGGGGTACAACAGCCGTGATGGTTAATGTGAAATGCTCATAGGGCATACATCAACGGACATAAACTTGCTGACAAAATTTTTCTAAGCTATATTCTACAAACTATGATTGTATTTTAAATGTCTTACAAAGTAAGAAAGGCTGGCTGCACTCTTCAGCTCCGCTCAGCATCTCCGTGGCTTTTAGACCCTCAGCCAATCATCAATGGTGACAGGGCTGTGGTGTAAAGATTCTCAATCCCAACCGGCCACCATGGCCAGGAAATAGCACTCACCATGTGGTATGACTGTAACAAGTATCTATCAAGTAGGAGATGAGGAAGGATCAAGTAATTTGCAAATTGGTGTAAAATCAAAACATGATGTTTTCAATAATTATTACAACATTATTTTGAATGTTACAAAGAATCTTATAAATGAGTGATTTTTAAGCACTCATTTATAAGATTTACCCAAGAGGTACACCCACTCATGTGCTAGAAGAGTTTTTAAAGTGCGCAATACCTGATTTTTTGGTCGGAGACACTCACCTCTTTTCCTTTAGATTGTGAAATAAAAAATGACAACAGCCAACACAACAGTAGCCATCTGGTGTGAATGAATCAAAATTATACCTATTTTTTGTCAGTTCAGCAAAAAATATAAGATTTTTTTGATGTGCCATGAGGTGAAAAAAGGTTGACAGTTGCTGTTATATGTAAAAGTATAAATCTTAGCCATCCAGAGTTTGATTTTAGTATAGGCTGTATTGAAACAGTAGCTTTAGCAAACTCAGTGTGGTCTACGTATTCCTCTGGGGAACCTTGATTTCTATAGATATTGGTTCTGCCTGACATTTTGTTAAGGTTTTATTTATTAGAAAAGCAACTTTATAATCATTTAAAAGTATAAATGGCAGCCATTTTATATGTTTGCTGCCTTGATTGCTTGCCTACTCTCTTCCTTCCTTGGTTCCTTCATTTATTCATGCCCTGCAGATTTACAAAAAGAATTTGCAATCGCTTCTCCCTCCTGGGATTGTTGTGCCACTTAAATGAGAGGCACTTAACACAGTGGACACCTAGCGTGTACAAAATGAATAGAGGGAATGAAAGAGAATCTGACTACAAAGTCAGAATTAGAACATTATGACACAGGTTAGGAATTCATTCACTGTTCTCTTAAGTGCTTAAGAGGTACTGTATCTCAGGTGTGGTACTCCTGAAGACAACGGCATAGTCAGGAAAGTGGAAAAAAATAGCATTTACATTATGTTTTGTACGAAGTTTCTCTATCTTTACTTATATCAAGGACAGTGTTCATAAACTCTGGAAACTAGGTAGAAAGTACATAAAACATTAGGACAAATTTAGAAAATTAAGGAAACCTGAGCTGTATATTCCTCTGAAGTAGGACCATTACACCTACTCTGGAAAATAACTTGAGGTGACCAGGATCCACAGACACAGAGTGTCACAGTCTAATGAAGCAATTGCTCATCTCAGCACCAGCTGAAAACAAGGTCAGTGTACTTCCTGATGGCATCCTTTTACAGGAAGAGTGAGGATTGTGGGATATTCTCATTTACCCGGCAGCCCCTCACTATGGTTGGGTAGATGTGTCAGAAGCAGGGATTAATGTACATACCCACCTCAAATCTGAAAATGTCAGTGGTACCAGGACTCCTGTTGCTTCAGTCCCCAGAGGGCTGGATGGAAGGAGAGTTCACAGAGATTCATCTTACAGTTTTCAGTGCAGATGGGGAACAATGGTCAGGAAGGCCTTAAAAAGGGGTTACATGTGTTGCAGGGACCAGGGCTTCCTTTGCTCTTTTCCCTACACTTTTCCACTAATAAATTTACCTGCACTCTGTGTTCATCTTTCTTCCCACTCAGAACACATTTATTCAGAAAGTCATTAACCCTTTGTTTTTGCTTATTTTTACTGTGTCCTTCTGAATTGTTGTGTGGAATATAAAAACAGGATCCTAAAGTCTTTGTAGTCAAGTGTAATTGATCAACCTCCACTGGAAAAGTGAGACCGGCTTCTGACTGAATGAACACGGTGGTTTCATGGTAAACTTCCCTGTCACAGTTTCAGTTGTGTTGCATTATATTCCTTCCTCCATGGGGATTCAGGATAGTCACTGAAATCTAAGGAAAACTGTCCAGCGTAGAATTTAAAATAATAACCCCCTCTTCCAATTGCTAATTCATTCACATTCCTTTAGATTTTAGACATCTTTCTTGGTGGACATTTCTGTATAGTGATTAAAAGCTTAAAACTGGAATTAGATAGCCTGGAGGGTAGGTTTAATTATTTTAAAAGCTTCCATTCCTTCAGGTTTCACTGTATAATGCTTGTCTTGCCTTTAAAAAACAAAACAAAACAAAACAAAACAAAACAAAAACACACTGGTTTACTATAGTGGTTCCTGAACTGTAAAGTAAAATTTATTATGCTCTGTTAATCTTGCTCAGTTAGTACCATAAAAATATTTTGAATCTATATTTTAAAAATCTCACTAAGGATTCATTTAAATGTTCTCAAAATGTTATGTAATATTAAAAAAGTTCATGTTCTTTCCAAAATTAGTCTTAAAGTACTCCCTGTAACCAGAGCCAATCTGTGAGAATGGAGACAAACAGTTTGAGAAGTGTTTCTGTTATAAATCTTACTACTGTGTTTGAATTTTTTGAAACACCTCTTAAATCACTTAGCAGCTAGATTATGAGGAGGGGGATCCTTACTCCATCTTTTGAAGCTGGAAGTGGAAAATTACTCCCTGGTGATTAGGAAAAATTATCACAGAGGTGTGTACTGTTGCCATGGAGACCCAGCTGTGAGACAGACAATAGTGCTTTTCTTGGGAGTTGGTAAAAACTTGAGAGAGGATGCTTTATCTCTCACCTCCTAAAACGTATATCCCAGTTCCCTGTGGTGAGAAAAAGTGAGACACAGTCATACCTAACAGTTAGTGAAACAGATACATATATAAATAGCCATATCACCTATATGGCTATATATAGAGAGAGAGATAATTGTATTAATTATATATAATAGAATAATAATATTTACTAAAAACTTTGGATTAAATGATGCCTTTCTTTAAAAACATATTTGTGTGTGTGTATATATACATGTATTTCTAAAATTGATGCAAATTGAACTATGTAACCTGTTAAAGCAACATCTGTTGGGAAAAACTGGGAAAAGGTGTTTTATAAAACAGCCCTTTTAAAAAATTTCTTTGAAAGTGTTTACAAATATTGAAGAATGAAGTGTATGTTATTTAAATTTTTCTAGAGTTTATGAAAAAAGTCAACTTTATTTTTTATTCCATTTGTTGGGGTTATGATGGTTAATAAAATTTTATAGGTTTCGGGTGTACAATTCTATAACACATCATCTATATATTATATTTTGGGTTTACCACCCAAAATCAAGTCTCCTTCTATCACCATTTATTGCCCCCTTTACCCTCTTCTACCTTCCCCACCCTCTTTCCCTCTGGTAATCACCATGCTGTTGTCTGTGCCTATGAGTTTTTTTGTTTGTTTGTTTGTTTGTTTGTTTGTTTTGCTTAATCTCTTCACCTTTTTTACCCAGCCCTCCAACCTCCTCCCCTCTGACAGCTGTCAACCTGTTCTCAGTCTCTATGAGTCTAGTTTTATTTTGTTTGTTTCTTTTGTTGGTTAGATTCCACATGTAAGTGAAATCATATGGTACTTGTCTTTGACTGACTTCCCTTGACATGATGCTCTCCAGGTCCAGCTGTGCTGTTACAAAGGGAAAGAAGGAATGTCAACTTGAGAATTCATAGTATGAACCCCACTCAAGTGCAATAGGAAATTCCTCAACCAGTCTTACTATTAAGTAGAGAAATAAAATACCAAATACAATATTAGTAAGTTGAATTTTGCATTTGGTTAAAAGATTCATGCTCTTGTCAAATAAAGTTAATTCCATAAATGTACACATGATTCATTGTGAGTGAATCTGTCTATAGAGCCTATCATAGTAATGGGTTAAAAGAGAAAGCACTGGCAGATATAAAATGGCATTTGACTAGAATTTATTATCCATCCATTGTTTAAAAAAGAAGAGGACACAAGTGAAATAGTAGCAGCAGAAGAATATAGTGCCTATCTCAATACCAAAACTGTTTTTAATAGTGAGTGATTTATATTAAAATTAGTTTAATTATAAGCACTATCATGTAATGTTAAAATATTTTATGTAATATAATTTGAGAAGTTCTAGTTAACACATGTATTTAAAACACAATATATAAAATGAAAAGTAACTATAACTATTTTGGTGTTTCCATGGAAACAATGCAAAAAAATTAGTTGAAAGATTATTAGAAATAATGCAGAGATTCAATAAGGTGGCCAAATACAAAATATAAAAATAATCATAAGCCTTTCTATAGAAGAATAATAATCAGTTAGAAATTATAATTGAAAAAATAATATTATTTTTAAATAGCACCAAGGTCCCAGTCACAAAAAATAACCTATGAAGAAAACTAACAAGTCAGAAGGGTTTTTTCCACAAAACAAACAATAAGTCAGAACTAACAAAAAATTTAGAGCTACCATATCTTATATGAAATAACATTTAAGTGCTTTGCACATTACATATGAAATCATCTGTTAATTGTATACAATCCAATGAAATAACTAGTGTTATTATCTCATTTTTACAAATTTGATATTTTGCATTTAGAGAAATTAGACTACTTGCCTAGGATCATAGAGCTGATAAGTGCTGAAGCTGAGATTTGAATCTTTGCAGACTATTCCTGATCTTCACTCCATTATTTCATGGGAAGACCTGTTTAAGATGCTAAAAATGTCAGTACTGGCCAATTAATCTACCTATTTTATCCATTTGCACTTAATACCAATGAGGTTTTATTTTTTATTTTTAAGAAATATTTCCAAAGTTCATCTAAAGGAATAAATACATAAGAAAGCTAATAAAAAAATGAAGAGAAAAGTAATGGGACAGTGGTTTAGATGAACAAATAGATCATTGAAATGACTATAAACCCCAAATAAGAGGTGTGGTCATGCGTGTGGGTATATATATATACACAAAAATACTCTTACATATAGTAATAAACTTAATGATTAAAATAGCATTGTATTCAATGAGAAAGAGATGGAATTCAGTAAATGGTGTGGAGGCAATAGGTAATTTGGGGGAAAAGAATATAAATGTAAATTCCTTCATTTTACATTACATAAAAAGGTTTATTAACTAAGGTTTTGATTAAAAATAAAATATACTGTTTATTAATGTAATATATAATTTTATTAATATAACAACTAAAACTAATTTATTTATTTTTTAAAAGAACTTATTTATTTATTTTTATAGAGAGAGGAAGGGAAGGAGACAGAGTGGGAAACATTAATGTGTGGTTGCCTCTCACATGCCCCCTACTGGGGACCTGCCCTGCAACCCAGGCATGTGCCCTGACTGGGAATCAAACCCGCGACCCTTTGGTTCATAGGCCTGCACTCAATCCCCTGAGCTACACCAGCCAGGGCTCTATAACTAAAACTAATTCAGATAAAATTACTATAATAAAATGTAGGTAAATATTTATTTAATTTCAAAGTGGTGAGGTATTTCTAACCATATCACGAAAGCTAGAAAATGTGAAGAAAATATTTGATAGATATGTGTACATTTAAAAAGTCAAATATTAAGGTGCCCTCTTAGTGCAGTAGGCAGTGCATCAGTCTCATAAGAAGTCAAACATTTCTGCATGTCAAAAAAACAGTTAATAAAATGTAAGCATGAATGACAAATCAGGGATCTATTACCAGTATTGCTAAAAGGACATTAACTTTAATGCATTAAAAAATCCCTAGAAATCAATAACAGAAAAGATCACCATTCTTACAAAAAAATTAACACACAATCAATTCATAAGAAAAGAAACACAATTTTCCAGTAACATGAGTAAAAGTCTAAACTTAAAGAAATACAATTAAAGGGCCAACATTTTCTCCAAAGTGTTAAATATTAAAAAAAAAATAAAGCCAGGTAATATTGGTTCAATTTGGAACGTTCTTATTCACTAGCAGTGAAAGTAAAAAATTTGAATAGCCTTTCTAAAAGGCAATCCAATAATAATTACCAAAAACAAACAAACAAAAAAATACTCTATGAGCCAGCAATTTCTCTTCTAAGCATTTATCCTAAGAAAATAATTAATAATGTGTAAAAAGCATTACCTACATCATTGTTCATTATAGTGGAAAACTCAAAATAAGCTAAATATCCAGCAATGGGGATTTATATCAAGGTATATGCATATGATGGAATATTGATGTACAAGGGTAATTTTAACATGGTATGTTAAATTAAAAAATATACAAACAATACATGAAATGAGAGACCACTTTTAAAAATAAATATATATGGTGTATGTGCATATATGTATATATGTATGTATATGTGTATATCTATATAGTAATTTACAGAAAAACACCCGGAAGGATATTGCAAACTATTAAGAGTTGCTGTGGCTCACGGTATTATGGTTGATGTTTATATTCCTAGTGAAGTGACCTCTCTGAGACTTGGTCTCTTCATCTGTGAAATAAACAAGTCATATCAGATTAACCCTAATGTCTTACAGCAGAAGTGGTTCATAATTCTAAGAGCAATGATAGCTAATGACCGTGAGAAAATGTTTTTTTGTTTTCTCTTGAACTTTGGAGTTATTAGAATAAAACCAGATTTATCCTGAATTATACCTCACTTTATTAAAATTCAAATCCTGATGCTTGTTTGTAAGTTGTGTGTGGTCTCTTTTGCTGATGCCTTTTTTTTGGTATGGAATACAGTGAAGTGGATAAAGAGTTACACTGAAATTTGGTAGTTTCCCTAAAGAATTCTTCGAAACACAAATAAATTTTGTGAATATGTTATATACATTTTAGAATTTTATTTACCATCTGGAACCCTAAACATAATTCTTGTTTTTGGAAAGTTTCTTTGATGAAAATTCACATTGCAAAACTATAGAAGATGCAATGTTTAAAATTTCTTTTGCTGAACAGGGATTTGTATGTGCTCTTGAAACTGTTGGAAAATGGTTCTGCTTCTATTACCTAACGAATATCACTCTACTCTTATTTCTAACTAATAATGAAAATACCTGGGCAATGATAAGGAATAGTATTTCAAATGGTTATTCAGTAACTTACCGTGAGAGTGAAATAAATACTGCTGTTAAATGCTCAGCATTTCACAGAGGTTGCTTGGAGGCCATATACAATGCTAACAAAAGTGGCTTTCTAAAAATGCTTTGCCTCATCCTTGCTTAAACCAGGTTGCTAAGGGGTAAACCTGACAGACGTCATGAACTTCCAAGAGGGAACATATCTTATTTGCCTTCTACCACCAGAGGATTGGGTCAATTATTGCTATTTGTTTAACGTTGGTGTTGACATAGTGCCTTTGCCCTGAGGAGCCCCAGGTGCTTTATAAAATTAGTCAGCAATTCACATCACAGCCTTTATGCCTGAGAGTGCACACTGAATATTATAATGATTCATGGGACCTACAGCCATCCCTAACTCACATTTCTGTTTGCCCAGTAAAATAAAACAAACATGCCAGTTACCTCAGAGAGCTAGCAGCAAGAGGCTCTAGTGGGTCACTGATGGGAGTTTCTCCCTTGTGTAAACAGGGAAACTCCTCTAAGAAACATTTTCCATACACCCTCCTGAGTTGAGCCTCACTGTACTTTGTTTCAGGACCCACACCTTCCTCAGTAAGGAACTCCTTCTAGGTCTTTGCTCCAATATCATTTTCTTAATGAGACCTTCCCTGACTGTCTATTTAACAAACAACAAAACAAAATTCATTATCAAACTCAGACATTCTGTATTCTCTTGCCTGCATTATTTTTCTCTCTAGCACATGTAGATTACAGCATATTTACATTGTCAATTTATAAATGTCAACTCCTTTCTACCAAATTGTAAATTTTATGAAAGTAGGTAATTTATCTGTCTGTTGTGTTCAATTATGTATCTTCATTGGGTGCCTGGCACATAATAGGTGTGTAGTAAGCATTCGTTGGATGGATGGATGGATGGATGGATGGGTGGATAGATAGATGAATGAATGAATTTTCCCCAATGATGCAACAAGGAAAAAATAGATTCTCTTATTGTCAATCAAAATCAAAGGCAGCAAAGAGAGAAGTAAGTAACAAGAGTGGACTTGCGTTGTATCAAGATTTCTATTACATTCCTTAACAATGAAAAGATCCGTGCAGTAATAGAATGTATTAGTCAGACTTTTATCCCTTATTAGTTACCAAATTTAAACTGATTTAACCAAATAGGCAGTTTATGGGATATTGAAAGTGAGAACTGGGAAATCCAAAGAGTGCAGCTGGATTTTATAGGTGGAAGGTTTACTACCGGCACTCTTGTGATTAGAACACTAGCCTCTGTCTCTGCCACCCCCCACATTGCTGTCTTTCTCCAGCTTTTCCTGTGTGGTGGGAATGACAGCTAAGGCAACACTAGGGATAATCCTGAATGGAGTAATTCCAGTGGCACGAGAGCATATATTTTCCAATGGTTCCAATGAAGACTCAGGGCTGGTTGAAATTGGTGGACTTGGGTTAAATGCCAGCCGTGAATCAATGATGTGACTGACCAGACCTTTGTGGAGGTCCCAGCAGTGGAGGTCAGTCCCATCCTCTGGAAGGTGTTTCTCCAACAGGAAATTTGGTTTCTGTTAGCAGAATAAGAAGGGGTGGATGTGTGACGAGTATGCAAAGATGTACAGTTACCAGAAAAATAAATCAAATTTAAAGAATTTCTTATTACAATGAGGCAAAATTTCTAAATCTTTAATGTTAATGTTCTACGTTGTTATATCAGATTACCATATATTTAACAGCTTAATTATGCAAATTATATTTTGAAAGGGAAAGCTGAACTTTGCTTTATTTTCAGTAGTGGATCCTTTCGACTGGTCTGCCTACGTGATAAGTGTGATATTATTACCCACGTAGTGAAAAGAAGACAAAAGTATAAAATAAGAGTAAATTTTGGCTGTGTAAAAAGTAAATGTTACACAGGTTGTTATTACTTATTTTCTTCTTATATAATTAATAATTATATGTAATCTATCTTATCCTGCTTTATTAATAATAGTTAGGCAAGGTATTAAATTCTAATTCCCTTCTATTTTTTAATAAGTCTGCTTAGAATATACTAAAAATTCTAAAGTTTTCTCTTTCAATTATTAAAATTTGCATTATATAAATACTACTACTTCTCTTTGCTATAAAAAAAAAAAACTAAAAGAAGACCATGGATGAATACAACTCACAGATAATACTAAAACTAACTTTCAGCCATTACTTCTTGCCTCCTTCCATACCAAGAGATCATAACAAGATATTGGATATCCACTCCTCATCATTTCTTCTCTAGGCTGTCTACAGACTAGTTATAGCTAGAGGAAGAATGAGATAATGTAATAAGACCATATCCTATTAATGGATGAACATAGAATTAATTCATAGGCAGAGCTATCAGAGAATCAAGATATGGCCTGGTTGCCATGAAAACACAATGTCCACATGAACCAACGTTGTTAATTATGCTCTACCGTCTGAGAAAGACATTCTTTTTTTTTTTTTTTTTTACATGTGAAGGGAGAGTAAGCAAGCCACTATGTAGTTTGTGGTTAGGGTTCCACACGCAGCGTACAGGTGTAGTAAGGAAGGAGACAGGCTGCCACTCTGGTTGTGCCTGCTCTAGCTGACTCCGAAGCCACCAAGAACCCTTCCTTGCAAGACACTGACCTGCAGCATCACGGACCCAGACTCTATCTGGCCTCGTGCCTTTCCCGGACTTCACCATGATCCGGTATAACATTGCACATACTTTCCTGGACTATAACATGGAGGTTGTTGGCAACGTACCCCAGATCCTGAAAAAGATAGCTGCTGAGAGGCTGTTGGCACGGTCAGCTTAAGCACAGATAAGGGTATCGGGAACCATTGGGCTTGGCTTTGGCTAGAAAGACATTCTTAATGTTAGCTTTGACACCAGTCTTTCCACTAACAGAGTGCTCACTTACTTTAGGTCACTAATTCAGGACCAACTCAGTAGTTTGGCAGGACTAAATTGCAAAGTATCCACCTAGATTCCAGAACAACTCAATTGAATCAGCTAATTCCATAATAAGGAAAAGAATGTTTTGTGGGTAAGCATTTCTAAATTAGTGTTTTTACATGTTGTTAGTAGTTCATCTTTCTTTGTTCCTCTGAAGTTGTGATTACTTCTGAGCTGTTGCTTCCCAGGTAAAAGATATGAGATAGGGAAAGGGAGCTTCTTAGGGAATTCTTTCCTTCTGTGACCCACTTAAGCTGGATTTTTTTATTGATATCCATTGATATCCTATACATAGTTGATCAACATAGTAATGTTTTTCTTTTCCCTATGAAAAGAATTTTCAGGCATTTTGAGGGATTGTTTTTTGTGGTGAGAGAGAAGAAATGAAAGGCATACAATATTCATGTGTCCTTAGGATCCCAACGAATAACACTGCCATAGCAAATTTATAATGATTAAAAATAGCATAGCCAGGGCCACGCTGTGGCTTTGGGGCCCCAATGTATGTTTGACTTTTATGGACCTCTTCTTCCTTGAAAAATATTAAAAGTTACACTTTAAAACTGCATTGATCTAAAGATAAATATAGTATAAATATTTGATTATATAAATATAATCTAAGATGGATTATATTTTTTCTGATTTTTAAAAATTAAAACATTTTCATGGGCTCCTAAAGACCCTGGGCAAGGTAGTCACTGTGCCTAATGGTCCACTGTGTAAGCCGGTCCTGTCATAGCTAAACTGGTTACATTTTAAGTCACAAGCTGTTTTCTGCCTATTGTTTATTTTTTTAGCTTAAATGGTTTTAAGCTAAAAAGATAAATGGGTTTTTAAGATTAACATGAGTCCCTACAAGGGGGATGGGAGGTGGGGAGCCAGGGTTTGTGAAGGGAGCTGGTATAAGCTGGTATTAGGCTACATCAGCAAAGCTACCCATGAAAATCCTTCTCAAGACAGGATTTTAAAGCTGTTTTACTTAGTTTGTCAACATCTCTGTTCTTCAAAGGTTGTGTTTTTATGTGTGATGATTTGAAAGGAAATGCCAGAATGATTATATTTACATTGTGAATTTGTACAGTAAGGAAAAACTAGAATTTTTCATGCGGAGAGCACTTAGAGTTGTACTCAATATATTTTTTCAAAATAAAATTGATGTTGGAATATCTTTCCTGTGATTCAGGTGAAATGTCAACCTGTCATTTAAACAATGCAAATACTCACTCATATATTAAAAAAAAAAAAAAAAAAAAAAAAGCCCCTAGTCCTTCCACTGAGCCTGCCTTTGACCTGAATCTCTAGTTCCCAGTCATCTATAGTTTTGGGAAACAGAGCTAACTTGGGTAAATGAATTCTGTCAACAAGTATTTTTTGAAACCCTCTTGGCATGAACTATCTAGAATGAAACTGGTAGTTTCCCTACAAGATTCTTAGAAACATAAAGAACACCCACTCTTCTGCCAAACGTCACTGATAAACGTGAATATTTTTTAGTTGGTGGGTGTTAGAATCAAACCTTTCTGAATCAAAAAACTAATGCTGTTGCTTATTGGCTGTACGGCTTACATTTAACCTTGACATTTCTGTCAACCAGTTGCCAGGTACTATTTCAGGCACAAGGGTGCAAAGATATATAACACGCAGTCCCCACCTTCAAGGAAATCACAGTTTAAAGGAAGACAGGCAAATGAAAAGCTTATGAAGAGAATAATGGAAAACTGTAGGGATGAAATGAGAGTATATGAGCATCTCTTAAACTAGGCTATTCATCTAAACCAACTTGGAGGAAGTATCTCTTTACCATTGAGCTTCTTTCCTCTATTTGTAATTGGATATTAACCTCAGAAGGCTATTAGGTTTAAAGATGAAAATGTTTGAAAGTTATATAGCATCAAGCCTAGAACATGCTTTTGGCACTGTAGTTTCCAACTCTGCCACTCCTTTTTTTCTCATTAAGAACGTGTCACAAGGAAAAGATAAAAGAAATGATGAATCACCAATTCCATAATCAATCCCTGAGTGGAGGAGGTATATGTGTATATATATATATATATGTATATATATATATGCACCCATGTTTTAATAAGAGAGTCTGTTAAAACATCCATTGGTATCATTTATTCCCAGTGTCAAAACAGAGGCTGTGCATGATCTATAGCAAGGATTACAAAAACAAAATCAATCTTAATCATTAATGATCAAAATTTTATGTTTCCCTTCATACATGTGGTTGTGATGTAGAGAATGCTAGAAAATAAACTAAAGTGCTTTTTGTTAAAAAGAGTCCATTTGTTAAAAAGTCCACTCATGCTTGGGAAACATTGTCACGCAATACTGATACCTAGAAGTTGTGCCTATATTCCGTCTATAAGTGTCTGACTCGGGAGGGAGTTACACTCAGGGCACCCACCACACAACAAAGGACATTTGAGAGAGCACGTGTTAATTTCAGCTTCCTAACAGCTCACCTCCCCCAGTACTGGCTGTGGATATGACTGTCAGTGATTAGCTTAGGATCTCCCAGCCTGCCCGACCACAATGGGACAGGGTGCCATGTGGCTGTGCCACTCTCCCTGTTGCTCTGGAGTAACTAATAATGGTGGGTTTCTTGTTTTGCCCATTTCTTTCTATGTGTTGCCAGAAGCAAAGACTGTTTCTCATGGCTCATGTGGTCAGATTAGGTTTATCTCTCATGCTGACAGATTTAAAGGGTCAAACCCTATGATCACTGTCCCCTGAGTCCTCTAACACCCATATGGCAGTGCTCCTTAGCAAACTTGGGGAGGAGCCCCTTGCCCTGCACTCCTGCATTCAGGCCTCCTTTCTGTCCACACTAGGCTCCAAGCAATTCTGCCTAAATCCAAAGCAATCATGGCCTTTGGCAGTCATGTCACTTGTGTCCTCTGGCATGGATAGAACTAGCGTCAAATGGGTAATTCAACCCTTGAGCTCCTTCTTCGATGAATGAGAGCATCCAAGAATTGGCTGCCAGTCACCTCGTCCTTGTGCCCAGTTTTCCTTCGTGCAGGGTGCTGAATGGTGGCCGTCCATTTCCACACCTCCCCTCCTGCCAATGATAGGATTTATGGTCTGCACGCCCCAGTTGTGCAGTAGGTCTGAGGCATTTTGCTGCCACGGGCCTGTGAATGTTTAGAATTGTGTGTTTATATTTCCAGGGCTACAGTTTGAAAATTGAGGGAGCAAACAGATAGCAAAGAATTCACTGGTCAGACTGCTACGGCTTCCTCATTCGGAGGGCTTATTTTATGTCTAGATTCCTATGTAGCAGTTCTTTTCCTGAACTTCATTTCTTTGGGTAGATGCTTTCAAGTAGGTTTTTCTGCAAGAAATCCCCTTAGAAGAGGTGTTTACATGAAGTGATGGGTAAGCAAAGTCTGCCTGACACAGGAGACCTCAGAAACTTTCCCATAATGAAAAGGTCTGGCTTGTGGGTGGGCGCTTGTCCATCCAGACAGACGGGAATGTGGCGAGGCGGCCAGAAGACACATGGACTTGTGACCACCGGGACAGGCACCTCACTAGAAAAGTCCCAGCAGCTGGGCCTGGTAATTGCTTCTGAATGTACTAGCAGGCATTTGATTTTTTAAAACCTATTCTGCTTAAACCTACTCCTTTTATGTCATCCTCATCATGATTTTCCCCCTCAAGAATTTCCTCATATGGACTCTCTCAGTGAAACCTTTTTTGCCTACTCCCTCCTGACCATGTCATTTGAATATGTTTATGGATTTCACTAACCAGTGACAGAAATTAACATGCCCTGGATGAGGCCATTTCTATCCATTTTGATTCCTCCTGTCTAACGATTTGTTTATTCAAATAAGTCTTTGACCCTAAATGGATCAAGGTGAACATTTTAACAGCTAGCATGAACTAATACTCATAAAGAGTTGCCAAAATAGGCTCATACAATTCATGATAACCGCCTGCCCTTCTCCCTCCTCCAGCTTTGGATGGATTAATTCACTGCATCACAGCCAGCGCCTGAGTACAGAATAATTTATTTTTGTGTCACTTCATGACGAAAGCCCAGCTGGCATTAGCTCAAGTTATGCAGCTGGCTATTAATTGAAGAAAACTCTGTCACTCCTCAAACACGATGTGATTCAGCAGATCCTTTTAATTCTCGTCCCTTCTATTATACCAGAAGAACAAACGTAAATAACTCACTTGGCTCTGCTTGTCATGGATTGTAAATTAGCTGGCAGCATGCTGGCTGATTGCATTAATGAAAGCTCTGGGTTGCTCTTCTCAATCGATTTTTATTTCTAGAAGTTTGGACATTTTCTGAGGCTTTAACATTGTCCAATAGAAGAAAATATCGCAGCCTGCCTTTGTTCTTCTGTGCCGCATAACTAATTTTTGGAGTAACATCAACAAAATTTCCAGTTGCAGCACTTACGGGGCAGCTGCTGGTCTTCTGTGAGTGGATGTGTTGTTTTTCTCTCATACTTGACTGCGCTTGTGGTTGTATTATAAACAGAACCTCAAGAGAGATTTGTTCAGGATTTTTAAAATACATAAATATGTAATACATAGTCCATGGTGTGCCAAAACTTTTGATGAGTGAATTTTATAATTCTTAAAATATGAGACTTCTTGGCATGAGGGGATGTTATAGTATGTTAAAAATCATGGAGCTTTTCCATAAAATAAAATCCTGTGTAGAAATGACAGGAGTGCTAAAATAGTGCATCACTTTGATCCTTGCTGGGTAAGGGAATTCACCAGCTACATTATTCCATGAAAATATGGTCCAGCACTAGGACCTCTTCCCTGCCCTCCCTCCACCCCAATTTCTGTCCTCTGGTGCAAATGCTTATCGGGTGCCAAATGACTAGTTATTAGTATATCCCGAGGCCTGAAAATGAACTTCATACAGCAAAATTGTACCTTGCTAAGATTTAGGGTGTCAGTGAAGGGTTCAATGGGATTTTAGCAACAGGGACTGGGAAAGAAATCAGAACCTGACAGAAAAAAAAAAAATAGAACTTGCATGCTAGAGGAGACCTTGGAGAACTGGCTTGTCCCTAGAGGCTGGTCTTCTGACTCATTAGAGGAACAGTATGCAAAGGGCATAAGAGAGCTTGGCTTGGATTAGGCCGTCTTGGGTTACAAGAGATCCAAAGGTAGAAGGGGCGATAAAGTTCTGAGGTATGAGGCCATCCTAACTTGGACATCTGACACGGGGTGTGGTGTCCATGAGGTAGACCTCAGGGATTGGGTAATCTGGCAAGAAGAGAAGATGGTGCAGGAGCCAGCAGTCCTGGCTGACCTCTAGGCAGATACAGATCTGAGTGGCATAAACTAGTTGCGGCTGAAGTTATTGTAATGGACTCTTCCATGGCAGGATTATTTCATGAACTCGGATACGTTGAGGCTACAGTGAATTGATTCAGGTGAAGGGGCTATGAAGCTCCATAAACTGATATTACTGAAAAATGGAAAAAAAAAACTTTAAGGAAACCATTAGTGTTACAAAGAAATGGCAATGACATTTGTCCACCTAATAATTGTATGCCCTTCTTACACAATTCTGAGAAACTATTTAGCCAAAACTCTTTTCTCTATGTAAAGGAGCATGTCTCATGTAAATTCCTCTACACTTATAAACTGGCAGACAATTTCATTGAAAATGTTTTACTAATCTGAGCATTGTCCGAGTATAAAACCAGGGATTTCAGTCCTAAAACATAAATGTGCATTTACTTTGAACATTTGGCAGGCATCTGGTGGTAGATATATTTGTAGATTGAGGTTTAAGGTTTTATTGGAGAAAGATAGCTTGTGATTCATTTCCTTCAGTGTAGAAACAATTTCTGTTTTGGCATTATTTAATTTATAAATTTTGGTGTCATGCTACACTTCTTCCATTGTGCATCACCTATAATAGTTATAGTGAGAGCCAGAAGGGCAATAAATGTTATATATTGAGTTCTTTCTATTTAGGGGCACTATTTTGAATTCTGGGGATAAAGCAGTGAACAAGACAGAGTCCTCACTCAAAAGAGCCTTTGAGAATGGTGGGAAATTATCTAGTACCATGTAGTGGTCACAGTATGGTGGGCCTGACTTCTTCAGAAGCCATTGCTAAGCTGGATTTCTTTAAATCCAGATACCTTTTATTTGATTCAGCTTATGCCAAAACTGATGAGAAGTAGAACTTTCCAAAACATTCCTTCTTTCTAAGAAGAAGGCTGAAATAGCAAGTCTACAAGACAAAAATAACCCTCCTACCGAGCGCAGCTCCAGATAGAGTTCTCAACTTGCTCTTCTCAGCACAATGATGCTACAGAGAAATACAGAGATAATGCAAAGCCTCTGGAGCACACCAATTCCACAAGTGCCACTGTGTTGGTGGACTTCACGATTAGTGATGCAGTTTTTTTTTTAAATTAAGAATGCTTTTATTCTGCATATCAGAAGGATCCCAAAACACTAATTCAAAAGAACATGAGCACCCCTATGTTTATTGCAGTGCTGTTTACAACCACCAAGATATGGAAGTTATGCAGTGTTTAAAGAAGATGACTTAAGATTGCTCCCATAAGTTAAGGTAGTACACGGTTTAAATAGAGGAGGATGGGAGATTTTCCCATCCTTTAGGAAAAATCTTCCCCTTTGTGGCTCTGAGAATTCAGAATGAGCAGCTGCCATTTAGAGAGCAAGAACAGAGAAAGAACTCGAATTTGGAACAAGCTTACACATGGGCCCTCATTGTTCCAGGGTTTGCAAAGGGCTACACTATCATCATATTAAACAAAGGACTCTTACTCCTTGTGCCAGTTTAATTAACAGCTTGGCTCCTAAATAAAGAAATAACAATTGAGGCAAAACATGTTTCCTGTTGAAGGTAAAACCTCCTTAGAGTAGTCTTCAGGTGGTTTTTCCGTTTGATTTTTTTAAACTCACAGAAATAAACATCTTCTTTTTAAGAAAATAATGTACTCTTGTGCTGTTAAGTTATAGCACTGAGTACATGCTTCACATATTTAGGCATCAAAACTGAATTTAGATACTGATGAGGAAAAATAAGAAGGAAGACAGAGTGGGATAGTACATGTTAAAATGGTATGATACTAACTACATAAACAGAGATGCACATGCTTTTCTACTATAAGTTGCACGCATCAGTTACAGCTCAAAGCATGGTCCCCAGACAGCTGCCTCACTATCACCTGGGAATTTGGTAGAAATGCAAATTCTCTGGACCAGTCCAAGACTAATAAATCAAACTCTTGGGAGTGGGCCCAGCAACATAGCATTTTAAAAATACCTCCAGAAGATTCTGATGTGTGCTAAACTCTGAGAACCACTCCTGCAAAGAATACCACAAAGCAAATGTAGAATAGCTATATTAGCTTGTCACCTTTTAAAATGAATTATGGCAATATTTAGAAATTTGGAGAAGAGTATATAAATCCATAGTATTCTTTTTTAAAGCAGAATTCTATGCTTAGAAATATGGGTTAGAATTTCCATTGCCTAGTTTTTGGCTTTTTTTTTTTTTTAATTAAGAGGTAAGCAGGGAGGTACAGTGAGCTATTCATATAATTGTGTAGGAATAATGAAGTTTGTTCAGCAGAAAAGGCTATCTCATGGATAAACTTCACTAATATTCTGTCTAGACACATATTCTTTTTTGAGGCAGGAAACACAAAAGAAAATTGGCTGCTTCATCAAGTTCAAGGAAATGGTGTTTTAATTCTGTAGAGAAGTAATTTCATTTTCTAGGAGAAATGGGTCGACTGATATTAGTAATTTAATTTTCTTAAAGATGATGATGGTTGCTAGAGTTCTTCAAAGAGATTTAAATTTAGCTGGTGATTGGATTTGGGGGGCGTGGTGGGGGGAGTTGGTGAAACTGTATAGAAGGAAAGTAACTTTGTTTTAGCTGACAGCTAATTATCATTTACTACATGTTTCCTGCAGGACTTTGACCAGATAGCTAAGGGCATAAACAGAAATATGAACTCTGTGACCTTTGTACATAACTTCATCTGGATTCACCAATATTTGTGGAATACCTACCATAGACTTCTCCCAGTAATGCACCAGGGCTGGACAAATGAACAAGATGATCACAGCCATGGTTCTTGTGACATCAGATGTCCAACAGTAAAGCTAGATGAGTCAACAGGCAAGAACAATGAAGTGCAGTAAGCTTCGGGATCAGGCAGAGTATCGGATGCTATGAAAGCAACTCTGGACTTGAGGGCGTGGGCATGGTAGTCTAGAAGAGTTCACAGGAGGAAGCACTAGAACTTACAAGGGCAGGCTGAGGGAAGAGCATATGCGAAGTCCAAAAGCACTGAGTTCTTGGCATCATCACATGACTGAACATGGCTCCATCTGGTGGAGCTTAGAGGACATGTGGCAGGTGCACAGGCTCTGGAAAGAGAAAGATGGGTTGAAGCTGGAGGAAAATACAAGGAACAGAAAAGAGGGGGACTTGCTAGCCATGCTAAGGAATCTAAACTTTATTCCAACAAAATGGAAAGCCTTTGAGGATGTAGACGCTGGCTGCATTTTGGAGACAGGACTGAGGAAGCACAATGCTGGAGAAAGGGAAACCAGTGGAGATACTCTTGTCCTAATTCAAACAAGTATTCATAGCTTGTTCTAGCAGCAAGGCGGGGATAAAGAGAAGTGAAAAGATTTAGAAAATAGCTCCTAAGGGAGCAAATTCAATGGAATCTGTTGATTCATTAGGTATGGAAGCAAGGGAGAGGGAGAGAATTTGAGCACCTTTGGGCATTCATTGAGCTAGGGACAAAGGAAGGGTAGCAGGTTTTAGGATGAAATAATTCCATTCCATTTGGACGTACTGAGTCTGAGAATTCTGTGATTGTCCAAGTAAAGGTGATGGATAAACTGTTGGAAATGCAATATAGGCTGTACTGCAAATAATCTGGGTTCTTCTAGCCTACTCTGCACAGATGCCTTCCCCGTGCTTTATCATGCAGAAGCTAAAGCCAAGGAAGTTTCACTCTGGTCCTGGATTACCCCCATAGAGACTGGGCACTAGTCTTGATGCCAGTTTTTAGTGCTACATGAATTTCAGAGCCACAGATTTCTCTACAGGAAATCCTAGAAAGCAATTTGATTTGCTTGATGAAACATACCTATGAACTAACCACACATATTAACTTTCAACTGGTATTTTATTTCAATGAAAAGAAAAATATGAGAGAACTAGAATGGTCTAACCCTAATTTAAATTGTCTTATCCTCGTTTACATTAAGGATAATCTCTCCGTAACAGTAAGATATAAATATATTTACTATAGATTTGTAGTTTGGGGAGAGCAATGCGAATAAACTAATAGGCGAGTATATAACTAAAGGATAAAGTAAGTATTCACAATTGAGAAAGAAGAGTTGTGTTTCTCATGCAACCTTTTTAAAGTTTCATAATGAAATTATAAAAGTGCTTTTCCAAATAAAATATTTAAGTGAGAATTTGAGAAGCTTTCTTTTGTCATGTCCAAAAAGAAGTTGAGGGCACCTCATCTACTGAATAATTGCACACATAGGTATTGGCTCTCAACAACTAAGAAAGAGCTTATATAAATGATGAACTGTCCTGTAAGTTTTTCCCCAAAATTCTCTCCATTATTATGGAACTTTTGAATTTATTTCATTTTTGAGAAACCACAACTTGTCAGAGAAATTAATATACAAACAAAGTCCAACTAGCCTGCAGCGACACCGGGAGCAGGCACTGCCATCAACAACACTGAGGATGACAAAAATCCCGTTAAGGTTTGCACGTTACCAAATTAGAGAAGTTGGAAGTCATGTATAATATGTGTCTGATGATGTTTTCTTTTTAAACACTTGTATTACTTTGGTGTATTAAATGAACAATTAAGTCTAATTCTGTGATGTACTACATGTAAACTCTTTTTGATTAATAATTGTGAGGCTTCCATTTGAAATATAAAATTCCTGCTTATACATAATACAGATGGAAGCTGGACAGGTTGGGGCTGGTCAAAACTGTGAAGTGTTGGCTTTCAGCTTCCGTTTTCTTTCCCTGAGCTCTTTGTCTTCATCAGGCCATCAGACACCTTATTCTCTCTAAGAAATGCTTTATTCCAGCCAGTACGGTGTTAATCCTCATATCGTATCCTAACTTTGTCTAACCATTCAGTAAAATATGTATATGTGTATATGAGCACATATGATAGACATAAAACATATTTAACTGATAAACTATGTTAAATCTTCTGTGCGTTTAGGATAAGTCTGTTTAAATTGGGGGTGAATCTTACATTATTGTGCCTCCCAACTGGCTCATACACCAACTATATATTGGACGTTAATACCTGGAGTGGAATTACACCTAGAGCTGAAGTCCTGCTTCATGGGGCATGTCCCGAATGAGATTTGCTCATTTGCAAAGATGACAGGATTGTCTGTTTTTCCATAATGTCATTCACTGCAGTAGGTATGTGTAGTAAAATTCATATTAAAGAGGAAAGAACATTTATGTTAAAGAGCCAGCACTAGTAATTTGAATAAAGACTTTAGAACTGTGCCCTAAAAGTTGAAATCTAAGAGACTGAAAAAAGTGGGAGAAAGGAATGAAATATTATAAATGTGTAGAGCTAAGAAATCTTCATTGGACCAAAACCTGGACAGCACAACATTCATGTTGAAAACTTTAAAAGTAGGTAAAAACTACCCTTTGTAATCAATAGAATTTTATCTGATATATTCCACATTCATGTATTACTGAAAAATATAATCCGCCGAGCCCTTTATTTTGATATTTCCTCTTTTTAATATGTATTTTTTCCATTGAACACTTTTCCCGACATTTTTTTCTTCTATGGCTTCTTTCTTCTCAAAATTGTTAAAATTACATTAACATCAGTGTCCCACAGAAATATTTTCATGCTCCGGTTTAGGCATTTTGTCATTGAAGAGCCTTGCCGTTACCTCTCTGCTCAGACATTGGTGCTGCTGGGTTTCAGTGACCGTTCTTTAAGGCTGGAAGAGATCAGCTTCTTCAGCGCAAGTCGGCCTCAAACTGTGATGTCGGTGCAACCTGGTAACACGGCGCTGTGCTGATGTTGTTTGGGTGTTGACAAAATCTTTCTTCATTGAGTATTTAGTATTCGCAAGGCAGAGTCAACTTTGGCATTTTAGGATTTATAGAGTCTGCCATTTATAAGAAGATTTTATGAAGAAAAGTTAAAGTCCCCAAAATGAGTGTTGAAATCCAGTTTGCATTTATACCCTCTGATGCCTTTTTTAAAAAGGCTTTTATCTTATGTCAATAAAAAGGATATATTTATTATAAGTGGTGAAAGTAGTGCTTATGGAAAATTTCGACCCTAACTGTGTTAAAGATAAAAGTGAGGAAATGATGCTGTTTTGTTGTATTTTCCCTGTGATTTATGTAAGTATTTACTCTCCATAGGAACTTTTTGAAACACTGGTGCTATTAGAGCCCAAATAAATACCAGCTCGATGTACTTTCATGCATATATCATCTCATTTGTTTTTACATCATTCCCTAGGAGGTAAATATGTAACACTTGGTCTCATTAGCATCACAGCGGATTATTAGGCAAATCAACAGAATGAAAATTTAAAGCTATGCTATCAAATTGAACAAGGCTTTACTTACCATATTTTGCCGTGTATAAGGCACACCCACAGTTATTGTGCGCATTAGACATGAGAGATTGTTATACCCATGATACGTAATCATTATACCCGTGTATAATGTGCATCTTTATTTTTCCTTCAAAAATTTGGGCAAAAAAGTGCACATTACACACGGCAAAACACAGGTATATATTTAAGCGGTAGCTCTCACCCAACTGCATCACTTAGGGAACTTATAAAATTTCATGCCCAGGACAGACATCCAGACCAGTGACATCAGGATTTCTGGGGACAGCACCCAAGGGACAGTATGTTTAACGCCCCCAGCAAGGCTCCTGCCTTCAAGGCTCACCAAGGTCCATTCACAGAACTGCTGGCTAAGATATGCATCCCCCACACGGACTACATCTCCCAGTGGTGCTACTTTCCACCTGTTCCTGTCATTTTGAAATGTGATCCTTTGAACCAGCTGGATACATGTGAGGCCTGCCCCTCTTCCAACCCAAGCATAAAAGCCTTATTTAGCCTTCAACAGTTTGCGTGAATAATTAATGCAAAATAAGCATCACACCCAATCTTAAGAAATATATAATAAGAAGTTCAAAATTTCTCCTTGTTTTCCCCCCTCGGCCATCATATTTAAACTCAACTCAAATGTCTCTCCATTTCTTGTCCTCACCTCCACCACCCCTGCTTTGGCCCAGCCTTTTGTCAAGTTAGATTTCTCTGACAACAGTCCCAGAGATTCAGTCCAAGCCTCATGCTTTTGCCAGAGCACATCTCCCTAACGAGAGATAGTGCTGTGTTAATCCAAAGCCTAGACTCTCCACCACCTGCAAATAAACCCAAACCCCTTACCACAGGCAACTCTATCGTTCGCAGGTTCACCCCTCGGGGCCCTTCATGATGGGGGACTCTTGTGCACACGGTTTCTCTTGTGGAAAAAGTCCTCAACCATATTCTCTATCCTGGAAACTTACCATCCAAGACCCAGTTCAACAGCAGCTTTTCCAGGACCCTCTCCTTGGTTCTCCAGGAAGAATTAGCTGCTGTGTTCTCTGGGCTCTCTCAGCACTGGGCTTCACCTGTATTACAGAAATTGTGTCGGGAAAAGGATGCTTCCAGTTATTAACATTAAAACAATACCTGTGCTTTGCGCTTATTTAACTCACCGAGGAAAACACCCTTATTTTTCAAGATTCTTATAGTTTTAAAATATAGTTGCATAATAGAATTTTGTTTGTTTGGTTTGGCTTTTTCAGGTTTTCACCCCTAGGCTCTTTGATTCTTGTTGAGAGAGGGAATCAATCTCTGAAAAATGTATCTAAATTATAAGAGAATGCCAATAAAGTATGCCAGATTTTTATTACTATCTGAAAAGCCTTTGATATCACAAAGAGTTTATTTTTCATGAGCTATTTACATAAACTGATAAAGAGTAAGTGAGTGAGACTTTGAGGTTTGGGTTGTGGGGGAGGCTCTGTCATGTTTGCAGCTGATTCAAATATCTAGTTTTCAAAATAATCTGCCCACATGATTTTGAGATATGACTTATCCCAAATAGCTAGTCGTTGACTCCAATTTTCACCTTTTAACAAGCAGTTGTGCACTTCCATACACACCATCAAACACAGCTACTGCATCAAGAAGTAAGGCACAGCATTTTAAACTGACTTCAGCCAAGGGGTTTGAGACCTTTCTAAGCACCAGAAATCGCCCGGAGGGGCTGGCAAGTCACACCTTTCTGGGCCCCTTCCCCAGAGTTTTGAACCAGCCGATCTGATCTGTGGCGAGTGCCACACTGCGTTATTCTAAGAAGTCTCAGGCAGACACTGATGCTGCCGGTCTGCAGGCTGTGCTCTCAGAGTCACCGCACCAGTTTGACAGTGTAGTCGCCGAGCTTTCACTCCAGGGCATGCACCCTTTGACTAAGAGTGAATGGTTTGATTGTCACCAAACATCCTAATGTTTCCAAATATCCATATTTAGCCACAGACCCACAGAAGCAAACCACATTCATATTAAGTCTGTTTTGGTGTTGTTGTTGTTGTTGTTTTGGCCTACTCTGGTATGTTTAATTAAGTCAATCCTGGGGAAAAATCAGCGTTTCTAATCTGAGCATCACAGATTTTAAAAAAAGAACCCAGAAGATTCTATCTTAAACATTTTGATTTTCACCCTTCTGGTAAACATAAGCATATGAGTTCCTGGCAACTTCTGTTTTCTATAGGTATATTGGATTTTTTAAATATTCATAAATTTTGTCAGTAAAATTGGAGAAGCTCAGTTTCTTGCACAGATATTCTACAAATAAGTTGCAAAAGTTCCAACCACTAATTCTGGAAAAAAGCAACAAAAAAAATCTGTAAGTTTTTTTGGCATATTATTATCTTTACTGTAATATCGGTTATAAATTTGTGTTAAGTGAAGACTGTGTGTTAGAAAAACCATGTTCTAGTCCTTTCCTAAGGAAATGAAACAATAAGCCTGGTAATGTCTTACTTTGGTATCATGGTAGTATTTGCCAACATCGCTTAGTAACATATTCCTGAGAATGATAGACTTTGGGCAGAAGAGAAGCTTAGAGAAAATCAGCGATATGCTCAAGCTGGCCAAAGCCTGGACTAAACTGAGGTTAGGAGACGAGAGGCTCCGTAACTTCCTACTACCCCACCACCTGCTAAGGCGGCCCAAGCACAGAGCAGTCAGTATGGGGCCATGGCCCTGGGGATGGCATGTCTGGCAGGAAGAGAGACCAGTGAAGGCTGTAGCCCCACTGAAGAATCTCCCCAAGTATCCTTTTTTTGGCATCTTGGCTGGGGTTTCTAAAAGTCTGGAGTGTGAACCTCTGACCAAAATTGCTGATATTTGAGCTTGAAGAAATATTTATTTTTAAGATAATAATCTTAAGACCAACATAAAAAGTTTAGTGTTAATAATTTATATTTAAGAATTTTCAAACCACTTCAATGTAAATCATAGTGATTAAGTCACTCTGTAAATTGTACAAGGTGGTCAAATCATTTTTCAAGTAAGGACTAAGGTTTATTTAATTGAGGTGATGCACTTTTCAAACATAGCGAGTAGAGGTCTGTATTCTAGCACCTGCACTTCAAATATGTGCTCATCATCAACCAAATCTGGCTTTTATTCATTCTTTAATTGAAAAAAATATTGATTGATTATATACTATGTGCCAGATGCTAAGTGCCGAGGATACAACAAAACCAACAACCTCCAGTGAGGGGTGTGGTAGATGGAATAATGGCCCCCACAAAGAGGTCACTGTCTAATCCACAGAACCTCTGAGTATTTTTCTCTTACATAGAAAAGGGGATTTTGCAGATGTGACTGAAACCTTGAGAAGTAGAGATTGTCCCGGGTTATCCGTAGGCCCAAACTAATCACATGAGTCCTTAAAAGCAGCGACTTTTCTGACTGTTAGAGACAGACTTGATGAGAGGGGAAAAAATGGTCAGAAAGATGCAACTTCACCGGCTTTGAAGATGGAACAAGGGGATCAGGAACCAAGGAATGGGGGTGACCTCTAAAGGTGGCAGGAGAGGGAAACAGGTTCTCCCCAGAGGCTCCAGAAAGGAGTGCAGCCCTGCCAACACCTTGATCTTAGAGCAGTGAGACCTGTGTTAGACTTTGGACCTTCAGAACTGTGAAGTAATACATTTTCTTTGTTAAACTACTGTGTTTATCAAAGGTGATTTGTCATAGCAAAATTAGAAAGCTAACATAGGGGAAGACAGATAGTATTCAAGAAAAGTCAGTAAAAATATATATATGTTTTATATATAACAACATATATAACAATATGTTGTTATATATAACAACTGTGTGTGTGTGTGTGTGTGTGTGTGTGTGTGTGTGTGTATTTGGATGGTATTAAGTACTATGGCGAGGGGATGCAACTGTAATTAGAGTACCTTCCACATTGGCATTCATGTAAAGACTTAAGTCCGTGAGGGAAGATTGTTTCCCACAGAGAGAATAGAAGGCTAAAGCCTCTCTCCACTGGACAATGACCCTGCATGCCTCAGTCCCTGAATAGCAACATCAAAAGACCAATTACCATTCCACAATATCCAGGTTTCCTCCCACAATCATATATGATAATTTAGGTAAAGGCTTGAAACTTAAAAGATGACATTTAATAAGGAAGTCTAACATCATTTACCTTTTCACATTTTCTGGAGAATACATAAAAAAAAATCACTACTATTTAATTTGCACCAAATTTTTAAAAAAGATATCTTAAAATTTAGTGTAGCCCTGGCTGGTGTAGTTCAGTGGATTGAGCATGGGCCTGCCAACCAAAGGTTCACTGTCAGGGCACATGCCTGGGTTGCAGGCCCAAGTCCCCAGTAGGGGGCGTGTGAGAGGCAACCACACACTGATGTTTTTCTCCCTCTCTCCTTCCCTTCCCCTCTGTCTATAAAATAAATAAAATCTTAAAAAAAAAACTTAGTCTAAAGCAAACAACTTGGGGACATTCAGACTTGTCTCTTTGGGACCATGTACTCAACATCATCCACAGCTTACAGCACTACAAAGGGATCTCAGTCTATATCCAATACTGAATTGTTGCTATAAGAAGTTGAGTGCCAGGAAAAAGAAAGCTATTGTAATTATTTTATTATCAAGGACTGTATTTCGCTTACTAAATAAATAAAAATAAAATTGAACTACTAACTTAGTGCAGTTTTAGCCATTAGTCTTGATGGAATTGTCCATTGATACCCCTAAGTAATGTGATCAAAAAGACCAAGTCAGTGGTTTCGTATAGCCATCCTCTTAAATGCCTGAAAAAAATTGTATGTCTGATTTTTTATTTATTATACCATATAATTTTCAATTAAACAGGAATAAAAATGCTATTGTCTGTGTCAATAGATATATTAATATATAAAGCAAAAGAGATACTTAGGTAATTACTGGTATAGTAAACATTCAACAATGATGCTTCACAGGAAATAGATCTTACCTGGTGCTCAACTTTGGTCCACGAACCAGCAGCATGAACATCACCTGGGAACTTGGTAGAAATGCACATTCTTGGACCCATCCCACCTGTGCTGGGTTACAAGATCTCAGGTGATCCATATGCACATTAAGTGTAAAAAGTATGGCAATGGGGACAGTACCTTGAACTCTCAGTATGAAACATGCCACCAAGTATTTTATGTCCTTTAGATCTTGACAGGTCTATATGAACTGACACTATTCTGAATTCAGTTCTTTGGAGAGCTTACTGTTTCATGCCGCAGGAGATAGCTCCAAGGAAGTAGGTAGTGAGTGTTAGGTATGCTATGAAAGTTTAGCAAACCTTTGGCCATATATTGTTTTATTTCAAAACCTTAAATTGGTCAACATATTTTTAAAGATATAATAGTTCAAGTTGAGGGGTAAAGGGTTTAGAGATTTCATTAATTCAAATGAAGGTAAATTGAAAATACAGCAGAGGCAAGGAAGAGTACAAACCTCTTGCTGAATCAGAAGTTTCAAGTTGGTAGAAGACATCGGTGCCCTCTGGCTCAGAGCTAATGCAAACTATGACTTGACTTTTCAAAGGCCAGTGCTCGCTCCTTCTTCGATGCTCATGCAGAGAACTCACCATTCTCCCTCTCAGCTCTTCTGTGCTTGGCCAGCTCTGCCTTGTTGGCTTGTTCTTGCTTTCACTGAATCAACTTCTGCCTCCACAAAGCTTCCATGTAGCATTGCTCTGAAGCTTGGAGACCCACAGAGCAAGTGAAATTCCACTTCCCTTGACAGTCTTTTGTATTCCTAACCATGAGGTCTGTCCTCAATGGGGTTTTTTCCTTACGTTAAATACTCTTACACTATAGCATCTGTCTTTTCATTTCCTAACTGCTCTCATTTAGGCTAACTCCTATCTCACAACATTCTTTTTTAAAATTGTGGCTCAGGGATGAGCAAAGTATTTCGAAAGTGACCCAAGAAGCTCAGAGCAGCAGATGGACTATTTTTTTCCTCAGCCTGGACATTAACAAGTTTGTGACTTGAAATCACATAGACTCTGCGTTGTCACGTACTGACACACCCAAGGCTAAACATTCTCAGCTGCCAACTCCCTCCCCCTGGACTGTCACTCAGTTAGATTTTTTTTTTTTTTTCTAACCAAAGGATAAGACTTCAAATGTGTCCCTATTTAACTCTATCTTGTTAGATTTGGGCCATTCAGCTCATTTTATATCCTGATTCTGTCATCCATTCCATTAGCTGTTCTTCCCCGCTTGAAGTCATCTTACTCTTTCCCTAAGCAGACCCCTTTCGTTATAAAGTCTGCACTGCCCTCCCAGTTCCTCTGAAATAGGCTTTATGTTATGTCCGTTAGAATCTCTGTGCTGATGTTACAATGAGTTTGTTTTCTGACACAGGTATGTGATCTTAAATGTGTCACTTAATTATAGTTCCTCCAGTAGATTACAAACTTCTTTGTCAAATATCTTTTGTTTCCACTGTAAAATTTTACTTATCTTTTAAGTGTACAGTTAATACTATAGACTTTGGATGATGGTTGATGGTTAACTAAAAATGGGTGAGTTAGGGACTTGGTGTTTCAGATATAACAGAAGGATGCTTAGGAAATTCCCTTTAATGAATAAAACTAACTTTTATTAGCAAAATAGAAGGTTCAGGTAAAGCTAGGGGTGCATCAAAGAAGGCTATAATTGGGTTGTTCTTTTCAGGTCCTAGCCCATGGTAATTGTATGTTAGCCAAGTATCTTGCATTTGATTTTAAAACAAATCAGAAGTAGATGACTCAGAAATGGGTGACTCAATCAAATTATAGACAAACCCCTTGCTACAGTGACTCTGGTTAATTAAATGTCTGTGACAGCAGAATCAAAACAAGAGGAACTGTATACAATTTAGAAGCAAGGTCATAAAATTATTCCTTTCAGCTGGAGACACCTTAACTCCTTCAGCATATAACATTTTTGAAAGAATAAGCATGGGCCTTTATTCTGCTTTGTAAAGAAGACTTACATTTTCAAGTTAGATTTCACTTTATTCATTTAAATCAAGTACATCAAGCCTCATCCATGCTAGTGTCTCTCAAATGTTAGGAGGATAACTTCCAGGTGACCTTCTGCTTTGCTGGCTCTCATACACTTTTCTTTGGTGATTAAAAAACTGCAGACTATGTAAACATATAGCTGGAAAATGGATACTGTTTTGGGTAATTCAAAAGCCTCACAGGATTGAAAACAAGCATGCTAATAAAAGTATTTTAGTATACCCAATTTTCATAAGTTACTGCATTTGTTTATTTACATAAATGTAAATTTCAAATGTACGCACATGCTTATACCCAGAGCAAAAGTTGAATGTATGAACACAGCGGCACTCAACATCTCCAAGCCATTCAGCAATTGTTTCAAAGTAGGATTGTAAATACTTCTAAATATTCACATTTTGGTTTTTCTGTATTTTCTCCTATAAGCTCTCATTTTGGCATAAGAAGAAAAATATGATTTTAACTAAAAATTTTCCAAATGCATTCTTTGCAATAGTGAAAATGGAAATGAAAAAAAATATTTAGCAATAGGACAACGGCTATGTAAACAAAAAAGGAAAACTAAGAAATAAAATTAAGCAATGAGGAAAGATTCTTGCAGCCAATTTCAAGGCTAACCAACATGCAGGTTTTCTGTGGTATCAGATAACAAGAGAAGCTGACTTCCTAAAACAATAATTGTGAGAAATAATAAAAATATAAATGTTTAGCTTTCCCTGACTTTATCTAATATAAAAGTACAGAAAAAATGCATTGAAGCAAGCATCAACTTACTTATCTTAATAAAAGCCCCCAGTTTTAATGTCTCCCATCAGACAACCTGGGAAACAGTGAGTAGTGGACACCAGTCTGTGTCTCCCCAGCCCCGTCCCCGAGCTGTCATGGACGCGCCTCTGCAAAGAACCAGATAGTGATTTCAGGGCTTAAAAGAAACGCTCTTTGATACTGAAAGTGGTGGTAAGTCTCCCCTCGTCGCCTCGCGGTGGTTTGCACACCAGTCTGCGGCATACCCTTTTTTGAAGCTGTGCAGTCATCCTCCGTGCCCTGCGACATCGGAGGGGGACGAACCTCTGGAGATGAGTGCCGCAGGGCCTTAGCTGGCGCCACGGGCTCCTCTGTGCGGCCCAGTGCTCAGGAAGCAAAAGGGTAGGGCATTTCTGCTGCACATCTGTTCATCATAGTTCTTAAAAAGTGAAAATGTTTATGATCACAAGAGTTTGTTTTGGTAAAGAGGAGTGTATCTTTTTTTTTTAACAAAGCGGCTTATTAAAGTTATTAAGTGGTTTTCTTAGGAGCAGCCATTTTTCCACTTTCTTATAGTAGTGAGTGATCCTCTGTGATCATAATATACCTGCGGTCTTCCAAGAGAGACTGTATTGCAGAGTAAGGTGTACTATCAAATCCTGTAAGAAATTTGTACAGGGAACCAACTCCAGGACAGATATGGAACCCTCTCAGAAACTATATAGAAAATCCAGATGTGTGAAATTCCCATGGAAACAAACAGAACAGTCTATCCTTTTGTATAAATCTCCCAGGAATGTTTTCATGGATCAAAGGTGATATTCAATAACTGTATAAACATGTTAGATTGTCTATAAACATCCACAGGTGCAAAATATAGTATGGATTTTGAACTCCTTTGTTGACCACAAGGTTTGTGATTTTGTAGGTACACTTTGGTTTATATTCTTTAGGTAAAAAAAAATGAGGGGTTGTTGTGTGTGAACAGCATGGATGAATAAAATAAAAAGGAAAAACGTGAGAAAGGCAGATGTTAGCCACTGGCTACAATGGTATTGGTTGGCATCACTTTCAAAAGCCAACTACCCCAATTTAGAGGATTTGCATTTAGGACCAGCAATTAAATTACAAGCTAATTAGTCAGGAACTGAGTTAAGCCTGCTAAGAGTCATAATAAATAGTCATATTAACAACGTTAGAAAATGTTTGTTCCAAAGTTAAATACTTCTAAACCTTATGCCTTGCGGATGTTGAAAAGTCCATGTTGCTCTGCCCCTGACCTTTTCTGTCCCTTTTGAGGGTAATTTTTGCTCAGGTTAACTGAAATACATCCCCACAGCAGTAGAGGCCCTCTGTAGATTGAGGAAGTTCTCCAGGTGCAGTGCTCTGAGAACAGCAGGCATTTCAGAATCACATCCTGTAGGCTGTTCATGTCAGGCGGCACAAGCAACTTCGCCTGACCACAAGACTCTTTTCCTGGAATTCACACTTTAATAAGCCGGTGTTACAAATCGTTGGCGATTCCTCCAGCTCTCTTAAAAACAAAATGGTCTTCTCAAATTATAGATTCAGCGTGTTAAGAGTTACTGTGGTAGCCTGAGTGAGTTAGTGTACAGATTAAACATCTGACACATGCCCAAAAGTAACTTAGTATTGGAGGATCACCTCTTTGCTACCTGATTGCCATTTGTGTAAAACAGTAGTGAGGGCAGCTGTTTGTGTGTGACTAGCCACTTTATCAAAGACTTGGCTTTATAGGAGAATGAATGCAAATATATGAACATTGACCTTGATTCATAGGAATTGTTTTAAAACTACCATCCAAGCAAATACCCTTTTATGTTTAATTTTTCTCTCATTTCTACATGGTTATTGTTAGTTCAAGAACAAATATTTAAATGATAGCCACTCAGTGGCCATTCTAAGTAGATTTTAAATCTTTTTCCTTTAAGGATCCGAATTAATTCTAAAATATACTCTACCTTGAATTTTGTTTTGGCTAAATTGCATTGTACTTTTTTTTTAATTTGTGAATGTGGAAGATAATACAATGTTCTATAACCATCCCAAATCTGTGGTTCCTTTTCTTTTAGTCTTAGTGGATGCTTGTTCCTATTCATTCGGCACTTTTTTAAAACGTGTATAGAGCCAGCTCCGCCTCATATGAAATGTAAATTGATGTAAAAACCTTTTATATTCTCAACAAATGATCAGCTACTGTCTTCATATCTTTACATTCATCAATAGTCAACATTCAGCCTTAACAGCAAACAAACATTTAAGCGCTTACTATTTACCATGCACTTTTCTACCTTCTGGGGAAGATGGATGCAGACCTGGAAGTGCATCAAATATTGTAGCAGAGAGGTGGGAAGGGGCCTCAGGGCCTATCAGAGGAAGACAAAAATCATAGGGTTGGGCCAGGGAGAGGTAGGGATGGTGTTAGAACAGGTAATTTTTCTAGAATTCACCAGGAAGTTATGTCATTTAGAAAATAGGGAGTGGGAATAGGTGGGGCCTATTGGGAAATGAGGGAAAGCCAGATAACATCGGATTTGGTATTTACTCAAGGTGCACGAAGAGGCCATTGTGGTTGGCTGGTGAAGAGCGGTGTGCGGATGGGCAGTGTAGATGTTCAAGGCTGGGTAGGAGTCATGTCTTCAGCGAAGGCAAAGATGAGGAGGACCTAGACTAGGAAACAAAAATCATCCTGTGATTTGCCTGTTGATCGTTGTTTTACATGGTGATTTTGGCTCTTTCTTGCCTCCATGCCAGGCTCAGGTTCCTGGGTTCCCCACGTTACCCGCAAGAGTCCGACAAGCAGTGCATCTATTTCTAATTTTATTCTGACTTGGTCTCTTTATGCAAGATGGGCCAAGTCTCCCTGGTACACCACCAGAAATGCATTTACATAAAGACAGGACACCTGTGCCCCTTTCCACCCCCTTCCCTCCCTGTCCTCATGCTTCAGTCCTCTTTCCCCATTGTCATCTGCACGTCATTGACTATTGCTGCCCCTGTCCTGCCTTAGTTCCCACTAGTTGTATTTTGCAGAGGAGACTCTTCATAGGAGTAATCCCTTGTTTCTTTGGATCCCTTGGGATCTACCTAGTTAACATGGTGAATCTTCATGGGCTGGCATATCTCCAAGCCTCAGAAATATAAAGGTTCCTTACATATCTAAGGAATAATCCCCATGCCAGCCTTTGAAACTGGGGAGCTCCATATATAAATGTATATATACATATTTTATGGTTATGAACAGTTCTTTGTATCTTTTAAAAGCAGCAAAATAATGAAAATATTGACATTATTCAATGAGTTAGTGGTTGAGATTAAGGGACTTCTGAGGGTTTTACTGGTTTAAATACAAAACCTGTGTAGCAAATCCTGAGCCCTTTTGTACCTCTTACCCATATTACATTTTTCTTTGAATGAAAGGTTCCATGAAACTTTTCTTCTTTCCTGTCTTTAAATCTGCTTTCCTCTTATGCATCTCTTAGTTCTCCTTCTTTCATGTAAAATACATCCTCATATGAGCCTGTTTCCCTGAGAGGCACTTCTCCCCAATGCTCATGGCCCTTCTGCCCATCCACATGGATCTTCTTGACCTGAATGCTTACCATGACCCTTTTTGCCTCTGCCTCCTTATTCCATTCATTTGAAATTGCTAATATAGAGATATATTTTTTCTATAATGGAAAAGGAGAACAAAGAGTAAATTTGCTTTGCTGAACAGATCTAATGGCCTGACTATTTCCAGGCCACCATCCCCCTGGGACTAAATATTCTATTCTCTCTCTTAGATTATTGCAATACTCTCCTAACCAATTTCCTTCCTCATAACCTCCCCCTGCCATCCAGTCTTATCTCCACACAGTGTAGTTTATTCCACAAAAACAATAATTAGGTTACATTGCATTGCTTTCTGAACAGAGCCATCCAATGGCTTCCCCTATAATTTAGAGCCAAAGTCAAACTTCTTTCTTGTCTTTGAAAGGTCTGTATGATCAGAACTCTACCATCCACCTGCCAGTGACCTGACCCCTTCTCAAACCACTATCCCCCACCCACGCACTTCCATCACACTGTCTTGATCACTGTTCCTTGAACCTACTGGGCATGTTCTGCATCGCAGTCTTCACACCCACTGTTCCCACAGCCAGGACATCTCTTCCTCTAAGTATGTGTCTGGTTGGTTTTATTCTGTCCTTCAGATCACTGCTCATTTGTCACTTTATCAGTGAATACCTAACACCCTGAAACTCCTTGCTCTATTTTTCTTCATAGCACATATGAACTACTATATATTGTCTTGTTTAATTGTTTATTGACCATCTTTCTCCAACAAGAAAACAAGGTCTATGAGACAAGGGCTTTTATCTGTTTCTTCATCAGTGTCTAGAATGGTCCCTGGCATGAAATAAGTGCTCAATAAATGTTTGTGGAAGGAAGGAAGGAAGGAAGGAAGGAAGGAAGGAAGGAAGGAAGGAAGGAAGGAAGGAAGG